>CM064541.1:31629737-31735830 GCA_032716605.1 Paralithodes platypus | reverse complement strand
CTTTCCCCGGCCACTTTTCTGGGCAACTATATTCTGGAATATCTAATGTTAACTTTGGAAGCGTCTAAATATATGTAAATATTAGAAATGTAGATTCATGGTAATTATATCATTGCAAACTCAGTATAGTTGTCCAATTATATACATAATAGAGACTCATACGTAGCGGCCACAAACAAAACTGTCGATCGAAAAATTTCCGGAAATAACTTGTACCTGTGCACTGATTCCTGTATACATTTTATGTCATAATACTCAAACCTCAAAAGTCCTACATAATTATTTATTTATTAGCAATCGTAATTTATTGAAATACTAACATAGAACATTTGCTTATTCTCTTCGGTTCTTTTTTTTGGGATTTGAATGATCAGTAATCGTTCAATTTATGCATTTTAGTTATCACGGTCATTTTCGTTATGTGTTGACCAGTTGACAAGCAAAGTTTGTGAAATGTTTCACCTCTTCTATCAGTATTACAACAATCAGTGTTCTTCAAAGCACTATCAGTGCATACCCCACTCTCCTGCGGCGAGCGGTGTGAGGTAACCGCCGTTCAACACAGTCCCCACTCCTATTATGCCCAGTTCCTCCAATTCAAGAAATAGCATATGTTCTCGGTCTTTCTTTACTACTCAAACAAACTCTCTCCCTTAATTAATCTTTCCTTCAGTACTATGACTTAGACTGCTGTATATTCCGTGTGTCCAGGCATTTTGAACCCCAAACGACCATTGAAGTTGGCCTTCTTGTCACTCTTTTGGCTTTGGGGGAGACAACTCGTTACAGGCAGCCTGTCGTTTGTCTCCTCCATACACACCATAAGAAACAATATTTATTTCGAAACAACGTCTTCCAAAGCCCGTTGTATAAAATAACACCAACATGAGTTGCCAAAAGTATACAATCTACCTACAATATACCGATATCATAGAAACACGAAAATAATGATATACAACAATTCACATGAAATAATTATATGACAGGACAACCTATCACATTTATTTGTTTTTCACATTTACAGTATGAAAACAAAAAAACAAAGGGGAAGGGCGGTGAGGGGAAAAGCTCCAGTTGTAGGTTAGGAAGGAGGTGTAGTTCGAAGGTAAGAAGAGGAGGAGAGGTTACGATGTTGGGAGGGGAGGAAGAAGGGAGGAGAGGGAGGGAGGGAGGAAGGAAGAGAGGAAGGAAGGGAGGGAGGGAGGGAGGGCGGGGAGGGAGGAAGAGGAAGGACGGAAGTGGCCAGGAACGGAGGAAGGGAGGGGGAGGGAGGAAGGCAGGGAGGGAGGGAGGAAGGAAGGGAGGAGGAAGGAAGGAAGGAAGGGAGGGAGGGAGAGGAGAGGAAGGAACGGAAGGGCGGGAGGGAGGAGAGGAAGGACGGCTGAAGGAGGGACGGAAGGCAGGGGGGACGGAGGAAGGAAGGACGGGAAGGAGAGGCAGGAAGGAAGGGGAAGGACGGTAAGGAAGGCAGGGGGAAGGAGAGGAAGGAAGGCAGGGACGGCACGGAGGGGGGAAGGAGGAAGGACGGAGAGGACGGAAGGAATGGGGTAGGAGCGGCGCAGGAAGGAAGGGGGCAGGAGAGGCAGGCCAGGAAGGAGGGCAGTAGGAAGGCATGAAGGGGGGCGAGAGGAAGGACGGACTGGCTGGAAAGAGAGGAAGGTAGGCAGGGGGGCGTGAGGAAGGACGGAAAGGGGGCGCGCGGACGGAAGGCAGGGGGGAAGAAGAGGCGGAAGGAAGGGGGAAGGAGAGGAAGGAACGGAGGGGTGATAGGCAGAGGAAGGAAGGGAGGAAGGGGGAAAAGGTAGGAGGAAGGAAAGGGAAGGGGGGAAGGAAGGAAGGAAGGAAAGGGAAGGTGAGGAAGGAAGGAAGGGGAAAGAAGAGGCAGGAAGGAAGGGGGGAAGGAGAGGAAGGCAGGAAGGGAGGAAGGGGGAAGGAGAGGAAGAGGAAGGGGAAAGGAGAGGAAGGAAGGACGGGGGAAGGAGAGGAAGCAAGGAAGGGGGAAGGAGAGGAAGGAAGGAAGGAAGGGGGAAGGAAGGAAGGAAGGAAGGAAGGAAGGAAGGAAGGGGGAAGGAGAGGAAGGAAGGGGAAGGAGAGGAAGGAAGGGGAAGGAGAGGAAGGAAGAAAGGGGGAAGGAGAGGAAGGAAGGAAGGGGAAGGAGGGGAAGGAAGGAAGGAAGGAAGGAGGGGGGAAGAAGAGGAAGGAAGGAAGGGGGGAAGGAGAGGAAGGAATGAAGGGGAGTAAGGAGGAAGGAGGAGGAAGGGGGAAGGAGAGAGAAGGAATGGAAGGGGGAGGAGAGAAGATGGGGGCGCAGAAGGGAGGGCGGAAAGGGAGGGGGGGGGGAATAGGAAAGGAACAGGGAGAGGGAGGTAAGTGAGGTAGCAGGGAGGACAGGAGGGGGAGTAGGGAAGGGGAGAGGAGGGAAAGGAAGGAAGGGGGGAGAGCCAGGAAGAGGGAGTAATAGAGGGAGGGAGGGAGGGAGGGAGGGAGGTGAGGTAGGGAGTAGGGAATGCAGGAGGGGAGGAGCGGCAAGAAAATGTTAAAACCCTACACTTCAAAACCAAGCAAGATCGAAATGACGCCCACGATGACATAATAAACCATTAACAATTATTCATACGGCCACAAATAAAGCACACATAACGATGCCTTCACGAACTTACCTAGAGGTATACGGAAAGCAAAGTAGGGTTGAGTCCATTGTCACGTAGTCTCCCTCAATCTCTCCCCCACTGGCGATGTAGATATCACCTCTCCATTAACACTCTTCTAACGATTTCGGACATCTCCAATCCTTCCCAGTCTTCATAATTAAGCAAGCACGCACACAATACCGCGAGTAACACACAATAATAACACATTATCCGCACAAAACCGCGAGAAAACACGAGAACAATACAGTATCCATGCAGAGGCCGGCGAAGATGGACGGTGTGGGTGGCCGAGTGAGCTGTGTGAAGGTGGGGGGGAGAGGAGAGGGAGTGAGGGATGCCAACATTACAGTACTATTTACCATCTAATGACTAACTCCGTACCAGGACTGTAAATGATCTAATTAAACAACAATATTACAGAAGAGTACACTAATATGATATATATTTTGCATCTTAAACGTGTCTGTGATATCGTACATATACAAATTATGCACTAGGCATTAGAGGAGTGAATTACGAGAATGTTGGCACCCCTGTGAATCAGATGGGCCACAGCAACAACCAAGCTTATGGTGCTCTCTCATCCTTTAAAAACGCAAATTAAAAGGCACGGGATAGAGCTCTTTAACCAGTAAAGGACCTATTACACAAACATAGGAACCTTTCACCAAATGTAAATGTTCCTTCTTTGTATATTTGTTGTATTAAATGTATTGCGGAATAATAAGACTTAAACATTTCGGCACCTGCAGCCTAGCCAGATGTGAGCTTTCGTTTCCATCTACACTAGTCACTTTTCACAATCCTTCATTTACGAGCTTGAAATACTCCGCATGATGACCTATATGACCAAAGCTTGACCGATTGATAACGAAACGCAGTGGTGGTTGAGAAAATGGGTCAGGAAACGTAAGAGAAAACGAAATACACTTGTACGTTGATGGCTAAACTAAGATAATTGGTAAACACATACGTACTCTTATACTGTAGTGTGATTGATTGACTACCTGCAAGATTAACCCCTTTAACACGATGATGACCATGTTATCTATTCGTTGTTAAGACGTGTTATGCAGTTTACGAAGGACCTGTGCTACTCAGAGGGTTTATTAAGTTTGCATTTACCCCTTTGAGTCCAAGAGGTAGATTATAAGCTAAAGAAAATCGTCCAATGGTAACCAGAATATGATTGAAGCAACGTCATCGTACTGAAGCGGTTAAGATGAAGGGGAGGGGGGGGGGGGGGGAGGGGGAGTGTTCTGGACCCTCTTCTCCCTCATAATTAGTCCCATTTGAGATTTTAAGACATTCGCCCAATTTTTGTTGACGATTTTAAGACCTTTAGTGACATTTATATATTGATTTTGTTCCTGCCGAGCGATAGCCAGCCTTCAATTTAGGTGGGCGGCCGGCCCATTTGTGTACCGAAAACAATAAAACACACAATAATAATAAATAAATAAAATCTCCCCTTGAAGAAGACACTTATGGAAATACCAAGCTTAGACTTTTGACCAGATTACCTTTCAGTTTACTCTTGTTATTATTGTGTGTGAATTTGTGTTTTGTCTGTGTTTGTTCCTTGTTTTATGTTGTGTTTTGTGTTGCCCCTGTGTTCTTGCTCTGTCTTGAGGCGGCCAAACCCCAAGAAATTTTTTTTTTAATAAAATATAATTAAATTAGAAAATAAAAAATAAAAAATAGGGAAAGTGTGGATTTTGTCTGAGCATATACTGTAGATAGACAGATATTATGTGTGAGGGACTAATGGGACGGTAATTGGATGCTATTGATTTATCACCTTTTTTGAAGATCGGAACTACATTTGCAATCTTCCAAGCTTCTGGAACTAAATCGGTTTCTAATGACTTGTTAAATAGAAATGTTAATGGGTAACTTAACTCATCTCTGCATTCTCATACTCTAGCATATACCTCATCCGGACCAGGCGATTTCTGAGGTTTCAGTCTGTCAATTTCCTTAAGCACATCATTTCTACTTATAGTAACCCTACTTAACCTATTTGCTATACTATCCTATATACCTTACGGACTTGTGGAAACTGTGACAAATTTTCATTAGTGAAAACGGAAAGAAATTTATTTAATTATTTAATGTACTGCACATTTCTAAGTAATTTTCTGTAATTTCTCCTATCGAAGTTTAAGGGGACGAATTGCATCTCTAACCTTGGATTTATATAGTTGGTAAAAAGCTTTAGGATTATTTTTTGAGTCATTTGCATATAGTCATTTGCTATATTGCATATAGCATATAGTATCCATGTGTCAGTTATTTCCTTAAGTATGTTATCATTCCCCTCCAAATTTACTTATGTTGATGAATGCAAGCAAAACCCTTTATAAGCTCCTTCATGACAAGTATATCTATATAATGTTGTTTATTCTTTTTTGGACTGTTTCAGGGGAATTACAATCAATCATATACTGTATAATTCAGTCATCAGTAGAACTACAGTAAGTAGATATTAGAACTCATCTCACTTGGCTAAATTACTCGACTCGTCGATTAGGCAAGGTGAAGGTATCGAGAGATAATGGACACCCAGATCGATGCATATGATGCTAGCAAAAAAAACAAAAAAAACATGCACTTCATATAATGTTGACTATCGGATTTCAATGTATTATATACCGGTATGTCCACGTTAAACTCTTAACCTCCTATTTTTGTAGTGTTATTAACTTCAATAAACTACTTTAAGAGCCTGTTCATAATCAAAGACATTTACTAGATTGCCTTGTTTCCTTACAAGTTACAACTGTAATGTACACAATCTTATACAGTGCATCTAACTCGAACTTCAAACTTATCTGACTATTAAGCGATTTGAAGTTGACTGTAAATAACAACAAAATGGGTTGGAAAGTATACATCTACAATACATATACCGATATTAGAAACACGACATTAATGATATATAATTCATATGAAATAATCATATGACAGGACAACCTATCACAATTTGTTTTCTTTTATACTACAGATTAATACAACTTGAAAGACAGCAAAACGTTTCAATAAGTATTTTGTCTTATGTGTGTATGGAGGAGACAAACGGTAGGCTAACTGTAACAAGTGTCTCTCCCAAAGCAAGAGTGACAGAGCCAAATTCAATTGTCGTTGGGGTCATAATGCCTGGACACACGGAATATAAAGCAGTTTAAGTCATAGTATGAAGGAAAAATTAATTAAGGGAGAGAGTTTGTTGAGCAGAAGAAAGGCCGAGAAAATTTGCTAATTCTTGGGTTGGAGAGCTGGACAGAATAGAAGTGGGACTGTGTTGAACAGCGGGTGCCTCACACTCGCCGCCGGAGAAGGGGTATGCACTGAGAGTGCTTTGAAGAACACTGATTGTTGTAATACTGATAGAAGAGTGAAACATTTCACAAACTTTGCTTGTCAACTGGTCAACACATAACGAAAATGACCGTGATAACTAAAATGCATAAATTGAAAGATTACTGAGCATTCAAATCCAAAAAAGAGAATAAGCAATGTTCTTGTTAGTATTTCAATAAAATACGATTGATAATAATTATGTATGACTTTTGAGGTTAGAGTATTTGACATAAAATTTATACAGGAATCAGTGCACAGGTACAGACTATTTCCGGAAATTTTCGATCGACAGATATGTTTGTGGCAGCACTATGAGGCGCTATTATGTATATAATTGACAACTATACTGAGTTTGAATGATATAATGACCATGATCTACATTCTAATAACATATATATATATAGAAGCTTCCAAAATTAACATTAGATATTCCAGAATATAGTTGCCCAGAAAAGTGGTCGGGGAAAGGTGACCGAGTTAATCCTATATAATTATTATACCTTCTCCTCCTACTCTAATCCTTCTAATCGGTCACGTCATTAGTCTCCTCACACACTAAAATACATGACATTCTTAGTTGTATAATGCTTCACTAGTATTGTTATATATATTTTATGATTTGCTCCTTGAATATGAGCTATATATACTGTATCTCTCTCTCTCTCTCTCTCTCTCTCTCTCTCTCTCTCTCTCTCTCTCTCTCTCTCTCTCTCATATGTAAGTCTTATATATACTGAATGGGTCAGACAATGTGGATTAAAACAAAATGCTTAGCCTCAACATTACACAGAGTTAGTAATATGAATATGATACATGAATATGAATATGAATACAGTGTTTCACGGTGTTTTGTGCCGGCCATGGTTGACTTGTGGAATAAGTTGCCAAATGAGCTAGTCAATTCAGCTAATATCTCCATGTTTAAGTCTAGAGTTAATGCTTTTTTGCAGCATTAATTCTAATTTTTAAACATATTTTATTCTATTGTATTGTATTATATTTATGCTTGATATCCTCCACTGCATAATATGTTATCTGTGTTTAATATGTGTATATGTACAGTACAGTATACAGTATATGTTTTTATTTTTTCCTAAGTTGCCGTAGTCTCTCTCCAGTGCCTCCGGGTGTTTTGTGTGGATTCATCTTGATGGTGTTTCTGCACCCTGGTTGGAGACTTCGGCATCTCATATAATAATAATAATAATAATAATGATGAAAAGTTAACCAATTAATCTGAAGATATTTAAACTAAGTTAAGTCCGGAAATGAGATAACACAAATTATTCATAGCATTATTTTATTATAATGGACAACATTTTGTCGTCAACATAATACAAAATAATGTCATCCTTTAGAAGCCAGTTTCGAGTGTGGGAGGCTAACAAACTTAAAAGTGTGGACGAAAAGACTTCAAGGTGTGGGCTAACGAACTTCATTGTTTGGGCTAACAAATTCCTAATGTAGGCGAAAAGATACGTGGGCGAAAAGACTTGTGGGTGAATAGACCGTAAACCCCTATCATAGCTTAAATGATTTAATTTACGGTACCGAATGAAATAGTTCGGTCCCATTATTTTATTTTACTATTATGCGATCTTATTCAAATTAGGAAGGACGTCTATCAGTTATAGCGCTACAAACCATCTCAATGAACCTTAGCTAACATGACCCTTCGTAAGCAGTACAAACCCGTCTAAATATATTTGAAATATAAAACACACATTACTGGTACTGCAATATATATATATATATATATATATATATATATATATATATATATATATATATATATATATATCGTTTATAGTGTATATATAATACGTGTAGGCCTATATGTGTCAAAATAAACGAAAACTTTTACCTGTAGTGGGTAGAGAGCATTTTATATCCGTATCTTTACTGCATAGATGAGAGATTTACATAGATACACTGGCCACACAGATCTTACGATCCCTGCGAGGTAACCAGGACTTAATCCTAAAAGAGATAGCAACCCTAAGAGAAAGTGGAAGGAAAGGATAGCAAAGATGAAGGCTCTCTCCCCACCCTCCGCTCCCTCCGGCAATGTGCCGCACATGAAAATAATTAGAAGTGAATAACCTTGCAGGGCTTGGAAATCGCCTGAAGGAATTTATAGTATAGTTAGAAATGGAAAGGAAAGGCATGCACACAATTTTTTTTTTTTTTTATTACTTATATACATAATAATATACACATACAGAGAGACAGAGAGAGAGAAAGAGAGAGAGAGAGGGAGGGTGCCCGAGATTGCTGTATGTGTATATTATTATGTATATAAGTACATATAAGTACATACGGTGTTGCCACACCGTAGATGTGGCAACGTGTGGTATTGATATGCCTTGGTATTGAATTGGCCTGGTATTGAGCTGGTATGGTGATGAAACCGACTGGTGAAGAAAAGGTCTGGTCATGAGATGACATGGTGTTGAGGTGACTCGTCTTGTTTGTGTGATAAGATGGCATGGTGTTGAGATGTCCTGATACCCTGGAGGTTGGGACCGGACAACTCAACCAGTAGACCATTTCAACCAGTAGCTCTCAACCAGTGCCAAATCACCAAGGACAACCAAACCAGTGTCAAAATATAGTACTAACCTAACCTAACCGTATTGGTTAATTTGGTACTGGTTGAAATGGTCTATTGGTTGAGTTGTCCGGTCACCGTGTCTGGGGAGTAGGTGTATGGGGGTGAGGAAGAATAGCTGTGGGAAGTTTGTGTATGTGTGAAGGGGAGGGGGAGTAGGTGTATTGAGGGGGGAGTGTGTTATTTAGAATACTTTGTTTAATCATTATTGAGGATCTTGCTTGCGTTTGCCATTTCCAAACAATGTACCGGTATTTAATTTGTCAGCTAGGCTAACACAAAAACTTCCAAGATTTACTTCAAACTAAAGTATGCCCACCATGACTCCCCTACAAGCTAAATTTGTACTTTTATCGATAAAAAAATGTCATAGCTGAAGGCCGATTTCTTCTACATGCTCGCTATCACTCGCCCAGAAAAAACTCGACACCTGAATGGGGTGAAGCATCTCTGTTATGCCGGGTTGTAATCCAACTGGCTTCAGTATTATCTATTATCAATGGGGTGAAGCATCTCTGTTATGCCGGGTTGTAATCCAACTGGCTTCAGTATTATCTATTATCAATGGGGTGAAGCATCTCTGTTATGCCGGGTTGTAATCCAACTGGCTTCAGTATTATTTATTATCAATGGGGTGAAGCATCTCTGTTATGCCGGGTTGTAATCCAACTGGCTTCAGTATTATCTATTATCAATGGGGTGAAGCATCTCTGTTATGCCGGGTTGTAATCCAACTGGCTTCAGTATTATCTATTATCAATGGGGTGAAGCATCTCTGTTATGCCGGGTTGTAATCCAACTGGCTTCAGTATTATCTATTATCAATCCGGGTTTCGGATATTTAGAATTTGAATATTGCTCAACAGGGACACATCGAGCTTAGTGAATATGATAATTATTTACTCAATCAGGCAACGATAACACAATAAACACACAGGTTAGATTACACTATTATTTATTCAATGGCATGGTATACATAACATGGGGTACTATACTATACTATTATATGAAACAGCAAGTAAGGAGAATAGTGACTAAGAGAGTTAACTGGTTTTACTCTCTAATGAAGTTCAGTTTGTCACTTACAGTACATAGTAATAGAAGAGTGAAAATACGCAATGATAGACAGACACATATATACACAAACAAGAATCATTGACAATAATACGTATGCGAGTAAAGTGTCTAACGCGAAGTATTCTGACAAAGACACGGTATGCTAATTATAGGCTGTGGCACGTATCGTTCAGCTGCGAGGGAGTATGCGTGGTAGGCAACAGGAAGTGAGGCCGCGCTCAGGGGAGACTATCAGAGGTGCCGCGTTATAGACTATAGTTCAGGTGGACTGCAGTCACGGTAAATAACAATTTGCTTTAATGCGATAATAAATCAGGGACTAAGGTTAGGCAGTTTATTTGATTCTAGGGAGGAAGAAAAGTTAAATCTGAATTCAACTATGTAAGAGTTTATTGCGAATAATCTCTCACACGAGACACGAAAAATAATATTCGATCATAGATGAGGTCAAATTACACGGGTTGAGGAACTCAGATTCACAATAAATATAGTGACTTAATTGGAATAGATAAAATATAATTTAATATAGATTGGGATAAATTAACCAACTAATTAAGAAACGCAGATGAAAGAGCGTGAGAAAATAGCTTAACAAATAGCTATCTAGAATGGGCGTACATGACGAAGTTGCACTTATGAAATACCAAATATGGCATGAAAGGAGTTCTGAATGAATTAACAAATTCCTAAAAGAACGCAGTACCGTACTACTGTAGCGTTGTATTATAACGTAAATACAATTATAATTAGTGGATTACTAGATAAAGTAATAAATAGAATCAGTAGTCAAATAGTAGGCAGAATCGATAAAGGAATATACAATCTGAATTCCTAGATTGGTGTGGAAAGAATTACATGACCCGAGTAACGTATATCATCAGATTATTTACAAGAACTAATAGAGATCAGATATCTTGATAAAGAATTAATTCTAATTAAACGGAAAGGGTTCTTGACTTTCAAATAAGGGAAATGATATTATAAGTATTCTCTGGCGATAATTAGGCGGATATATGGATCCTGAATTGGGAGTTGGTTCTAGGTATATATTGGATTAAAGAAGGGAATCAGTTCACGTTATACACTTTCACTTCGACTTGGATACACAAAGAATAATAAACACATACGAATAAAATCTGAGAGTATTCTAACTAAATAACACGTGTAACAATGACTATGTAACATACGTACAATCAAGGTTCTGAAGGATTACCACAGTTTATCTTAGCAATATCTCGTACTTAATGAATCACTGTACGGATCAAAATTATATATCTTACACGGGTATCAAAGGTTCAAGATAGATTTTAGGCACAGATCTAGAGTTAACTATAATAGAATACTCGCATATTTTATCTTACCTTCACAATAATAGCCACAACTTAAAACACTCAGAGACACTTAGGGTAGAGGTAGCCATGAACGAGGATCTGGACGACGTAGGACTCGTGGTTCTGCTGGGCTGGACGTCAGGGGGAACTGCCTCTCTTTCAGGTACAGAGGAAGTTGGTTCCGGGCTCCTCTACACACTCTCGTTCAGGTTGAGCTTCAATACCAATCCTTTCCCACAGCCGGCTTAACCAGTGGAAGGAAGCAATAGTATTTGCTAACTTCCTTCAGTTTCAATCAGACTATATTCGGGTTATTTTTAGGATTCAATTTGGTCTATCTCAATAACATAGGGATATGTGGATATCGTTATTTTGGCTATGGTGAAGGCAATTCTTAATCTAAAAATACATGGAAGTTATTTATTTACACACACAGAGATTTTTGATCTCTCGATATTGGCCCCCCCCCCCATTTTTAGAGGGCATTATGGTGACATAATGGATTATTATGGTGACGTAATGGATGATTTTCTGTTCATCGTGATATCTGGCTTTTCTTATTCTGCAGGCCATAGGTTTCTCACTATTCTCTTTGGTTGCACTATTCCCAGTCTTCCCAGGAGGTACTGTAGAGGGGGTACTGGGATTCCCATTGATGGCGATATTCACTTTGGTTGCACTATTCCCAGTCTTCCCGGGAGGTACTGTAGAGGGGGTACTGGGATTCCCATTGATGGCGATATTGAGATGGTTCTTGGTGTTGAACTTGCATAAAAAGTTCTTCACTATATTGCAAGTCGGGCTGGAACTGGTGATATGCCTTGGGTATTTGTCTCGGTCTCTACCATTGGAGGAGCCGGGGTCCCTGTGATTGGTCCGGACTCGAACTCCTTTCTCGGGCAGACTGACCTAGATTCCCGGAAATTAGAGCATGGGTAGATCCGGTAAAAGGGGTAAGCATACCTATTCCGGCAGGTATTAAAGTCTGGGAAACTGGTCGGGTCTTGTTGTCTCTCACCTTCTCCTGGTGTTGTCTTTTCCTGTTCCTCTTGGTGTCTCTTATTACAACTATTCTGGTGCTGTGAGGTTTCTGCTCTCCGGGCGTGATCGGGGTGTGGCTGCTCAACCCCGTCTTCTCAATCTCATTATCGCTAAAGTAATGGGGTGAAACGCCCTAAAGTCTTCAGACTCATGGAACAAAACAGGGGCAGTCTAAACATACGTCCCTCAGTCCAAATAGTGTTAACTTCCCCCTCAACCCTTTCCTGGATTAGTGACAAAAAACAATGGTTAGGTCACAAAGAAAATAATAAATCCCCCTTATTAATTATATAGGGGTAGTGGTCATTTGTCGGTCTATAAATAATAGATCCCCCTTATTAATTATATAGGGGTAGTGGTCATTTGTCGGTCTATATATTTACTTATTTATCGATTTTTCAGTTTCCTCGCTAAACTTTCATCAAGCTTAAATATACACCCCCTAGAATCTCTTCCAAGAAAATTGTGTACATTTTTCGGTAGAAGAATGTCCCGGCCGGTTCCTTCTAAAATTACAGGCTCGCTATCGCTCACCAGGAAATAATCGACACATAAATTACTCGAAAGGTCTTAATATTGACAAAGAAATAGGGCGAAAGGTCTCAAAATCGCCAAACTAATGGAACGAACGTCTTAAAATTTCAAAGCTAATGGGGCTAAACATGAAGGGGTAAGGGTTCCAGAAAAACAAACCATCCCCCTTAATACTGGGGTTAGGTCACAAAGAAATTAATAGACCGCCCTTATTAATTCAGGGGTCAGGTCACAATATAAACAATATATAACTATTATAAATTCAGTGGTTAGGTCACAAAATAAAGAATAGACGTCTCTCTCTCTTTCTATTTCTCTCTCTTTCTCTCTCTCTCTCTCCCCCGCATACAAACTTAGTGTTCAGGTCACAAAGAAGACAATAAACCCCCCTTATTTATTCATTGGTTAGGTCACAACATAAGCAATAGACCCCCCTTAATAATTCAGAGGTTAGGTCACAAAGAAAACAATAGAGATCTCTTAATTATTCATTGGTTTGGTCACAAAATTGAATGTACTTAACGACGGTTTTGACTAGCCTTATTGAGTGGAACCTAAGCACAAAATTAAGGAATATCTTGAAAGCACCATATTCAAACCTCTATGTACACCGGCATTAAGGTTCATTTTAGGAAATGTCCGTGGTTCGATCCTGGGTGAGGGTAGACACATTCATTAATGTAACTCACGAGTATTTGTGAGATGCACATCAGAATCTATATACACCGTACATATTCTATATATATATATATATATATATATATATATATATATATATATATATATATATATATATATATATATATATATATATATATATATATATATATATATCTATATATATATATATATATATATATATATATATATATATATATATATATATAATCTATATATATTCTACACCAACACAGAAGCCCCAGCAAGCCTCACCCCTCTCTTAACTCACCGCTCACAACACCGCCTAGATAAATATTTCTCATTATGTGCGAGAGTTTGTGGGACGCGCCATAAACTGGGAGATAACACCAAGGGGGCGGAGGGGGGCCGGGAAATATGCAGGGAAAGTTGAGAAAGGCAGGAGAGAGAAAAAAACAAATGGGGTAGAGGTCAGAAAATGCTGCTGAAAAGTGACCAAGCAAAATATACAGCAAGAAAATATTATAAGCGATGTCACACGAGCGGATTTCCGTCCAATGTCGACAAGCAAGTAATTGTTCCTGCTTTTCATTTATTTATCTATATCTATCTATCTATCTATCTATCTATATGTTCAGGCCCAATCCCCATTTTGGGGGTAGCCGACTCAAGACAGAGCAAGAACAGGGAAAACACAAAAACAACATAAAACAACAAATAAACACAGATAAAAAGCACAAACTCACACACATCCAGGTCACCCAGGAGAAGACCCAGAGACCAGGGTCACCAAGGTCGCTCCAGCACTCCCCCGGACCCCGACCACCCGGAGAGGTTCCGATCTCTATGTATATTTATATTTATATATATTTTGTTTTTGTTATTGTCACATTGGTATTGACATCTAGACTAGATTTATAGGAGTTTAAGGTATTTAAATAATATACAACTATAATTTAATTGCCTGACAAATTGCCGGAAAACGCGTTCGTGTGACACCGGTTTTTAAAAGGCTGGACAAAATAATGTTGGTGAAGGTTTAAACACGGAGTAAGAAATATAATATAATGTTGGTGAAGGTTTAAACACGGAGTAAGATGGTGGTGATGGGCTGGTCTATCAGAGTGAGAACTGAGCAATCTCTGCCATACCCATAGCTTACTCTGACTGTTCCTTTTACTTATATATTTTCTAGATCTCAAGTGACGGCGTCTCTAACGTGGATTGACCTCCCAATCTACCAAGATTGGAAGCCAAAGCGTCACATTTTTCCCTTGCCCCTCAACTTTCTCTTCATAATTGCTGAGGGACACAGGGCCCTGGGTGGGGCTTTGGTTTCCCGGGCATTTCCGCACCCTCCTCAGCTCCCCGCCATGGAGTGGCTTCGGTCACCCAGGCTTTATTGTGGTCGGCGGGGAGGGTTCTGTGGGGGCGCTCGGTTATGGCCTTGGCCTTGCTCGGGGCCTTGGGGCTGTTCGGCCAGGCAGCTTGGGGAACAACAACAACAACAACAACAACAACACGGAGTAAGAAATATAATATACAAGGTGAACATGGGGAGAGGGAAGCACAATATTAGACAGGACCCTTACATAACGGCAGCAATAATAATTAAAGGGGTAGTACTCGCTTTTACTGGATCCCCTTCTCCCTCATGTTGAGCATATTAGTGTTGAGGTTTTAAGACTTTCGTTCCGTTAGTTTGAAGATTTTAACACCTTTCGCCCCATTTCGTTGTCAATTTTGAGATCTTTCGTGCCCTTTAGGTGTCGATATTTTCCTGGCGAGCGATAGCGAGCCTCTAATTTAAGAAGGAACCGGCCTTTGGCCGGAACATTTTTCTACCGAGAAATGTACAAATTTATCTTGAAAGGGGGTCTACGGGGTGTTTTTTTTAAGCTTGATGGAGGTCTAGCGAGGAAACTCAAAAATATATTAATAGATAAATATATAGACCAAAAACCAAGCACTACCCCCTTAAGCAACATCAATATAAAGGGAAATGAACAAGGAAGGACAGGATAACAAAATTAACCCCTTCTGTACCGACGGCGTCTTTTTAATCTAATTCTTGCTGTATTTAGACGATTTTGTGCAGTTTTTTAAGAAGGAGCTGTGGTATAAAAAAAGGGTTTAGTGAGATAGTTCGAAGCTTGTTACTTGCTGGAGGCCTCTTTTCAATGAAATCGTCTAATAGTAGCCAGCATAAAGTTAAAAAGGGACGGTGCTTGTACTGTAAGGCAATTAAAAACAAAACAGTTTACCGTGCCATGAAGTAAAATACAATATCTAGGATCAGTATATTTTCCCCCCCCCTCTCTCTCTCTCTCTCTCTCTCTCTCTCTCTCTCTCTTAATATGGATAAAATAATAATAATAATAATAATAATGACAGTAATAATACTAATACTACTAATGTTGAGGTAAACTAGGAAAGCGAGGGTAAGAGACTAGGAGAGGGGTAAAACTGACACTAATTGAACCAACTAGAGGGGCAATGGGAGGGTTTGTAAGATAATGAGAGCAGTGTGGAAGGAATTAAGAAACTGGGGAGGTAGTAAATGAAACAAAATATATATATAACAATATATAAATAAATAAATTCCAAAGTCTTGGTAGATTAACATGAAAAACTTAAAGCTCAGTATCCCCCCCCCCCCTCTTCTCTCTCTTTCTCTCTCTAAATAATAATAATTATTATTATAATAATTATTATAATAATAGTAATAATAATAATAATAATAATACAAATAAATGGCTATAAATAACTTTTTTATAATCCACAACCGACCTGTAACCCCCCTCCAGAACAACAATAACAACTACAACACAGTTGATAATTCATGGACTTTCGTCTTCAAAGAGGCAGAATACAAAAGATGTAGTCACGTGCATAAATGGTGCAACATCAACCAGATGACGTCAACTCCTTATTCATGAGAGGCTTATGCTAAGATGAATAAAATCGTTTGACGGTAACTAGAATTAAATAAAAAACAAATTGTAGGTTAGAAAACAAATATTTGCAATCCTTTCGAAACAAAGGGGCGAACTTCATTTGGTTAGTGTTGCAGTATTTATGCTCGTGACTGTACAGTCTTAAGCATTAATAAGGTTACTCCAAATTTGAATCAATAGATCTTTTAAGACAAATTCTGAGGCATCTGGGCTACACTATAGTATTGAATCGTCTCGTATGTGTTCGATACTGTTTCAAATAAGTTCATCGTATTTGTGACTGTACAATTGGAGTATGTGAGACTAAGAAAGACACAAGAATTAGCATGATATGCGGGGGCTTGGGAAGGAAGAAGAAGAATAGGATCACGACAAAAATACAAAAAATAAATATAAATACAGTATATATTATATAACATGGCTTCAAATGCTTACCTACAATATCCTTGCCGAGAGCAGCCCTTTGTGGATCACATACTCGATTCAAACGAACCCTGGGTGAAGAGAGAAAATTAGAGGTTATTTATTACATATGTTTTATAAACGATGGAAGGAAGCACAAAAAAGGAGATAAAACAAATACAATTATTTAATTAGTAGTAATGAGGTTGAAATAAATCTATAAACTCTTAGGATGAGGAAAAGTATTGTATTGTGTACATAATTATAAAGGGTATCTAAAAACAAAACTGGATAAAAGCTGATGCACCTTTTGTCAGTAATCTCCTTCAAAAAGACACATTCTAACAGGAAAGAACAGTAAAAATCCATGATTATTTTATTGATTTGCATATAATTAGCTAAGGTAGATTAGAGGGTTAACATAACAAAGGAATCATACAGAAGGGAAAATGCAATTATTACAATTCTATAAGAAAATACATCTGACCCGTTATGTCCACCCTAACCACCACCATCACTATACCCTGTTCCACATAGGTTGACCAAAAATCGTAAACTTTAACCTTTATAACTCAAAAAGGGCTAAAGCAAATGGGCTGTATATTTTCACACCTATTCCCTGGCTGATCCTTCCCAAATGGTAGACATATTGGCTCGATTACTCTAGTTGTTTGTGAATTATAGAGGTTAACTTTTAAGAGTTTTGGCCTACTTACTTGGAACAAGGCATAGCATCGTATACCGTAGTATCATCATTACCACCACCAAAACAATTACCACCACTACCATCACACTCCTCCCACTACCACCATAACCACAGTACAACCACAATTATCACAAGTCTACCACCACCATCACTAACACCACCAACATACCACCAAAACCACCACCACAACCATCACAATCTCCACCACCATCACCAACACAATCACCACAGCTATAGCTAAAACGACAACCATCATAATCTCCATCACCGACACCACCATTACAACTACCCTACCACCACCACAATCACCATTAACAACATCACCACCACCACCATCTCACCCCTATAATCAGCCACTGTGAAAATGCGATCCCAAGTTCCAAGAGAGAAGGAAGACTCAAACAAAAACTATAAGATATGAAGAAATTGAAAAATGACTTAAATCGCGAAAAGTATTAAGGGGAAACGCCGAGCAATTTCTCTCAAACTCGCAAGCGTTGTTAAAGTTGAGGGAAAAGTTATATATTATTATATTTTCATCACTAGTTTCTCTTGTTTCTCGTTTGCTTCCCTTGTCTTTTGTTCAGCTATTTATATTTATTACTATCTGCAAGTACGATTTTGGCCCTAAAGAACCCTGCCTGGAAGAAATGTGGGCGGGCATTGTGATGTAGTTCTGCTGCGTGTCTGCCTGCTGTAACAGGAACCTCTCCGGGAGATCTGGGACTAGGGCATCTTTTGCTGGAGACCTCTCATGGTTCTTGGTCTCTGGGTCTTCTCCTGGGTGACATAGATGTGTGTGAATATTATATATTTTTTGTTTTAATTTTGTTGTTTCTGTTCGGGCTCTGTCTCGAGTAGGCCACCACTAGCTATGGGATATATGCCTGAGTATAAATACATACATATATATAGAATATTTTTGAGGGATATATTATATATAGATATTTTGGT
Organism: Paralithodes platypus; assembly: GCA_032716605.1. Classification (NCBI taxonomy): domain Eukaryota; kingdom Metazoa; phylum Arthropoda; class Malacostraca; order Decapoda; family Lithodidae; genus Paralithodes; species Paralithodes platypus. The sequence goes on along the minus strand of CM064541.1, from coordinate 31,717,564 downwards.
TTCTGAACATATACTGTATATATTAACTTTTTATCACGATGTTGGTGGAGACGTACACACACACACACACAGCCACATCAAAAAGAAAGTTCCCTGGAGTTATAAGGTATATACTAATATGTAACAAACACAAACACCTTACATGAATTTAAGTAGCCTACATTATCTACCAAACAAATGATTAAATCCAGATTATTATCATACCAGTTAAGGGGAGATGGGTCGTTTTTCTTGTCTCCCTTTTCCCTCACGTTTAGCCCCATTAAGTTTCAGATTTAAGATGTTTCGCCCATTATTTTGGCGATTTTAAGACCTTCCGCCCCATTTCCTTGTCAATATTAAGACCTTTCGTGCTATTGAGGTGTCGATTTTTTTCCTGCCGAACGATAGTGAGTCTGTAATTTTGGAAGAACCGGTCTTTGGAAGGAACATTTTTCTACCGAAAAATTTACAAATTAATCTAGAAGGGGGATCTAATGGATGTTTTATTTAAAGTTAGATTTAGGTCCAAGGAGGAAATAATAAAAATAATAAATACATGAAAAACATCGACCAAAAAGTGAACCATCCCCCCTTAACCCATTCAGTACCGGTAACGTCTATTTTATTAGATTTCAACTACATTTAGACGATGATTGTATGAAGCTTAGGAAGGATATATGGTAGCTCAGAGGATGAATTTAGATAGTCTGTAGCCTTTTAATGTGTAGACATCCTTCGTAAGTTGAATAAAGTCTCCTAATGGTTACCAGCATATCATGAAAAGGATGTCACCGGTACTGAATGGGTGTTAATGCCGTAATCGAATCAACTTGTAAATATGTGAAACTATGTCATGATTACAACTTCTGACAAATACGATTTTTTTTTTAACTCTTCAAACGCCGTATAGTTTCCCTTTAAAGGGAGATGGATCGTTCTTCTAGGCCCCCTTCTCCCTCATGTTTAGACCCATTAGTTTTGAGATTTTAAGATATTTCCCCTATTAGTTTGTCGATTTTAAGACGTTTCGCCCCATTTCTTAGTCAATATTAAGACCTTTCGTGCTATTTAGGTGTCATTTTTTTCCTGGCGAACGATAGTGAGCCTGCAATTTTGGAAAAACCGGCGAGACATTTTTCTACCGAAAAATTTACAAATTTATCTAGAAGGGGGATCTAATGGATGTTTTTGTTTTTGTTTTCAGGTTTGATGGAGGTCTATGGAGGAAAGTAGAAATAATGAATACATTAAAAAACTCGATCAATAAGTGACCCATCCCCACTTAAGGGGGGTGACCTGTTATTGTTCTGTCCTTTTCTATCTTTCTTTGGCTTGTATCCATTTGGCCCCATTCAGCCTACTGTTTTAAGACGTTTATCCCCATCCAGGTGTCAATTTCTTACTGGTGAGCGGTAGCGAGCCAGCATATTTTTAATTTTTGTTAGACAGCAGGCTAAATTTGTAAATTTTTCGATAGAAAAATGTCTCCGGCGAAGCTGGATTTCTTCATATAATGCTGGCTCGCTATCGTCGCCAGGAAGAAATCGACACCTAGATGGGGATAGACGTCTTAAAATAGTTGGCTGAATGGGGCCAAATGGATACAAGCCAGAGAAAGAGAGAAAAGGACAGAAATAACAAAAAGCAGGTCACCCCCCTTAATTGCCGTGCGAACTTTAGATTTCCCAAACATTTCTAGACAATATGCAAATAGTTGAGTCTCCCTTTGTTCTCTCAACGTTGGCCTTTTAGAGCAGACCTTTCTCTCTCTCTCTCTCTCTCTTTCTGGGGAATAATATAAGAAAGAGGGAAAAACGGGCCAACTTCCTGGGACTTCAGCCAAGGAATAAGTTTTGAATCTTCTAATCTTGAAAGTTGTGGAGAGGAGTTCACAGCTACTTTATTTGTGTGTGTGTGTGTGTGTGTGTGTGTGTGTGTGTGTGTGTGTGTGTGTGTGTGTGTGTGTGTGTGTGTGTGTGTGTGTGAAAGTTGTGTGGGGGAGTTCACAGCTACTTGATGTGTGTGTGTGTGGAGGGGGAGAGGGGTAGGTGTGTGTGTGGAGGGGGAGAGGGGTAGGTGTGTGTGTGTGTGTGTGTGTGTGTTTGTGTGCGTGGGTGTGCATGTGTTTGAGAGAGTTTGAAAGTTGGGAGGGGAGTTCACAGCTACTTTATTTATGTGTATGTGTGTATGTGTGTGTGTGTGTGTGTGTGTGTGTGTGTGTGTGTGTGTGTGTGTGAAAGTTGTGTATGGGAGTTCACAGCTACTTGATGTGTGTGGAGGGGGGAGGGGGGAGGGGTAGGTGTGTTTGTGTGCGTGTGTGTGCGTGTGTGTGTTTGAGAGAGTTTGAAAGTTGGGAGGGGAGTTCACAGCGTCTTTATTTGTGCTAAGATTTATTTTCCATTTGTTGTGTGTTTTTTTTTAAGGGGGGGGGGGGGTAGTCTCTTTGTCTGGGCGAATGGGGGTCAGAAGAGTTTTGAGTTGTAAGCGTGAGAGAGAGAGAGAGAGAATGTATACCGTATATATATATATATATATCAGTAAAAGTTTGGGATAGAATTTAAGAAATCAATATTTTTGAAAGAATAATTGGATGGAGAAGCTTATAATTATATATACAGTATATAATACTATATATATATATATATATATATATATATATATATATATATATATATATATATATATATATATATATATATATAGGCTATACATATAGTGATATTATACTGTATATAACCGTCTTGATGGTGTAATGGTTAGAGCGTGTAAGTTCTGTATGAGATATCCTAGGTTCGAATCCTGAGAGAATCACATGCTCTCATTAATTGCATGTGGGGGTTATTGGTGTTAAGAACGATGTTAAAAATACAACAAATAATAACACATATTATTTTATAAGTAAAGATGATAATTCCGATAGAGTGGAGCTTCGTGAGATTATATTACAAATTTCTCTTCGTTTTGACCTAAAATAAAAAGGGATATGCCTCATTCATTATGCAAAACAGGTATAATTCCACCTGAAAACAATTAGTTGCAAACAAATAAATAAATAAATGAATAAAATATAATCATCATCATCATCATCATCATCAGAAGAAGAAGAATATAGAATACATAAACAAACCAAAACAAATAAACCTAATAAATCATACACAGGGAATGTTTTGTCTGGGGATGCGTGTTTTGACTAGGCCTACTGTGAAACTTTGCTCGGAAATAATATAATAAATAAATAAATCATAAATAAATATATAAGAGAATATTTGTAAATAAATAAATATATAAACAAATAAATAATTATTTATTTGTTTATATATTTATTTATTTATAAATATTCTCTTATTTATTTATTTATTATTTATTTATTATTTTATTTATTATATTATTTCCGATAATTTATAATAACAACTAACCAATTAAATACAAACAATGCATGTTAGTCAAATGGAAGTGAGTGGCTGCATGTCTTATGTACGTGAAAGATAATTATTTACTTGAGTGTGAAAGTTTTATGTGTGTATGTGTGTGAGTGTTTGAGTATGTGTGTGTAAGGCTTGTAGTTCGTATCATTAGGTATTATTACTCGACAGACTCTGATTTGATTGTTGTTATTGTGTACGAGTAAGGGTATTGTTGGCTGGGTTGAGTGCTCTCTCTCTCTCTCTCTCTCTCTCTCTCTCTCTCTCTCTCTCTCTCTCTCTCTCTCTCTCTCTCTCTCTCTCTCTCTCTCTCTCTCTCTCTCTCTCTCTCTCTCTCTCTCTCTCTCTCTCTCTCTCTCTCTATGTTAAGCCCAACTCTCTTCACAGGGCTCAGTACACACAATGGTGTAGAAGGTTTGTGTGTGCGTGTGTGTGTGTGTGTTACTCAGTTACTCAGTTACTCAGTGTGTGTGTGTGTGTGTGTGTGTGTGTGTGTGTGTGTGCGTGTGTGTGTGTACGTGTGTGCGTGCGTGTGTGTGTGTGTGTACGTGTGCGTGTGTGTGTACGTGTGCGTGTGTGTGTGGAGCTCAACAAGTATTAGTAACACATTTGTAACCACTATCACACGGCTCAAACACAAGATCCGCCTGTTATGAGCTCCCCCATTGGATGACACAAGATTGACCCCTACTGTACCGGCAATGTCTTATGGATTTGATTACGGCTACATTTAGACGATTTGATTACGGCTACATTTAGACGATTTTATGAAGGTTAGGAAGGATATATACGGCAGCTAAAAGGATTACTGGAGAGATGAGTCTGTTGCCTTTTAAGTGGTAGCCATCAGTCCTAAGCTGAATAAAATCGTCTAACAGTTGCCAGAATATAATGAAAAGGACGTCACCGATACAAAATGGGTAGAAAACATTTCCCCTCTCATTCAATAAAAGACCCCCAAATACATTCACATAAATAAAGTAACATTAGCTAATTAAATGCAAATGTTACGTATTATCGTCTCCTTTTCACAAAACTTGCAAAACGACCCAATCCTTGCCACCAATAGGATTTTGTTTTTGATAAGTAACAAAATAGCCGAGATGTATTTTTGGTTTGATAAGTAACAAAATAGCCGAGATGTATTTTTTGTTTGATAAGTAACAAAATAGCCGAGATGTATTTTCAATCGCTTGCCAATAGTAGGATTTTTTTTTAAGTAACAAAATAATCATGGTTATATCAGGGGACTGGAGTTCTTGAAAAGAGGCTCCAGTCCTTACGGTGTACTTGACTTGCAGTGTGCTGGCTTAATAATCCAGAAGGGTTGATAGCCTCTGAAGTCATATTTTAACTAACTAATCACGGTTATATTAACTAGATTCTAGAAGCTTCTGCAAAACACAATAACAAAATAATTGAGAGTATATTAAGGGGGTAGTACTCGTTTTTTTGGACCCCCTTCTCCCTCATGTTTAGCATATTAGTTTTGAGGTTTGACGTTCGTTCCGCTAGTTTGGCGATTTTGAGACCTTTCGCCTCATTTTGTTGTCAATATTAAGACCTTTCGTGCCCTTTTGGTGTCGATTTTTTCCTTGCGAGCGATAACGAGCCTCTCATTTTAGAAGAAATCGGCCTTTGGCCGGGACATTATTCTACCGACAAATGTACACATATATCTTGAAATGGGGTCTAGGGGATGTTTTTCTAAGCTTGATGGAGGTCTAGCGAGGAAACTCAAAAATATATTAATAGATAAATATAATGACCACAACCAAGCGCTATCCCCTTAATTAACTTCTATAAACTTATGAAACAATAATAAAATAATCGAGAGTAGCTTCACTAAACTCTATAAACATATGACACACATACTAACAAAATAATCAAGAATACAATAACTAAATTATATAAACTTATGAAACACACAATAAAACCATAATCGAATACAAATATTCACTAAATTCTATAAACTTATGAAACACAATCCCATTTGTGTTTCAGTTTCAATTATTCTAAAAGCTACACGCAGCAGTGGAGATATAAAACCCGTGTTATATTACAAAGCTACACGCAGCAGTGGAGATATAAAACCCGTGTTATATTACAAAGCTACACGCAGCAGTGGAGATATAAAACCCGTGTTATATTACAAAGCTACACGCAGCAGTGGAGATATAAAACCCGTGTTATATTACAAAGCTACACGCAGCAGTGGAGATATAAAACCCGTGTTATATTACAAAGCTACACGCAGCAGTGGAGATATAAAACCCGTGTTATATTACAAAGCTACACGCAGCAGTGGAGATATAAAACCCGTGTTATATTACAAAGCTACACGCAGCAGTGGAGATATAAAACCCGTGTTATATTACAAAGCTACACGCAGCAGTGGAGATATAAAACCCGTGTTATATTACAAAGCTACACGCAGCAGTGGAGATATAAAACCCGTGTTATATTACAAAGCTACACGCAACAGTGGAGATATAAAACCCGTGTTATATTACAAAGGAATCAATGGGGGTAAACAACTTGTTCTCAATTAATTCCTTGGACAATAGTTATAACTCCTTGACAACAACAAAAACTGAATATAATCGTCTGCTGATAACCATAATAAAGGGAAGGAAGGCTGGATCGTATACTGATAGATTTAAGCCTAGTTAATATTTTCTACTATACAAACAAATAATGTAGTTTGTTTTTTCCTTTTTGCTTGTGGAATAACTGCCATATAAAAAGCTAAATAAAAAAAACTGTTGATGAAAAAATAGAGTTCGTACACACATGACAAAATAGAGTTCGTACACACATGACAAAATTCAGGCTTTGAAGGTTTAAATGGGCGTAAGAGTTGCACAGAGTTACACAAATACTCAGACCACACGCACCTTGCGGTCCCAACTAGGGGGTCTGGCCTTAATACTACTAGACAGGGATAGTCTATAGTGGAAGAATAGGACAGTAAAGTAGAAGACTCACCCTCCACTTCCTCCGGCTAAATAGCCGTACCAGAAAAGAGGATGAAGTGTACAGTATGTAACCTTATGGGTCAGGAAATGCCCACAAGGATAGTTTTTATATAGTATAGGAAGAAATTTGTTTGAAAGGGAAATCACACATGCCTACTGATTAATTCATATTAATCCAATCTTCATAAGATGATCGTCCAGTCTTTTCTTAAACGTATCAATTGAATTACTGTCGAATGTAGCGAGAGAGAGAGAGAGAGAGAGAGAGAGAGTGTGAGTGAGAGAGAGCGAGTGAGTGAGTGAGTGAGAGAAAGTGTATCATGAGAGTGAGTAAGTGTGTGTGTGTGAGTGAATGTGTGTGTGAGTGAATGTGTGTGTGTCAGTGAATGTGTGTATTTGAAAGTTGGGAGGGGAGTTCACACACACACAATGCATCAGCATTCAGTCTCTCTCTCTCTCTCTCTCTCTCTCTCTCTCTCTCTCTCTCTCTCAGCCTGGACAGCCCCGGTATATATAAAATGGCTCCCTGCGTTTTTCTTGACAACATGTTCGGTTATACTGAACCGTGTCTGATTGGTGGAAGGGGAGGAGGAGGGGGATGTGGAGGAAGAAGAGTTGGAGGAGGAGGTTGTGGAGGAAGAGGAGAGGGAGAGGGGGGATGTGGAAAAAGAGGAGGAGATGGAGGAGGAAGATGAGGGGGAGAAAGGGGATGTGGAGTAAGAGTAGAAGGCGGGGAAGAGGAGGGGGAGAGGGAGGGGGATAGGAGAAGGGTGAGGGGGAGGAACGAACAAGAGGAGGAAAGAGTAAAGTTGAAAGATCAGTAGGAGGAATATAATGCAATATAATCATATCATATAATATAATATAATATAATATATATGACAAAAACAGTCTACTAATAGCCAATATCAAAAGGAAGAAAAGAGTCTTCGTACCTTAAAAGGGTTAAGAAGGATACCAAGGAATCCGAGGTGTATAAAGGCAGTGTCATACGAGCGATTTTTCCGTCAATTTTTACGGGCAATTATAGTGTGGCAGCTTCAACATTTAGGTTTGATATAAACATAACTAGCTAACATAATCTACCTGTGATACCAGTGGCTGTGGCACAACAGGAGGCACCCACGTCCTTCCAACACCGAGAGGCGCCACCCAGGGCACCACATACTGACCCACAACCACCTCCAACCACAGGATCGCTATTGCTCGCCGGGGAAAAATCGACACCCTCTCACGTTTTTTACGCAATTTTGAGCCTATTAGGGTTACTTTAAAGCCTTTGTTACCATCAGGGATATTTAGAAACCTTTAGTTTAGTTACTTCAACCTCTGCAGTTGTCTTTGAGTTAGCTGTGGGCAGAATACTAATTTTGGAGAGGTAATTATGAGTGAGAGAACTCTATTTATTATTGCTAATATGGCAACCTCTGCGTCATAAAAACGTGAAAGGGTTAATATTGAAAAAGAAATGGGACGAAAAGTCTTAAAATCACTAAACTAATGGGCCGAACGTCTTAAAATCTGAAAAGTAATGGGGCTAAAGCATGAGGGTGAAGGGTATTCAGAAAATACAACCATCCCCCCTTAAATACAACCATCCCCCCTTAAATACAACCATCCCCCCTTAAATACAACCATCCACCCTTAAATACAACCATCCACCCTTAAATACAACCATCCACCCTTAAATACAACCATCCACCCTTAAATACAACCATCCACCCTTAAATACAAACATCCCCCCACCATCCCCCCTTAAATACAACCATCCACCCTTAAATACAACCATCCACCCTTAAATACAACCATCCACCCTTAAATACAACCATCCACCCTTAAATACAACCATCCCCCCTTAAAGCATCCGTTTCTCATTTACTATAATTCATTAATTCATCTTCTTTTCCCTATTTATCCTTTTCATTATCCCTTCTTCCCATTCCCTCCTTTTATCAATCTTTCCCCTTTCTCATTCTCCCAGTTCATTCATCCTTCTTCTATTCCTCATCTATTCCTTTCGTTATTCGTTCTGCTTTACCTCCTGTTTCCCATTCACCTCTTTCATTACTCCTTCTCTCTTCTCCCTCCTCCCGTATTACAGCTCTCATAACCAGACACTCTTTATATGCTGTGTATATACAGTATATATATATATATATATATACTGTATATATCGTGTGTGGGTGTTTTTCTGTGGTTCCTTTAGTGCCAGTGTAATCCTTCTCCCCACTGCTGTCCCCTTCTTCCTCATTATACACGGATTATTGAAGCACTCTAAAACTCCAGTGTACAATGGAGAGAACATACCGTAGTCTTTAAGGAATTTAGTATACACCATGTTTAATATATTTTGTGTGTGTGTAAATCTAGGATCAAATAATCTCTCCTTTCTTTGTGTTCTTCCATATAATGGCCGGATATTGATAAATCCAGTTGTTACAAGCATTTTATGAATGGAGGATGCCTTTAGGCACATGGACCTTTTTGTTTTAGCTGTGTTTTTCCTTCCTCCGTTCATTGTCTCTTAAAAAAAAAAAAAAAAAAAGAAAAAAAAAAAAAAAAAAAAAAACACATAAATATCCCTGTGCAACAAATAGAACAAGCAGATTATAACGAAATTGGTAAGTATAATCAGCGTGTAATAATTCCTTTGTTGTGACTTTTCTTAGATAATTAGTAACACCCCGTTCTTAACATTAATCATCAATTACAAACCCCAATGTAGTTGAATAAACTGATGAAAGCATAATTATATGCTCCAGCCGGGATTCGAACTCGGGACACCACACCCAGAACATAAGCATCTAAATCATTACACCACCAACACAGATGACCGCTTCTTCTCTTTGAACATAATAGATGAATTATTGCTGCAATGTACATTTCTTGTCTGCAATATATAACAGACACTATGCAGGGAATTGATACATATAAGAAGTGTGTAATAATCGTATTCTGTAATTAGGAAAAGAAAATCGTTTGTATTCCTGGCACACGCAGATGTCATAGTCCACTCATAAATATTCACAGAGTTCGCCTATTTCTAATTAGGAAACATATATGTGTAAAGGAGTATATACATAGATATAAACATATACTGTATGTGTAAAGGAGTATATACATAGATATAAACATATATGTGTAAAGGAGTATATACATAGATATAAACATATATGTGTAAAGGAGTATATACATAGATATAAACATATATGTGTAAAGGAGTATATACATAGATATAAACATATATGTGTAAAGGAGTATATACATAGATATAAACATATATGTGTAAAGGAGTATATACATAGATATAAACATATATGTGTAAAGGAGTATATACATAGATATAAACATATATGTGTAAAGGAGTATATACATAGATATAAACATATATGTGTAAAGGAGTATATACATAGATATAAACATATATGTGTAAAGGAGTATATACATAGATATAAACATATATGTGTAAAGGAGTATGTACATAGATATAAATACCCGTGAAAAAAAAAAATATATATATACCAGTTTCCTTAGTTTACGTGTTTGTATTGCACGCTGGAATATCATAGTGCAGCAACAATCCATTTATCATGCACAAGAACAGATATCATTTTATGTTCCTACTCTTATATGTAAACACTATTGTTAACCCTTTGAGTACCAGCGACGTGTGTTATATTTCATTCTAGTTATATATACTGTATACCGGTACGATATTATGCAGCTGAGGAGGGATCTATGATATTTGAAAGGGTTGGTTGAGATAGTTTGAAGCTTTATTATTGCTAGAGATCCTTCTTGAGTTGAATAATATCGTCTAATAGTTGCCAGAATATGATGAAAAGGACGTCCCTGGTACTGAATGGGTTAAGGGACTAGTGGCTGTTCTTTTGTTCTATTAATTCAGCTACAAGACAAGAAAGAATAATTGATAAATGGAGAGAAAGGGGAGAAGGGAGAATGAGCAGTGAAAGAGGTGAATGGATAACAGGAGATAAAGAGGAACTAATAAGGAAAGCATTAATTGGGTTATGTGTACGTGTATTTCTGGTCAATATCTCCGCTTATATCTCTAACGTCTCCTTCATGTTTAACCCCATTAGTTTTTAAAATGTTATGAATTTCGCCCATTTCTTTGTTAATGTTAAGACCTTTTGTATCACTTAGATGTCGATTTTTTTCCTGGCGAGCGATAGCGAGCTGTAATTTAGGAGGAACCGGCCTTCGGCCGGGAAATTTTTCTACCAACAAATGTACTAACATATCTCTAAGGGGGATCTTTGTTTTTTTATTTTTTATTTATTTATTCATTAATTATTTGTTTTATTTGTTGTGTATTAAGCTTGATAAAGGTCTAGGGAGCAAACTAAAACAAATACATATGCTTGTTATAATAATAAACAAATACATATGCTTGTTATAATAATAAACAAATACATATGCTTGTTATAATAAGAAACAAATACATATGCTTGTTATAATAATAAACAAATACATATGCTTGTTATAATAATAAACAAATACATATGCTTGTTATAATAATAAACAAATACATATGCTTGTTATAATAATAAACAAATACATATGCTTGTTATAATAATAAACAAATACATATGCTTGTTATAATAATAAACAAATACATATGCTTGTTATAATAAACAAATACATATGCTTGTTATAATAATAAACAAATACATATGCTTGTTATAATAATAAACAAATGCATATGATTGTTATAATAAGAAAATAAATACAAAATAAATAAATAAGTAAATACAAATATAATTACGTGCCCTTAAAGGCCAGCAATCTGTTGGTTAAAGCCCCGGCGAGCCCTTTAAATCCACCCTCCTACTTCCTCCTCCTTCATTATACCTCCTATTTCTCTCTCCTCCACCTCTCTCTCTGCATTACCCCCTTCACTATTTCTCCTTCCTCCCTATGGCTCCTCGTTCCCTCCCTTCCTCCTCTCTCTCTTCACCCTCCCTCCTCCATCCCCCCTACATCTCTCCCCTCCCTGTATCCTCCCTTTATCTCTCCTCCTACTCTCCCTCTTCCTCCCTATTCATCTTTTCAACCTCCTCCGTCCTCCCTACTCCTCCTCCCTCCCTATGTTTCCTCTTTCTCCCCCCTCTTCCTACCTATTCATCTTTCCCCCATCCTCCTCCCTATATCTCCTCTTTCTCTCTCCACCTTCCTCCGTCATCCCTATCTCTCCTTCCTCCCTATGTCTCCCCACCTCCTCCATCCTCCCTCCCTGTATCCCCTCTTTCTTCCTCCTCCTCCCCCCCCCCTCTCCCCCGTCCTCCCGCCCTCTTCTGGAATACTGCGTTCAATGCTGGTGCCCTTATTATCAAAAAGACATAAACAAGCTAGAACGAGTTCAACGTAGAGTTACCAAAATGATACCTAGCCTAAAGAACAAACCATACGAAGAGCGTCTTAGAGAATTAAATCTATTTCCTTTAACCCAGCGCAGATTAAGAGGTGACTTAATTCAAGTGTTCAAAATCATCAAAGGCATCGAAAATATAAACTGTAGTAAGTACTTCACTATCGACCAATCTAATTACACGCGGGGAAACGGTTGCAAAATTATTGGTAAATCTTTTAACTCACACGAATCTAAGAATTTCTTCTTCAATCGAGTTGTCAACTTGTGGAATGGGCTTCCCCGAGACGTTATAGACTGCAGCACCGTTGATTCATTTAAACTCCGCTTAGACAAATATCTCGCATCAAACCCGCGACTGACTGCGTTTGTAAATGAATAACTTTATTTTATCCTCCCCTCAGTTACTAACCCCTATGTCCCCTACTAACTTCCTAGTCCTGCCACGGACATTAGTTCCAGGGCAGTAGTTCCCTTTCCAATGTTCCCTTACCCACTCTAAACCACTGTTTGGACACTTGGTCCTCAGTGTTTTGGAGGACAAGCAGCCTAGAAGGGTCACTAGACCTGTTGTTGCTTGATTTCCTTTGTACTCCTTTGTACTCCTCTCCTCCCCTCCCTCTCCATTCCCAAACCTTCCTCCGCTCTCTCCCTACTTCTCCTCGCTCTCTCTCCTCCTGTGTAGGTAGCAAACAAAGGAAGTTGTAGTTATAAATCATGATAAACGGACCTACCTAGAAAACAAACAAGCAAACATTAATAAATATATCTTCTAGTAAGCTACAACCCAACTGATGTAAAGTGAGGAATACATATATATATATATATATATATATATATATATATATATATACTAAATGAGGCTCTATCTTTATAATTGTGCGTGAACATAATAATTGAGATAATATAATATTGCTGTACACCCGCCGTAATTAATCAAGGTAGGTGTTACAAAAAATAAAAATAAAAATTCTAGAACTCATTAATGCTTAATTAATTATATGAGGTGAGGCTGCTAAAATACGTGAAATTTAATTAAATACAAGTAATAAGAGCTTCATTGTTGCGGGTGATTAAAAAAGGCAGATTTTATTACTGTTCTCCCCTTTTCTTAGTCAATATTAATTAAGACCTTTCGTGTTATTTAGGAGGAATCGGCCATAGGTCGGGACAATTTTCTACCGAAAAATGCACAATTTGATCTAGATCTTGGGGGATCTTGGGGATGTTTTTTAAAGCTTGATGGATTTCTAGGGAGGAAAGGAAGAAAATTTAAATCAAATAAATCGAGTAAAAAATAAACCCTCCCCTCTTAAACGGTAAGGTGAGGGAAGGAGAGAGGGACATCATAGGAGGGGCTGGTATAATTATACTCACTCACTCACTCACTCTCTCTCTCTCTCTCTCTCTCTCTCTCTCTCTCTCTCTCTCTCTCTCTCTCTCTCTCTCTCTCTATCTCTATCTCTCTCTCTCTCTCTCTCTCTCTCTCTCTATTCTCTCTCTCTCTCTCTATATATACAGTATATATATATATATATATATATATACTGTATATATCCAGTCATGTATATAACTATCCATCTATCTATCTATCACACACACACACACATATACAGTATATATATTATATAATGAAGAGAAAAAAACAGGATTTTATAGACATTAATCCTATCATACAATATTTCTCCACTGCAACGTTTCGGAGATACTTAGTACAGGTGTTAATGGAGGTTTAGACAAGTGCCTAAGATGTAATACTGGTGCATGGCGGTATTGGACAGGTGTTATAGGTGTAAATGGTGCATGGAGGTGGTAGACAGGTGCTAAAGGTATTGGACGGGTGCTAAAGGTGTAATAGAGGTGCCTGGAGGTGATTACAACAGATGCCTAGTGAGACTTGTTGTTGTTGTTGGTGGTGGTGATCGTAAAACGTGTAATGCAAGTGTTAATTATGTACTACAGGTGTTAATGGTGCCTATAGGTGTATGACGGGTGCTACAGGTGTTGGACTGTTGTTAAAAGTGTCTGGAGGTGATTACAACAAGTGCCTAGTGAAAATGAGGGTGATGGTGGTGGTGGTGGATGAAGTGGTGGTGGTGGTGATCTTAAAAGCAATGTTTACAAAGTGCCTGTTTCGTGGTGGTGGTGGTGAGGAGGAGGAGGAGGAGGGTAGCTGGTTAGTACAGTACGTTTCGCTCCCAGGGCCTTTCACCTCCAGGTACACTCCAAGACACAAAATAATCCTATATTATAAACCTGTATTATATTATATTATATATTATAAACCCCATATGATAAACCATCGAACAGAGAAACCCACCTCCAAGATGTAAATATTTGGTAAGGAATTAAGGGGGGGGGGGGGCGTTCTGCCCCCCCCCCCCTCCCCCCCTCTCTCCCTCATGCTTAGCACCATTAGTTTTCAGCTTTGAAGACGTTCGGCCCATTAGTTCGGCGATTTTAATACTTTTCGCCCCATATCTTTGTCAATGATAAGAACATTCGTGCCATTTAGGTATCGATTTTATCCTGACGAGTGATAGCGAGCCGGTAATTTCTGACAAGCTGGCCTTCGGCCAGGACGTTTATCTACCGAAAATGTACAAATTTATCTCGAAGGGGGGTCTTGGGGGTATTTTATTTAGCTTGATGGAGATCTAGGGAGTAAACCACCCCTAACCCCCTTTAATAAGAATATCCAATGATATAGTTGGTTCATTCTAGGTTGGGTAGACATCGTAACTCCTAACCTCTCATAGCTCAAAAAGGACTAGAGTAATCGAGCTAATATTTCTACCAGATAGGAAGACTTGGCTAGGGAATAGGTGTATAAATTAACGGCTAATTTGTTCTAGCCCTTTTTGATTTACAGAGGTTACTGGTGACGATTTTTGCTCAACCAAGAATGAACTGACTATAGTTTAGGTTAGGTTAAAGTTAGTCAAGGTTAATATAAACTAATCAAACCTACATGTACTCAATCTTTAACTGTCTTGGTGGTATAATGGTTAAAACGTGTACGTTCTGCATGTGGTTTCCTGGGTTCGAATCCCCGGAGGATCATATGCTTTCATTAATTTCATTGGGTGTTAATGGCTGTGAGCGAAATTATTGAACGAAATTACCTGGGGGCGACTCTGACCGTGCGCAGATTCGGTTGGTTAGTATAGGAGCAAGTTAATGACAATAGAAAATTGGTGGGTAGTTTCGCCGTGGAGGACTTTTCGATACACTGTTAGCAGTATTAGCCCATTCAGTATCGGTGACGTCCTTTTCATTATAATCTGGCAAGTATTATACGATTTGATTAAGCTTAGGAAGGACATCCAGCCATGAAAAGGCACAAACTATCTCAATAAATAACTTTAGCTACCCCAAATCCTTCCTAGCCTGGATAAAATCGTCTAATAGTTGCCAGAATATAAAGAAAATAACGTCATCGGTACTGAATGGGTTAACGGAGTACAACAATTAATTGGCAATTAATTGACTAAACCCAATTTTATCATTTAGACAGTATAAATGAAATCCAATAATATATAACACATATTAATTTACTTAACACTTGGTTCTTATTCTGACCGCACACACACATATACACATACAGTACACACATACACATTATCTACCTCTCTCTCACACTCACACACACACACACACACACACACACATCTCAGCTGCTTCCTCTCGTGTACTAATCAAATTCTTGAACTCCCCAAGACCTCCTTTATCCTCCCCTGCTTCTCTTCCTCCTACTCCTTCTTCAGTACCTCCTAGTCCTCCTTCTCCGCTTCCTCCTCCCTTCTCATGTACCGTCTATATCCACCCTCCTCCTCCTCCTCCTCCTCGATAAACTTAACGAGTTCCACGTAGTGTTACCAAAATGATACCTAATCTAAGAAACAAACCATACGAGGAGCGTCTTAGAGAACTAAGTTTATTTCCATTAACCCAGCGCTGAATAAGAGGCGACCTAATTCAAGTCTTCAAAATCATCAAAGGCATCAACAATATGAACTGTAATAAGTACTTACCGATCGACCAGTCAAACTACACACGGGGAAATGGTTGCCAAATTATTGGTAAATCTTTTAACTCGCACGAGTCTAAGAATTTCTTCTTCAATCGAGTTGTGAACTTGTGGAATGGGATTTCTCGGGATGTTATAGACTGCAACACAACACAGTTGATTCATTTAAACATCGCCTAGACAAGCACCTCGCCTTAAACCCGCGACTGACTGCATTTGTAAACGAATTACTATGTTTTCAGATGCATCGTGTTATGTTGTTATGTTGAACAGCAGTGATTTAGAGGGCAAGCAACCTCGAGGGGTCGCTAGACCTGCTGTTGCTTGACTTCCTTTGTGCTCCTTTGTACTTTGTACTCCTTCTTCTCCACCCCCTCCTTCCTTCTTCAGTACCTCCTAGTCCTCCTTCTTCTTCACCAACACCTTCCCTCCTTCCTTCTTATAAACCTCCTTTATCATCCCTAATCCTCCTCCTCCTTTCTTCTTCAATACATCCTAGTCCTTCTTCTATGTCTCCTCCTCCTTCCCTCCTTCCTTCTTATGCACCTCCTTTATCCTCCTCCTCCTCCATTATCCTCCTCCTCCATTATCCTCCTCCTCCTCCTTTATCCTCCTCCTCCTCCTTTCTTCTTCAATACCTCCTAGTCCTCCTTCTATGTCTCCTCCTCCTTCCCTCCTGCCTTCTTATGCACCTCCTTTATCCTCCTCCTCCATCTCCTCGTTCCTTCTTAAGCTCACCTTCCAATACGTATGTTCACTCTAGTCTAGGACCTCAATCGGAACCAAAAGGGGGAGTGGCCTAAGTTCGTTCTTCTGGATCCCCTTTTCCCTCATGTTTAGCCCCATCGGTTTTGAGATTTTAAGACGTTTGCCTACTAGTTTGGCGATTTTAAGACCTTTCGCCCCATTTATTTGTCAATAATAAGATCTTTCGTACAATTTAGGTTCGTATTTATTTTCCTGACGAGCGAGACTGTATTTTAGTAGTAACCGGCCTCCGGCCAGGACATATTTCTATCGAAAAATGTAAGAATTTATATTGAAAGGGTGAATTGGGGATGTTATTTTAAGCTTGATGGAGGTCTAGGGAGGACACTGACAGAATAATAAACAGATAAATAAATAATCAAATAAATACGCCCATCCCCCCTTAATACGCCCATCCCCCCTTAAGGCATATTAATCATATAACTAATACCGGTACAGTCGGCCATATAAGTCCCGTTCCTCGTCGTGATCTTATGTATGAAAGTATAATTAGTATGAATGAATGGCGAGTGTGGTTTCTTTTATATTATCAGTTGACTAATCAGATGAGTTCACCCATTCAGAACCGGTCACCTGCTTTTCATTATATTCTGGCAACTATTATAAGATCTTACTCAGCTTAGGAAGGATGTCTACCCGTTAAAAGATGGAATACTATGTCAATTAATTCTTTTAGCTACCATATATCCTTCCTAAGCTTCATAAAATCGTCTACATGCAGCTGCAATACACACACAAAGACGTCGTCGGTATTGTAAGGGTTAAGGTGGAAAGCTATATTTAATGGTCACTTTATTTATTCATTTATTCATTTATGTTTTCCTTCCTAGACTCCCATCAAGCTTAAGGGGAGGTATTTAGTTAGTTCACTACGTTTTCATCAAGCTTAAAATTACACCCCCTAGACCCCCTTTCAAGATAAATTTGTACATTTTTCGGTAGAAAAATGTTCCGGCCGGAGGCCGGTTGCTCTTAAATTACAGGCTCGCTATCGCTCGCCAGGAAAAAATTGATACCTTAATTGCACGAGGTCTTAAAATTGACAGAAATGGGTCAAAATGTCTTAAAATATCCAAACTAATAGGGCGAACGTCTTAAAATCTCAAAAGCAATGGGGCTAAACATGAGGGACAAAGGGGTCCAGAAAAAACTCCCTCAAGTGGAAATCTCCCCTTAACAAACAACTACACCCGTAATTCAATCATGCGCATAATGTATTTCCACGTAGCCTATGTGGGCAGCTGTACTTTATGTTTCGGAGCTTCATTCTGCTGCTCGAGGGTTCAAACTATCGAGCTAGGATTCATGTCTAAGAGTGTACTTAACCCCTTCAGTACCAGCGACGGCATTTTTATTTGATTTCAGCTGCATTTAGACGATTTTATGAAGCTTTGGAAGGATACTATGGTGGCTAGAAGGATTATTTGAGATAGTCTGCAGCCGCCTTATAATGTGTAGACGTCCTTCCTAGGCTGAACTGAACGGATTACCGAACGCTACTGTACACCTGGGGGTGATACTAATATAACCGGATATCTTCTTTATATCAGCGCTTCTTGATTATTTATCAGAGTAATAGGAAGGTAAGATAATATGTGCTTTATTTTGTTCAGTGCAATGACGCGTGCACACAGATACACACCGGAAGACACATACATACACATACGCACACACACACAATACACACACCACTCACACAACCACAACAGACACACAACACGCAACACTTAACACACAACACACACACACACACACACACACCCCAGGGACCCCACCACCACCACCACCATCACCTGTGTTACCAGAGACCAAGTTGTAATTACCCGATAAACACCTTTTAATTACCCTCCTTTGAACATCGCTAAGGGGTAATTTATGAGGGAGACGGTAAGGCAATCTCAGTCTTAATCTTTGTTGTAGAATCGTATACACACACGCGCACACACACACCATAATACATACACACCATAACATATAAGCATACCAAACACACAGATACACAATAACACATGCACACACCCAGATACACACACACACACACACACACACACACACACACACACACCATAATACATACACACCATAACATATAAGCATACCAAACACACAGATACACAATAACACATACACACACTCAGAGATATACACACACACACACACACATACACGCACAACACACACAAACAAACCACACACACGCACTCTCTCTCTCTCTCACCACACACCTGGCCTGTTAATAATATCCTAGGTGGCCGGATATACACCTGAGCCTGACAACTAATAACCAGGTAAACGCCTTATCATCACCCTCTTTTAAACACCGATATGTAGTTATTTAGGAGGAAGAAGCTAAAGGCATATATAATTATATACATACACAACCACGCACACATCATCACATACATACACAACCACGCACACATCATCACACACACCCACACCACACCACACCACACCACATCACATCACATCACATCATCACATACACCCACACCCACACCCACACCACACCACATCACATCACATCATCACATACACCCACACCCACACCACACCACACCACATCACATCACATCATCACATACACCCACACCCACACCACACCACACCACATCACATCACATCACACAAACATTCCCCACATACACAAACTCACTCTCACTCTCTGTCTCACACACACGCAAACCCACACACACACACACACACACACACCTGGCCTATTAATTATATTCTACGTCGCTTAATAGCTAAGAAACTAATAACCAGCTAAACAGCCTATAATTAGCCTTTTTTGAACTCCGCTAAGTAGTAATTTAGAAGAACTAATTAGGATACGGTAAGTCAATCCTCTCAGGTAATAATTATGGTCTTTGATCTCTACTGTAAGATGATTAACGGAAGATTTATACTTAAGGGATTTTGTCTTTATCTCCTTCTCCCTCATGTTTAGCCCCATTATTTTGAGATTTTACAACGTTTGCCCCATTAGTTTAGCGATTTTAGGAGCAATCGTCCCATGTTTGTTAATTTTAAAACTTTTCATACCATTTAGGTATCGATTTTTTCCTGGCGAGCGATAGCAAGCCTGTAAATTAGGAGAAACTGGCCTTTGGCTGGGACATTTTTCTACCGAAAAATGTACACATTTACCTCGAAGGGGGTCTTGGAGGTATTTATTTTTAAAGAATGATGGAAAATGAAGGGGAAAACTAAAATCTCCCCTTAAGCTTCCATCATATTTTTGCCAACTAATAACCAGCAAAATACCCTATAATTAGCCTCTTTTGGACGCCGCTAAGTAGTCATTTAGAAGGGTTAATTAGGATAAGGTAAGTCAATCCTCTCAGGTAATAATGATGGCCTTTAATCTATAATTTGGTGATGATTAAGGGCAGATTTTTGCTTAAGGGAGTGTTTTTTCTGGACCCCTTCTCCCTCATGCTTAGCAGCATTAGTTTTCTGAAATGTTAAGACGTTCGCCCCGTTAGTTTGGCGAAGATATTTTGCCCCAATTATGTCACTTTCAAGACATTTCGCCCATTTAGATGTCGATATTATCCTGGCGAGCGATAGCGAACCTGTAGTTTATGAGGATCCGGCCTTCGGCCTCCTAAGCTTGGTAAAATCGTGGAATGATAGCCAGAATAAACTGTTACAACGCGTTAAGGGGGTGGGCCTATTTATTTCCTAATTTCTTTAGTTTCCTTGCTAAACCTCCATCAATCTTAAAAAAACGCCCCCAAGACCCTCCTTCAAGATACATTTGTATATTTTTCGATAGAACAATGCTCACCAGGAAAATATTGACACCTAAATTACACGATAAGTCTTAATACTGACAAAGAAATGGGTCGAAAACTTTTAAAATCGCCAAACTAATGGGTCGAACGTCATACAATCTGAAAACTAATGGGGCTAAACTTGAGGAAGAAGTTTGAGCATAAAAACGCCCCCTCTCCCCTTAACACTCCGCCATCACCACCTGGCTGTTAATTAGGCCCCAAGGAGCGGATATAATTAGGGTCTTTACATCATCGCTTATTAATTTATTCTCAGAGGTAATTAAGGAGAAGGTAAGGTAATCTGGCGTTTAATCCTGTGTGTACAATGATGCACACACACATACACATGTACTCACACACACATATACCCCCCCCCCCCCACACCCAGACACGTCAACCAATACAAACACACACACACACTTAACCTCTCTCACACACACAGACTTACATATACTGTACATATAAACAGATCTTTTCCCTCTCTCTCTCACACACACACACACACGAACATCCACATACACCCACCCAGACACACACACACACAAACGAACACCCACATACACCCACCCAGACACACACCCACACACACACGAACACCCACATACACCCACCCAGACACACACCCACACACACGAACACCCATATACACCCACCCACACACACACCCACACAAACACACACACACACACACACACACAAGCTAATTATAACCTCCTAAACACCTTATTAATTCCCTTATATATACTTCAACCAATTTTTAGCAGATTCTGAAGTTGATTAGGAGAGGATAAGGCTTGTAATCTGTTGAGTACACCGACACACGCACCCATACACACACACACACACACATACACAAACACAAACACGTCAACCAATACAAACACAGTAACACAAACCACACACGCACACACATACACGCACACTTTAACCAATACAGACACAGACACGCACACACACACACACACACACACTAATAACCTAATAAACGCCTCATAATTGCCTTCTTTTGAACACCAGGGAGTAGTAATTTAGGAGAGTTAATGAGAAGATGTAGCTAGGTGATAAATACCTTACCTTACGCCGCACTAATTAATCTACTTTGAACACCGCTAAGTAGTAATTAGCGAGAGTTAACATTTTCAGTACGGGTAATTTCCTTTTCATTCTCTTCTAGATCATGGTAGACTGTTTTATTTAGCTTAGGAAGGACCTCAAGCAATTATAAGGGTACCAACTATCTCAAATAATCTTCTTAACTACCACAGACCCGTTCTAAGCTGCATAAATATAGTCTAAACATAACTAAAATTATAATACATAAATCCCCCGCATTGAAAGGGTTAATGAAGAGTAAAGGCGGTGACACATGAACTATTTTTCCGTCAATTTGTTACGGTCAATTGTAGTCTGGCAGCTTCAAAATATCAGTTCCACAGGTATTAAGGGGAGGTTTTTAGTTTGGTCCATAGATATCCTTCAAGCTTAAGATTACACCCCCTTGAGCCCCTTTCAAGATAAATTTGTACATTTTCCGGTAGACAAATTTCCCGGCTGAAAGCCGGTTCCTCTTAAATTACAGGCTCGCTATCGCTCGCCAGGATAAAATCGACACCTAAATGGCACGAAAGGTCTTAAAATTTACAGAAATGGGTTGAAAGTTCTTAAAATCGTCAAAATAATGGGGCGAACGTCTTAACATTAGGAAAACAATGGGGCTAAACATGAGGGAGAAAGGAGTCTAGACAAAACTCCCTCAAGTGGATATGTCCCCTTAAACAACCTAGCATAATCGACCTTCCCTTCCATTATATAGTTATAAATACTTTCTGTTATAATTATGTATTGATTATTTCAATATTTGTGTTTATTCCATTTATTATGTCAACACTTTTAACCCCTTCTATACTGGCGACGTCTTTTAACCCCTTCTATACTGGCGACGTCTTTTAACCCCTTCTATACTGGCGACGTCTTTTAACCCCTTCTATACTGGCGACGTCTTTTAACCCCTTCTATACTGGCGACGTCTTTTAACCCCTTCTATACTGGCGACGTCTTTTAACCCCTTCTATACTGGCGACGTCTTTTAACCCCTTCTATACTGGCGACGTCTTTTAACCCCTTCTATACTGGCGACGTCTTTTAACCCCTTCTATACTGGCGACGTCTTTTAACCCCTTCTATACTGGCGACGTCTTTTAACCCCTTCTATACTGGCGACGTCTTTTAACCCCTTCTATACTGGCGACGTCTTTTAACCCCTTCTATACTGGCGACGTCTTTTAACCCCTTCTATACTGGCGACGTCTTTTAACCCCTTCTATACTGGCGACGTCTTTTAACCCCTTCTATACTGGCGACGTCTTTTCCATTATATTCTAGTTAGATTTAGATGGTTGGTATGCAGTTTAAGAAGGATCTGTGGTAGTAAACTGGGTTAAGTTAAATAGTGCGTAACCTGCTAATTGATGGAGGACCTTTTTAAACTGAATATAATGGTGTAATAGTAGCCATAATACAGTTAACAGGATGGCACCGGTACTGATAGGGTTAATATAATGGTGTAATAGCAGCCATAATACAGTTAACAGGATGGCACCGGTACTGATAGGGTTAATATAATGGTGTAATAGCAGCCATAATACAGTTAACAGGATGGCACCGGTACTGATAGGGTTAATATAATGGTGTAATAGCAGCCATAATACAGTTAACAGGATGGCACCGGTACTGATAGGGTTAATATAATGGTGTAATAGCAGCCATAATACAGTTAACAGGATGGCACCGGTACTGATAGGGTTAATATAATGGTGTAATAGTAGCCATAATACAGTTAACAGGATGGCACCGGTACTGATAGGGTTAATATAATGGTGTAATAGTAGCCATAATACAGTTAACAGGATGGCACCGGTACTGATAGGGTTAATATAATGGTGTAATAGCAGCCATAATACAGTTAACAGGATGGCACCGGTACTGATAGGGTTAATATAATGGTGTAATAGTAGCCATAATACAGTTAACAGGATGGCACCGGTACTGATAGGGTTAATATATGCATAAATCACTATATTAATGCTCGACCCAAGTCCTTTCAGCACAATGACGCAATTCTCATCCTATTCTGGTTACCAATGCACGATTATCTTCAGCTTATAATCTAACTGTAGGACTGGAAGGGGTAAAGACGATCTCAATAAACCCTCCGAGTAACACAGGTCTATCTCAAACGGCATAACATCGTCCAATTGTAGCCAGAATCCAAGGTAAAGAGGCGTCATCGTGCTGAAGGGGTTAAATCCAATATATAAATCGGACCCCCGTTTCAAAAAAAATAAAAAAATAAATAAAAAAAACAATAACAAAAATAGAATAAACAAATACACAAATAATATAAATAAATAAATAAAACTAAAATATAAATTAAATAAATAAATAAAAGCATATTAGGTTTATGTCCATTGTTCCCATCTGTCCTGCACCTGAAGGTTATTATATCACTGTCTGTCAGTCTGTCTGTCTGTCTGTCTGTATGAGGGATGGGTGTGTTGGGTGGGATGGACGTGTGTGTGTGTGTATGAGGGATGGGTGTGTTGGGCGTGATTGACGGGTGTGTGTGTGTGTATGTGTGTGTGCGTGTGTGTGTGATTGACGTGTGTGTGCGTTCGTGCTTGCCGTATATGTGTGATTGCCGTGTGTATGATTGTCGTGTGTGATCAACGTGTGTGTGTGATTGCCGTGTGTGTGTGTGTGTGTGATTGCCGTGTGCGTGCGTGTGTGTGTGTGTAATTGCCGTGTGTGTGAGTGATTACAATGTGTGTGTGAGTGTATATACAGTATGTGTGATTACCATGTATGCGTGTATGTGTGCGTGTATACGTATGTGTGTAAATCCTGAAGCACGTATCGGCTCGTGTGTATATAGCATCTAGGAAGTTAAGACCCATGAATAGCGATATGATTGGCGCCGCTACGTGACTGCCGTTCCAATACATCATATAACATCAATATCATCATATAACAGACGTAGCCTGAAGGAACACCTGAACCGGAGCACCAAGCTTATGTCTACTACTAAATACGACATAAGAGATAGACAAACCAAACTGAAATGATTACTGATTACGGATTACTGATATTTACTATAGGATGTAAGGTATCTTAAAATAACCCCCTAGAAATACTTTTTCTAAAGTATCTATTTCTTTATCCTCCCCATTTCCCCAGCTAACCTAATCCCACAAGGACCCCAATGGAAATACGCCTAACGGCCTTATTGGGCTATCCTTAGTTGGAATTATGCAAGGCTGGTACATGTCATATTTGTAACATACTATGTGGTACCAACTCTGTAAATTGCTAACTGAATAAATATTATTATTATTATTATTATTATTATAACTCCCCCGAGCCGGATGTGGTGGTGGTATGTCGGCGGCCGGAGCGGAACTGGGAATTTACCGAACGAACGACGGGATTTTTTCTGGACCCTTATCTCCTTCGTGTTTAATCCCATTAACTTTGAGATTTTAAGCACTTTCGCCCCATTCTGTCAATTTTAAGATCTTTCGTGCCATTTAGGTGTCGATTGTTTTCCTGGCGAGCGATAGGGAGCCTGTAATTTAAGAGGAATCGGCCTTCGGCCGGGACATTTTTCTACCAAAAAATGTACAAATTTGTCTTGAAAGGGGGTCTAGGGGGTGTGATTCTAAGCTTGATGGAGGTATAGGGAGGAAACTAATAATACAATAAATACATAAATAAATAAATAAATAGATCAATAAATAAAGCCTTGCCCCCTTAATGTAGTGTTGACCGTTGTTGTAATGCGAGATGAATCATTAGTTACATTGGTGTTAGGTGTATAAGAATGGGACGTTGGAGGCGACCGTTGTTATAATGTGAGATGAATCATTAGTTACATTGGTGTTAGGTGTATAAGAATGGGACGTTGGAGGCGACCGTTATTATAATGCGAGATGAATCATTAGTTACATTGGTGTTAGGTGTATAAGAATGGAACGTTGGAGGCGACCGTTGTTATAATGCGAGATGAATCATTAGTTACATTGGTGTTAGGTGTATAAGAATGGGACGTTGGAGGCGACCGTTATTATAATGCGAGATGAATCATTAGTTACATTGGTGTTAGGTGTATAAGAATGGAACGTTGGAGGCGACTGTTGTTATAATGCGAGATGAATCATTAGTTACATTGGTGTTAGGTGTATAAGAATGGGACGTTGGAGGCGACCGTTATTATAATGCGAGATGAATCATTAGTTACATTGGTGTTAGGTGTATAAGAATGGGACGTTGGAGGCGACCGTTGTTATAATGTGAGATGAATCATTAGTTACATTGGTGTTAGGTGTATAAGAATGGCACGTTGGAGGCGACCGTTGTTATAATGCGAGATGAATCATTAGTTACATTGGTGTTAGGTGTATAAGAATGGGACGTTGGAGGCGACCGTTGTTATAATGTGAGATGAATCATTAGTTACATTGGTGTTAGGTGTATAAGAATGGGACGTTGGAGGCGACCGTTGTTATAATGTGAGATGAATCATTAGTTACATTGGTGTTAGGTGTATAAGAATGGCACGTTGGAGGCGACCATTGTTATAATGTGAGATGAATCATTAGTTACAATGGTGTTAGGTGTATAAGAATGGCACGTTGGAGGCGACCGTTGTTATAATGCGAGATGAATCATTAGTTACATTGGTGTTAGGTGTATAAGAATGGCACGTTGGAGGCGACCGTTGTTATAATGCGAGATGAATCATTAGTTACATTGGTGTTAGGTGTATAAGAATGGCACGTTGGAGGCGACCGTTTATAATGCGAGATGAATCATTAGTTACATTGGTGTTAGGTGTATAAGAATGGCACGTTGGAGGCGACCGTTGTTGTAATGCGAGATGAATCATTAGTTACATTGGTGTTAGGTGTATAAGAATGGCACGTTGGAGGCGACCGTTGTTATAATGTGAGATGAATCATTAGTTACATTGGTGTTAGGTGTATAAGAATGGCACGTTGGAGGCGACCGTTGTTATAATGCGAGATGAATCATTAGTTACATTGGTGTTAGGTGTATAAGAATGGCACGTTGGAGGCGACCGTTGTTATAATGCGAGATGAATCATTAGTTACATTGGTGTTAGGTGTATAAGAATGGCACGTTGGAGGCGACCGTTGTTATAATGCGAGATGAATCATTAGTTACATTGGTGTTAGGTGTATAAGAATGGCACGTTGGAGGCGACCGTTGTTATAATGCGAGATGAATCATTAGTTACATTGGTGTTAGGTGTATAAGAATGGCACGTTGGAGGCGACCGTTGTTATAATGTGAGATGAATCATTAGTTACATTGGTGTTAGGTGTATAAGAATGGCACGTTGGAGGCGACCGTTGTTATAATGTGAGATGAATCATTAGGTACATTGGTGTTAGGTGTATAAGAATGGCACGTTGGAGGCGACCGTTGTTATAATGTGAGATGAATCATTAGTTACATTGGTGTTAGGTGTATAAGAATGGCACGTTGGAGGCGACCGTTGTTGTAATGCGAGATGAATCATTAGTTACATTGGTGTTAGGTGTATAAGAATGGCACGTTGGAGGCGACCGTTGTTATAATGCGAGATGAATCATTAGTTACATTGGTGTTAGGTGTATAAGAATGGCACGTTGGAGGCGACCGTTGTTATAATGCGAGATGAATCATTAGTTACATTGGTGTTAGGTGTATAAGAATGGCACGTTGGAGGCGACCGTTGTTATAATGCGAGATGAATCATTAGTTACATTGGTGTTAGGTGTATAAGAATGGCACGTTGGAGGCGACCGTTGTTGTAATGCGAGATGAATCATTACATTGGTGTTAGGTGTATAAGAATGGCACGTTGGAGGCGACCGTTGTTATAATGTGAGATGAATCATTAGTTACATTGGTGTTAGGTGTATAAGAATGGCACGTTGGAGGCGACCGTTGTTGTAATGCGAGATGAATCATTAGTTACATTGGTGTTAGGTGTATAAGAATGGCACGTTGGAGGCGACCGTTGTTATAATGCGAGATGAATCATTAGTTACATTGGTGTTAGGTGTATAAGAATGGCACGTTGGAGGCGACCGTTGTTATAATGCGAGATGAATCATTAGTTACATTGGTGTTAGGTGTATAAGAATGGCACGTTGGAGGCGACCGTTGTTGTAATGCGAGATGAATCATTAGTTACATTGGTGTTAGGTGTACAAGAATGGCACGTTGGAGGCAACCGTTGTTATAATGTGAGATGAATCATTAGTTACATTGGTGTTAGGTGTATAAGAATGGCACGTTGGAGGCGACCGTTGGTGTTAGGTGTATAAGAATGGCACGTTGGAGGCGACCGTTGTTATAATGTGAGATGAATCATTAGTTACATTGGTGTTAGGTGTATAAGAATGGCACGTTGGAGGCGACCGTTGTTATAATGTGAGATAAATCATTAGTTACATTGGTGTTAGGTGTATAAGAATGGCACGTTGGAGGCGACCGTTGTTGTAATGCGAGATGAATCATTAGTTACATTGGTGTTAGGTGTATAAGAATGGCACGTTGGAGGCGACCGTTGTTATAATGCGAGATGAATCATTAGTTACATTGGTGTTAGGTGTATAAGAATGGGACGTTGGAGGCGACCGTTGTTATAATGGAGATGAATCATTAGTTACATTGGTGTTAGGTGTATAAGAATGGGACGTTGGAGGCGACCGTTATTATAATGCGAGATGAATCATTAGTTACATTGGTGTTAGGTGTATAAGAATGGGACGTTGGAGGCGACCGTTGTTATAATGCGAGATGAATCATTAGTTACATTGGTGTTAGGTGTATAAGAATGGGACGTTGGAGGCGACCGTTGTTATAATGCGAGATGAATCATTAGTTACATTGGTGTTAGGTGTATAAGAATGGGACGTTGGAGGCGATCGTTGTTATAATGCGAGATGAATCATTAGTTACATTGGTGTTAGGTGTATAAGAATGGGACGTTGGAGGCGACCGTTGTTATAATGCGAGATGAATCATTAGTTACATTGGTGTTAGGTGTATAAGAATGGGACGTTGGAGGCGACCGTTATAATGCGAGGTGAATCATTAGTTACATTGGTGTTAGGTGTATAAGAATGGGACGTTGGAGGCGATCGTTGTTATAATGCGAGATGAATCATTAGTTACATTGGTGTTAGGTGTATAAGAATGGCACGTTGGAGGCGACCGTTGTTATAATGCGAGATGAATCATTAGTTACATTGGTGTTAGGTGTATAAGAATGGGACGTTGGAGGCGACCGTTATTGTAATGCGAGATGAATCATTAGTTACATTGGTGTTAGGTGTATAAGAATGGGACGTTGGAGGTGATCGTTTTTATAATGCGAGATGAATCATTAGTTACATTGGTGTTAGGTGTATAAGAATGGCACGTTGGAGGCGACCGTTGTTATAATGCGAGATGAATCATTAGTTACATTGGTGTTAGGTGTATAAGAATGGCACGTTGGAGGCAACCGTTATTATAATGTGAGATGAATCATTAGTTACATTGGTGTTAGGTGTACAAGAATGGCACGTTGGAGGCGACCGTTGTTATAATGTGAGATGAATCATTAGTTACATTGGTGTTAGGTGTATAAGAATGGCACGTTGGAGGCGACCGTTGGTGTTAGGTGTATAAGAATGGCACGTTGGAGGCGACCGTTGTTATAATGTGAGATGAATCATTAGTTACATTGGTGTTAGGTGTATAAGAATGGCACGTTGGAGGCGACCGTTGTTATAATGTGAGATGAATCATTAGTTACATTGGTGTTAGGTGTATAAGAATGGCACGTTGGAGGCGACCGTTGTTGTAATGCGAGATGAATCATTAGTTACATTGGTGTTAGGTGTATAAGAATGGCACGTTGGAGGCGACCGTTGTTATAATGCGAGATGAATCATTAGTTACATTGGTGTTAGGTGTATAAGAATGGCACGTTGGAGGCGACCGTTGTTATAATGCGAGATGAATCATTAGTTACATTGGTGTTAGGTGTATAAGAATGGGACGTTGGAGGCGACTGTTAATATAATGCGAGATGAATCATTAGTTACATTGGTGTTAGGTGTATAAGAATGGGACGTTGGAGGCGACCGTTGTTATAATGCGAGATGAATCATTAGTTACATTGGTGTTAGGTGTATAAGAATGGAACGTTGGAGGCGACCGTTGTTATAATGCGAGATGAATCATTAGTTACATTGGTGTTAGGTGTATAAGAATGGGACGTTGGAGGCGATCGTTGTTATAATGCGAGATGAATCATTAGTTACATTGGTGTTAGGTGTATAAGAATGGGACGTTGGAGGCGACCGTTGTTATAATGCGAGATGAATCATTAGTTACATTGGTGTTAGGTGTATAAGAATGGGACGTTGGAGGCGACCGTTATTATAATGCGAGGTGAATCATTAGTTACATTGGTGTTAGGTGTATAAGAATGGGACGTTGGAGGCGATCGTTGTTATAATGCGAGATGAATCATTAGTTACATTGGTGTTAGGTGTATAAGAATGGCACGTTGGAGGCGACCGTTGTTATAATGCGAGATGAATCATTAGTTACATTGGTGTTAGGTGTATAAGAATGGGACGTTGGAGGCGACCGTTATTGTAATGCGAGATGAATCATTAGTTACATTGGTGTTAGGTGTATAAGAATGGGACGTTGGAGGTGATCGTTTTTATAATGCGAGATGAATCATTAGTTACATTGGTGTTAGGTGTATAAGAATGGCACGTTGGAGGCGACCGTTGTTATAATGCGAGATGAATCATTAGTTACATTGGTGTTAGGTGTATAAGAATGGGACGTTGGAGGCGATCGTTGTTATAATGCGAGATGAATCATTAGTTACATTGGTGTTAGGTGTATAAGAATGGGACGTTGGAGGCGACCGTTGTTATAATGCGAGATGAATCATTAGTTGCATTGGTGTTAGGTGTATAAGAATGGAACGTTGGAGGCGATCGTTGTTATAATGCGAGATGAATCATTAGTTACATTGGTGTTAGGTGTATAAGAATGGGACGTTGGAGGCGGCCGTTGTTATAATGCGAGATGAATCATTAGTTACATTGGTGTTAGGTGTATAAGAATGGGACGTTGGAGGCGACCGTTGTTATAATGCGAGATGAATCATTAGTTGCATTGGTGTTAGGTGTATAAGAATGGAACGTTGGAGGCGATCGTTGTTATAATGCGAGATGAATCATTAGTTACATTGGTGTTAGGTGTATAAGAATGGCACGTTGGAGGCGACCGTTGTTATAATGTGAGATGAATCATTAGTTACATTGGTGTTAGGCGTATAAGAATGGAACGTTGGAGGCGATCGTTGTTATAATGCGAGATGAATCATTAGTTACATTGGTGTTAGGTGTATAAGAATGGGACGTTGGAGGCGACCGTTGTTATAATGCGAGATGAATCATAAGTTACATTGGTGTTAGGTGTATAAGAATGGCACGTTGGAGGCGACCGTTGTTATAATGCGAGAGATGAATCATTAGTTACATTGGTGTTAGGTGTATAAGAATGGCACGTTGGAGGCGACCGTTGTTATAATGGGAGATGAATCATTAGTTACATTGGTGTTAGGTGTATAAGAATGGAACGTTGGATGCGATCGTTGTTATAATGCGAGATGAATCATTAGTTACATTGGTGTTAGGTGTATAAGAATGGGACATTGGAGGCGACCGTTGTTATAATGCGAGATGAATCATTAGTTACATTGGTGTTAGGTGTATAAGAATGGCACGTTGGAGGCGACCGTTGTTATAATGCGAGATGAATCATTAGTTACATTGGTGTTAGGTGTATAAGAATGGAACGTTGGAGGCGATCGTTGTTATAATGCGAGATGAATCATTAGTTACATTGGTGTTAGGTGTATAAGAATGGCACGTTGGAGGCGACCGTTGTTATAATGCGAGATGAATCATTAGTTACATTGGTGTTAGGTGTATAAGAATGGGATGTTGGAGGCGACTGTTGTTATAATGCGAGATGAATCATTAGTTACATTGGTGTTAGGTGTATAAGAATGGGACGTTGGAGGCGACCGTTGTTATAATGCGAGATGAATCATTAGTTACATTGGTGTTAGGTGTATAAGAATGGGACATTGGAGGCGACCGTTGTTATAATGCGAGATGAATCATTAGTTACATTGGTGTTAGGTGTATAAGAATGGCACGTTGGAGGCGGCCGTTGTTATAATGTGAGATGAATCATTAGTTACATTGGTGTTAGGTGTATAAGAATGGGACGTTGGAGGCGACCGTTGTTATAATGCGAGATGAATCATTAGTTACATTGGTGTTAGGTGTATAAGAATGGCACGTTGGAGGCGACCGTTGTTATAATGTGAGATGAATCATTAGGTACATTGGTGTTAGGTGTATAAGAATGGCACGTTGGAGGCGACCGTTGTTATAATGTGAGATGAATCATTAGTTACATTGGTGTGAGGTGTATAAGAATGGCACGTTGGAGGCGACCGTTGTTGTAATGCGAGATGAATCATTAGTTACATTGGTGTTAGGTGTATAAGAATGGGACGTTGGAGGCGACCGTTGTTATAATGCGAGATGAATCATTAGTTACATTGGTGTTAGGTGTATAAGAATGGCACGTTGGAGGCGACCGTTGTTATAATGCGAGATGAATCATTAGTTACATTGGTGTTAGCTGTATAAGAATGGCACGTTGGAGGCGACCGTTGTTATAATGCGAGATGAATCATTAGTTACATTGATGTTAGGTGTATAAGAATGGCACGTTGGAGGCGACCGTTGTTGTAATGCGAGATGAATCATTAATTACATTGGTGTTAGGTGTATAAGAATGGCACGTTGGAGGCGACCGTTGTTATAATGTGAGATGAATCATTAGTTACATTGGTGTTAGGTGTATAAGAATGGCACGTTGGAGGCGACCGTTGTTGTAATGCGAGATGAATCATTAGTTACATTGGTGTTAGGTGTATAAGAATGGCACGTTGGAGGCGACCGTTGTTATAATGCGAGATGAATCATTAGTTACATTGGTGTTAGGTGTATAAGAATGGCACGTTGGAGGCGACCGTTGTTATAATGCGAGATGAATCATTAGTTACATTGGTGTTAGGTGTATAAGAATGGCACGTTGGAGGCGACCGTTGTTGTAATGCGAGATGAATCATTAGTTACATTGGTGTTAGGTGTACAAGAATGGCACGTTGGAGGCGACCGTTGTTATAATGTGAGATGAATCATTAGTTACATTGGTGTTAGGTGTATAAGAATGGCACGTTGGAGGCGACCGTGTTAGGTGTAATGGCGTTGGAGGCGACCGTTGTTATAATGTGAGATGAATCATTAGTTACATTGGTGTTAGGTGTATAAGAATGGCACGTTGGAGGCGACCGTTGTTATAATGTGAGATAAATCATTAGTTACATTGGTGTTAGGTGTATAAGAATGGCACGTTGGAGGCGACCGTTGTTGTAATGCGAGATGAATCATTAGTTACATTGGTGTTAGGTGTATAAGAATGGACGTTGGAGGCGACCGTTGTTATAATGCGAGATGAATCATTAGTTACATTGGTGTTAGGTGTATAAGAATGGCACGTTGGAGGCGACCGTTGTTATAATGCGAGATGAATCATTAGTTACATTGGTGTTAGGTGTATAAGAATGGGACGTTGGAGGCGACCGTTGTTATAATGCGAGATGAATCATTAGTTACATTGGTGTTAGGTGTATAAGAATGGGACGTTGGAGGCGACCGTTGTTATAATGCGAGATGAATCATTAGTTACATTGGTGTTAGGTGTATAAGAATGGGACGTTGGAGGCGACCGTTGTTATAATGCGAGATGAATCATTAGTTACATTGGTGTTAGGTGTATAAGAATGGGACGTTGGAGGCGACCGTTGTTATAATGCGAGATGAATCATTAGTTACATTGGTGTTAGGTGTATAAGAATGGGACGTTGGAGGCGACCGTTGTTATAATGCGAGATGAATCATTAGTTACATTGGTGTTAGGTGTATAAGAATGGGACGTTGGAGGCGACCGTTATTATAATGCGAGATGAATCATTAGTTACATTGGTGTTAGGTGTATAAGAATGGGACGTTGGAGGCGACTGTTGTTATAATGCGAGATGAATCATTAGTTACATTGGTGTTAGGTGTATAAGAATGGAACGTTGGAGGCGACCGTTGTTATAATGCGAGATGAATCATTAGTTACATTGGTGTTAGGTGTATAAGAATGGGACGTTGGAGGCGACCGTTATTGTAATGCGAGATGAATCATTAGTTACATTGGTGTTAGGTGTATAAGAATGGGACGTTGGAGGCGATCGTTGTTATAATGCGAGATGAATCATTAGTTACATTGGTGTTAGGTGTATAAGAATGGCACGTTGGAGGCGACCGTTGTTATAATGCGAGATGAATCATTAGTTACATTGGTGTTAGGTGTATAAGAATGGCACGTTGGAGGCGACCGTTGTTATAATGTGAGATGAATCATTAGTTACATTGGTGTTAGGTGTATAAGAATGGCACGTTGGAGGCGACCGTTGTTATAATGTGAGATGAATCATTAGTTACATTGGTGTTAGGTGTATAAGAATGGCACGTTGGAGGCGACCGTTGTTGTAATGCGAGATGAATCATTAGTTACATTGGTGTTAGGTGTATAAGAATGGCACGTTGGAGGCGACCGTTGTTATAATGCGAGATGAATCATTAGTTACATTGGTGTTAGGTGTATAAGAATGGCACGTTGGAGGCGACCGTTGTTATAATGCGAGATGAATCATTAGTTACATTGGTGTTAGGTGTATAAGAATGGAACGTTGGAGGCGACTGTTGTTATAATGCGAGATGAATCATTAGTTACATTGGTGTTAGGTGTATAAGAATGGGACGTTGGAGGCGACCGTTGTTATAATGCGAGATGAATCATTAGTTACATTGGTGTTAGGTGTATAAGAATGGAACGTTGGAGGCGACCGTTGTTATAATGCGAGATGAATCATTAGTTACATTGGTGTTAGGTGTATAAGAATTGTTATAATGCGAGATGAATCATTAGTTACATTGGTGTTAGGTGTATAAGAATGGGACGTTGGAGGCGACCGTTGTTATAATGCGAGATGAATCATTAGTTACATTGGTGTTAGGTGTATAAGAATGGGACGTTGGAGGCGACCGTTATTATAATGCGAGGTGAATCATTAGTTACATTGGTGTTAGGTGTATAAGAATGGGACGTTGGAGGCGATCGTTGTTATAATGCGAGATGAATCATTAGTTACATTGGTGTTAGGTGTATAAGAATGGCACGTTGGAGGCGACCGTTGTTATAATGCGAGATGAATCATTAGTTACATTGGTGTTAGGTGTATAAGAATGGGACGTTGGAGGCGACCGTTATTGTAATGCGAGATGAATCATTAGTTACATTGGTGTTAGGTGTATAAGAATGGGACGTTGGAGGTGATCGTTTTTATAATGCGAGATGAATCATTAGTTACATTGGTGTTAGGTGTATAAGAATGGCACGTTGGAGGCGACCGTTGTTATAATGCGAGATGAATCATTAGTTACATTGGTGTTAGGTGTATAAGAATGGGACGTTGGAGGCGATCGTTGTTATAATGCGAGATGAATCATTAGTTACATTGGTGTTAGGTGTATAAGAATGGGACGTTGGAGGCGACCGTTGTTATAATGCGAGATGAATCATTAGTTGCATTGGTGTTAGGTGTATAAGAATGGAACGTTGGAGGCGATCGTTGTTATAATGCGAGATGAATCATTAGTTACATTGGTGTTAGGTGTATAAGAATGGGACGTTGGAGGCGGCCGTTGTTATAATGCGAGATGAATCATTAGTTACATTGGTGTTAGGTGTATAAGAATGGGACGTTGGAGGCGACCGTTGTTATAATGCGAGATGAATCATTAGTTGCATTGGTGTTAGGTGTATAAGAATGGAACGTTGGAGGCGATCGTTGTATAATGCGAGATGAATCATTAGTTACATTGGTGTTAGGTGTATAAGAATGGCACGTTGGAGGCGACCGTTGTTATAATGTGAGATGAATCATTAGTTACATTGGTGTTAGGCGTATAAGAATGGAACGTTGGAGGCGATCGTTGTTATAATGCGAGATGAATCATTAGTTACATTGGTGTTAGGTGTATAAGAATGGGACGTTGGAGGCGACCGTTGTTATAATGCGAGATGAATCATAAGTTACATTGGTGTTAGGTGTATAAGAATGGCACGTTGGAGGCGACCGTTGTTATAATGCGAGATGAATCATTAGTTACATTGGTGTTAGGTGTATAAGAATGGCACGTTGGAGGCGACCGTTGTTATAATGGGAGATGAATCATTAGTTACATTGGTGTTAGGTGTATAAGAATGGAACGTTGGATGCGATCGTTGTTATAATGCGAGATGAATCATTAGTTACATTGGTGTTAGGTGTATAAGAATGGGACATTGGAGGCGACCGTTGTTATAATGCGAGATGAATCATTAGTTACATTGGTGTTAGGTGTATAAGAATGGCACGTTGGAGGCGACCGTTGTTATAATGCGAGATGAATCATTAGTTACATTGGTGTTAGGTGTATAAGAATGGAACGTTGGAGGCGATCGTTGTTATAATGCGAGATGAATCATTAGTTACATTGGTGTTAGGTGTATAAGAATGGCACGTTGGAGGCGACCGTTGTTATAATGCGAGATGAATCATTAGTTACATTGGTGTTAGGTGTATAAGAATGGGATGTTGGAGGCGACTGTTGTTATAATGCGAGATGAATCATTAGTTACATTGGTGTTAGGTGTATAAGAATGGGACGTTGGAGGCGACCGTTGTTATAATGCGAGATGAATCATTAGTTACATTGGTGTTAGGTGTATAAGAATGGGACATTGGAGGCGACCGTTGTTATAATGCGAGATGAATCATTAGTTACATTGGTGTTAGGTGTATAAGAATGGCACGTTGGAGGCGGCCGTTGTTATAATGTGAGATGAATCATTAGTTACATTGGTGTTAGGTGTATAAGAATGGGACGTTGGAGGCGACCGTTGTTATAATGCGAGATGAATCATTAGTTACATTGGTGTTAGGTGTATAAGAATGGGACATTGGAGGCGACAGTTGTTATAATGCGAGATGAATCATTAGTTACATTGGTGTTAGGTGTATAAGAATGGGACGTTGGAGGCGATCGTTGTTATAATGCGAGATGAATCATTAGTTACATTGGTGTTAGGTGTATAAGAATGGGACGTTGGAGGCGACCGTTGTTATAATGCGAGATGAATCATTAGTTACATTGGTGTTAGGTGTATAAGAATGGGACGTTGGAGGCGACCGTTGTTGTAATGCGAGATGAATCATTAGTTACATTGGTGTTAGGTGTATAAGAATGGGACGTTGGAGGCGACCGTTGTTATAATGCAAGATGAATCATTAGTTACATTGGTGTTAGGTGTATAAGAATGGGACGTTGGAGGCGACCGTTGTTATAATGCGAGATGAATCATTAGTTACATTGGTGTTAGGTGTATAAGAATGGCACGTTGGAGGCGACCGGATCGGAACTTGGAATTTACCGAACGAAGGACGCAACGGGAATACCCAATTGTTATTAACCATTTCTGTACCAGCGACGTCTTGGATTTCAACTGGATTTAGACGATTGTATTGAGCTTAGGAAGGACGTCTACCAATCCAAAGGATACCAACTATCTCCGTTAATCCTTTATGCTACACTATATCCTTCCTAAGCTTCCTAATACCGTCTGAATGTTGTTGACATCAAATTCAAAATGCGTCGCTGGCATAGAAGGAGTCAATGTAGTTTTAATCGTTGTTTAATTGTGAGACAGATCATTAGTTACTTGGTGTTAGATATATAATAATGCTAAGTTATGGGTGAATCGAAACTTACAATTTACTGAATGAACGAAGCGATGGAAATACGAGTAGTTGTTAAGAGGAAATATATTTCCACTCGAGATTTTTTTTGCTGGACCCCTATCTCCTTCATGTTTAGCCCCATTGTTATTTTTTATATATTAAGACGTTCGCCCCATTAGGGGGCGAACAGACACAAGCAGAGAGACACACAGACAGACACAAATACACAGATAAACAGACACAGAGACAGGCATAGACACTGACAAATAGACAGACAGACAGACAGATATAACTCAAGACAGACAGACATAACTCAGACAGACAGACAGACATAACTCCGACAGACAGATATAACTCAGACAGGACAAAACAAACACAGGCAGACAGACACACTAACAGACATAAAACCACAGACAGACAGACAGACATAACTCAGACAGACAGACAGATAGAACTCAGACAGGACAAAACAAACACAGGCAGACAGACACACTAACAGACGTAAAACCACACAGACAGACAGACAGATATAACTCAGACAGGACAAACAAACACAGGCAGACACACACTAACAGACATAAAACCACATAGACAGACAGACAGATATAACTCAGACAGGACAAACAAACACAGGCAGACAGACACACTAACAGATATAAAGCCACACAGACAGACAGACAGACATAACTCAGACAGACAGATATAGCTCAGACAGGACAAAACAAACACAGGCAGACAGACACACACTAGCAGACATAAAACCACACAGACAGACAGACAGACAGATATAACTCAGACAGGACAAACAAACACAGGCAGACAGACACACTAACAGACATAAAACCACACAGACAGACAGACATATATAACTCAGACAGGACAAACAAACACAGGCAGACAGACACACTAACAGACATAAAACCACACAGACAGACAGACAGACAGACAGACAGATATAACTCAGACAGGACAAACAAACACAGGCAGACAGACACACTAACAGACATAAAACCACACAGACAGACAGACGGACAGACAGATATAACTCAGACAGGACAAACAAACACGGGCAGACAGACACACTAACAGACATAAAACCACATAGACAGACAGACAGACAGACATAAAACAGACAAACATACAAACAAACACAAGCAGACAGAGACACTAACAGACAGATAGACAGACAGAGCAGCTCTCAAGACGCTCTCAAGAAGGTAGCATAATTGGTTACCTAGAAATGCATACATGAA
Source organism: Paralithodes platypus (assembly GCA_032716605.1). NCBI lineage: Eukaryota > Metazoa > Arthropoda > Malacostraca > Decapoda > Lithodidae > Paralithodes > Paralithodes platypus. The sequence goes on along the minus strand of CM064541.1, from coordinate 31,678,898 downwards.
GAGGAGACGGAGGAGGAGGAGGGGCAAGGAAGAGGAATAGGAGGAGGAGGAGGAGGAGGAGGAGGAGGAGGTAGTGAGGAAGGAGCAGGAAGAGAAGGAGGAGTGGCAAGGGGAGAGGTAGTGATGAAGAGGGGGAAGAAGGATGAGGAGGAGGTAATAAGGAAGGGAAGAGGAAGAGGAAGGGAAAAGGTAGTGAGGAAGGAGGAGGAGGAAGAGAAGTACCGTAGTGAGGAAGAAGGAGGAGGAAGAAGAGAAAGAGGTAGTGAGGAAAGAGGAGGAGGAGGGGGGGGGGGAAGGAGAGAGGTAGTGAGGAAGCAGGAGGAAACAATACATAGACACAATTATATAATATTATAATACACTAAGTAGCAGTCTAAATAACATTATGGTGAGGGTAAAATGGGAACCAGAATAAATAAATTAAGTTTTGTGTTCTTGTATCTAATCTTTAATAAGTGTGTGTGTGTGTGTGTCTGTACAAAGGAGTACAAAGGAAATCAAGCAGCAACAGGTCTAGTGACCCTTCTAGGCTGCTTGTCCTCCAAAACACTGAGGATCAAGTGTCCAAACAGTGGTTTAGAGTGGGTAAGGGAACATTGGAAAGGGAACTACTGCCCTGGAACTAATGTCCGTGGCAGGATTAGGAAGTTAGTAGGGGACAGATGGGTTAGTAACTGAGGGGAGGATAAAATAAAGTTATTAATTTACAAACGCAGTCAGTCGCGGGTTTGATGCGAGATATTTGTCTAGGCGAAGTTTCAATGAATCAACGGTGCTGCAGTCTATAACATCTCGGGGAAGCCCATTCCATAAGTTGACAACTCGATTGAAGAAGAAATGTTTAGCTTCGTGTGAGTTAAAAGATTTACCAATAATTTTGCACCCGTTTCCCCGCGTGTAATTAGATTGGTCGATAGTGAAGTACTTACTACAGTTCACATTGTCGATGTCTTTGATGATTTTGAACACTTGAATTAAGTCGCCTCTTAATCTGCGCTGGGTTAAAGGAAATAGATTTAATTCTCTGAGACGCTCCTCGTATGGTTTGTTCTTTAGGCTAGGTATCATTTTGGTAACTCTACGTTGAACTCGTTCTAGCTTGTCTATATCTTTTTGGTAATAAGGGCACCAGGATTGAACGCAGTATTCCAGAAGAGGGCGGACTAAGGAATTGTAAAGGGTTAGGATAACGTCTTTGGATTTATGCTCAAATGACCTGCCTATAAAGCCAATTATTTTGTTTGCCTTCTTAACAACTTCTGAACATTGTTGACTCGGTTTTAGGTTACTCGATATTGTTACTCCCAGATCGGTTTCTCTGTTTTCATTCTGAAGCTGAGTGCCATTCATCAAATAATTTGCTTTCTCATTTTGGTATCCGATATGTAGTACTTTACATTTATCTGCATTGAAACTCATTTGCCAAATTTGGGCCCAACATGACAACTTATCTAGATTGTGTTGCATATCGTCAACTTGTTCTTTTGAGAGTACGCTATTTGCAATTTTTGTATCGTCAGCAAATTTTTAGATTGTACAGGTGAGACCCTCATCTATGTCGTTGATGTAAATTAGAAACAGAATTGGTCCTAGTACCGATCCCTGGGGTACCCCGCTACTTACATTGGTCCATTTAGATGCCTTACCGTTTATGACTACTCTTTGCTTTCTGTCGCTGAGCCAATTTTCTATCCATTTCAACACACCGTCTTGTATTCCATGCGCTTTTAGTTTTAGCAGTGAACGTTTGTGAGGAACTTTGTCAAAGGCCTTTTGAAAATCAAGGTATGTAATATCTACAGCTTTACTCTCATCGTAGAGGTTGAGGATATCGTGGAAGAAGTCTAAGAGGTTTGTTAAACAGGAACGTTTTTTACGAAAGCCGTGTTGAGTATCTTTAAGTATGTTATTTTCCTCTAAGTGATTTACGAGTCTGTCTCTTATGAGTGTTTCTAGCATTTTACATACAACTGAGGTTAAGCTAATTGGACGATAGTTACTGGGTAGGAATTTTCTGCCTTTTTTTAATATCGGTGTTACGTTGGCTAGCTTCCACTGATCAGGCATAGTCCCAGACTGCAAGGATTTATTGAATAGTAATGTCAGTGGTTTAGAGGGCTCATCCTTAGCTTCCTTTAGGACTCTAGGTGAGATTGTATCAGGTCCAGGCGTATTATTTACCTTGAGTTTATCTAAACAATTCAATACTTCTCTCTCTGTAACGGTGATATTGCTTAGAACATCTGAATTATCAATCTGAATCGGCGATGGTGTAGGGATATCACTGAGCTCTTCCGTTGTAAAAACTGATGCAAAGAAGGTATTGAGGGCATTACTCATTTGTACTTCGTCTTTGGTGTATTCTCCATTTTCATCGACTAACGGTCCAACAGTTGAAGTAACTACTTTTTTCTTTCTGATATAACTATAGAATTCTTTCGGGTTTGTTTTACTGTGATTCGCAACATGTAACTCCAGGGTCTTTTTACTTTGCTTAATTAACTTTTTGGCTTTGCGTCGTAGCTCTACAAATTTCACCCGTTCTTCGTCGTTTTGTAAGGATTTTTATCTATCATTAACAAACTTTTTAGCAAGCAGACAGTTTGAAATATCTGTATTCCACCATTTGTATGTGTGTGTGTGTGTGTGTGTGTGTGTGTGTGTGTGTGTGTGTGTGTGTGTGTGTGTGTGTATGTGTGTGCGTGCGTGCGTGTGTGTATGTGTGCGTGTGTGTGTGTGTGGATTTACTGATGCCACGCTTCAAAGTAACATGTATATAGTTTGTAATCGGTATATTTTGAAGAACGGAAACCAGAATATACCAACAAGTCGTAAACAAAGTAATTGGGGAAAGGGTCAACCTAGGAGTTAAGGGGCCAGTGGCTGTATTTATGGACTAATAATTCATTTATGCATATATTTTGTTTTAGTTTCCTAGCTAGACTTCCCTCAAACTTAAAACAAAACAACCTAGGCACCCCTTAAGATAAATTTGTACATTTTTCGGTAGAAAAATGTCCCAGCCAAAGGCCGCCTCCTCTTATAATTACAGGCTCGCTATCGCTCGCCAGGAAAAAATCGACACCTAATTGACACGAAGTGTTAAAATAGTAAAAGAAATGGGGTGAAAAATCTTATAATCGCCAAACTGATGGGCCGACCATCTTATTATCTCATAACTAGTGGGGTAAAAACAAAGATCTGAGGTAAACAAAATAAGATCTGGGGCAAAAATAAGGCAGAACAGGCAGGAATTCCGAATATTATTACGGTGGCGAGAGGGGAACGAGAGAGAAACATACGTTAGGCATATTTTATCTGCACTTCATTCGTTATATAATAGTCGTGTGTATCAGATGTGTTCTAAAATATATGGGCAAGGTGTTCTAATTAACCCTTTCAGTATTCCAGGACGCTTATTCACGTTATTCTGGCTCACGGTAGACGATTTTATTCAGGTTTGGAAGGTCCTCTGAGAATCAAGAGGGTATAAGCTTTCTCAATTAACCCTCTGACGCCCACAGCTCCTTCGTAAACTGAAGAAAATCGTCTACTAATAGCCAGACTAAAGGAAGAGAGGCGTCCCCGTATCTTCAAAGGGTTAACCCCTTCTGTGCCGGCAACGTCTTTTGTATTTTATTCTTGCCATAATTAGACGATTATATGCAGCTTAAGAAGGATCTGTGATAGTAAAAAGGGTTAGTTAAGATAGTTTGAAGCCTGCTAATTGTTGGAGGCCCTTCTTTTAAGCTGAACATAATCGTCTAAATAGAGCTAGAATATATTTTAAAAGACGTCTCCGGTACCGAAGGGGTTAATCGATCGAATGAATGGTAATGAGCGCAATGTGAAGGGAAGGAAGCTTGATATCATTATGTGGGTTTATGTGAAGGGAAGGAAGCTTGATATCATTATGTGGGTTTTATTGTGGGTTTATGTGAAGGGAAGGAAGCTTGATATCATTATGTGGGTTTATGTGAAGGGAAGGAAGCTTGATATCATTATGTGGGTTTTATTGTGGGTTTATGTGAAGGGAAGGAAGCTTGATATCATTATGTGGGTTTATGTGAAGGGAAGGAAGCTTGATATCATTATGTGGGTTTTATTGTGGGTTTATGTGAAGGGAAGGAAGCTTGATATCATTATGTGGGTTTTATTGTGGGTTTATGTGAAGGGAAGGAAGCTTGATATCATTATGTGGGTTTTAATGTGGGTTTACAATATGAAGGGAAGGAAGCTTGATATCATTATGTGGGTTTTATTGTGGGTTTATGTGAAGGGAAGGAAGCTTGATATCATTATGTGGGTTTATGTGAAGGGAAGGAAGCTTGATATCATTATGTGGGTTTTATTGTGGGTTTATGTAAAGGGAAGGAAGCTTGATATCATTATGTGGGTTTATGTGAAGGGAAGGAAGCTTGATATCATTATGTGGGTTTTATTGTGGGTTTATGTGAAGGGAAGGAAGCTTGATATCATTATGTGGGTTTTATTGTGGGTTTACAATGTGAAGGGAAGGAAGCTTGATATCATTATGTGGGTTTTATTGTGGGTTTACAATGTGAAGGGAAGGAAGCTTGATATCATTATGTGGGTTTTATTGTGGGTTTACAATGTGAAGGAAAGGAAGCTTGATATAATTATGTGGGTTTTATTGTGGGTTTATGTGAAGGGAAGGAAGCTTGATATCATTATGTGGGTTTTATTGTGGGTTTATGTGAAGGGAAGGAAGCTTGATATAATTATGTGGGTTTTATTGTGGGTTTATGTGAAGGGAAGGAAGCTTGATATCATTATGTGGGTTTTATTGTGGGTTTATGTGAAGGGAAGGAAGCTTGATATAATTATGTGGGTTTTATTGTGGGTTTATTTGATCATTTTGAGCTTCTATACCAACGCATTATTGTTCTTCTCTTTCTTGTCTTCTTTTCTCTCTCTCTCTCTCTCTCTCTCACACGCACACATACATGCACACACTCACTCCCTCTCTCTCACACACAGACACACACATGCACACACTTACTCACTATCTAACACTCACACACACAAACACACACACATACTCACTCACTCACTCTCTCTCTATCTATCTATCTCACTCTATCTCTCTCTCTCTCGTATTAAAAGAAAAGCCTGATCTCAAATTAACAACACGAGTCCTATTCTGTTGTTGACCTAGATGCACAACAAACGAACTTACACATTAATGAGAGATAAACAGTGCTTTCGGCGTTTGGGAATCACTTCATTATAATTATTATGCTAAAATGGGCTCCAATATTTGCATAACTAATAAGCAGACGCAGGAGCAAAGTACCCTATAGTATACAGTATGTATAATTTGTATTTGGTATATATTTTTTAATAGGCTAATGACTGCTTTTTTTGCCTATTAATTCATTGATTCATTAATTGTTTAGTTTCCTCGCTAGACATCCCTCAAACTTAAAAAAACGTCTTTTAGATCCCCCTTCGAGATTAATTGGTACATTTTTCGGTAGAAAAATTTCCCGGCCGAAGGCCGGTTCCTCCAATATTACAGGCTCGCTATCGCTCGCCAGGAAAATAATCGACACTTAAATGGCACGAAAGGTCTAAATATTAACAAAGGAATGGGGCGGAAGGTTTTAAAATCGACAAAGTAATAGGGCAAACATCTTAAAATCTCAAAATTAATAAGCTAAACATGAGGGAGAAAGGGGTCCATAAAAGCGCGTACCTCCCCCTTAAAGCTGGTTAATTATATCGGTATAATTACTCCATTTACATGAGGGAGAAAGGGGTCCATAAAATTGCGTACCTCCCCCTTAAAGCTGGGTAATGATATCGGTATAATTACTCCATTTACATGAAGGAGAAAGGGGTCCATAAAAGCGCGTACCTCCCCCTTAAAGCTGGTTAATTATATCGGTATAATTACTCCATTTACATGAAGGAGAAAGGGGTCCATAAAAGCGCGTACCTCCCCCTTAAAGCTGGTTAATTATATCGGTATAATTACTCCATTTACATGAAGGAGAAAGGGGTCCATAAAAGCGCGTACCTCCCCTTAAAGCTGGTTAATTATATCGGTATAATTACTCCATTTACATGAAGGAGAAAGGGGTCCATAAAAGCGCGTACCTCCCCCTTAAAGCTGGGTAATGATATCGGTATAATTAGTTCATTTACATGCGATACATTAGTTGTGAATTACTTAAGGGGGTAGGGGGTATTACTTGCTCTATTTATTTAATATATTTGGTATTCCATGTTTTAGTTTCCTCGCTAGACCTCCATCAAACATAAAAAATATACACCCCCTAGACCCCCCTTCGAGATAAATTTGTACATTTATCGATAGAAAATGTCCCAGCCGAAGGCCGGTTCCTCCTATAATAATAGTCTCGCTCGCCAGGAAAAAATCGACACCTAAATGGCACGAAAGGTCGAAATATTGACAAAGTAATGGGGTAAAAGTTCCTAAAATCGCCAAACTAATTGAACGAATGTCTTAAAACCTCAAAACTAATGGGGCTAAGCATGAGGGAGAAGGGAGTCCCCCCCCCCCCCCCCTTAATCATAAACATGGTATTATTTTACTGTACCTTCTTAATTTTCAAGATGGCTGCCATCAAACCTCATTCTCAATCCATGGACGTTTAGTATTTGTTCATTTTTCGTCCATTCATTGTATATGGTGAATTTTGCATGAAGGGGAGATGGGTCATTTTTCTGGTCCCCCTTATCCCTCATGCTTAACCCCATTATTTTTCAGATTATAAGATGTTTGCTCCATTAGTTTGTCGATTTTAAGACCTTTCACCCTATTTCCTTGTCAATATTAAGACCTTTCGTGGTATTTAAGTGTCGATTTTGTCCATGGCGAACGATAGTCAGCCTGTAATTTTGAAAGAACCGGCCTTTGGCCGCGACATTTTTCTACCGAAAAATTTACAAATTAATTGAGAAGAGGGATCTAATGGATATTTTGGTTATATTCAACGACACTAGTGCAGCGTTATGAGAAACATTTTATTAGGGAAAATAGGCACCAATAGATTCGCCATATTTTTCTCCATATAGTCCGCATGGAGAATTTTCGTTATCAACACATTGAAAAATACCCACTGCACAGACAAATACACCAAAAATCTAAGTCAAAGCGGGGGTGTGGGGGCGGCAGCCCCCACCTATAATACTAGGATAGGTTAGGTAAGGTTGTTAGGTTAGGCTAATGTCCTTTCAAAGGGGTATAGGCTAGTAAACACTAGGATAGCCTATACCCGGTCAGAGGTAAGAAGAAGAAGAGTCCAGCAGTAGTCTCCTTGAATGCTACCGATATTCTGTTTAAGTTTGATGGAGGTCTAGGAAGGAAACTAGAAAACAATATATATATGAAAATATCAACCAAAACATTAACCTTCCCCCCTTAAATTAAATTAGGTTAGATTATGTAAAGTAAAGTAAGGGTCAATGTGATCAATTGTAAAGTAAGGGTCAATGTGATCAATTATGTAAAGTAAGGGTCAATGTGATCAATTATGTAAAGTAAGGGTCAATGTGATATTATGTAAAGTAAGGGTCAATGTGATCAATTATGTAAAGTAAGGGTCAATGTGATCAATTATGTAAAGTAAGGGTCAATGTGATCAATTATGTAAAGTAAGGGTCAATGTGATCAATTATGTAAAGTAAAGTAAGGGTCAATGTGATCAATTGTAAAGTAAGGGTCAATGTGATCAATTGTAAAGTAAAGGTCAATGTGATCAATTATGTAAAGTAAGGGTCAATGTGATCAATTGTAAAGTAAGGGTCAATGTGATCAATTGTAAAGTAAGGGTCAATGTGATCAATTATGTAAAGTAAGGGTCAATGTGATCAATTATGTAAAGTAAGGGTCAATGTGATCAATTATGTAAAGTAAGGGTCAATGTGATTAATTATGTAAAGTAAGGGTCAATGTGATCAATTATGTAAAGTAAGGGTCAATGTGATCAATTATGTAAAGTAAGGGTCAATGTGATCAATTGTAAAGTAAAGGTCAATGTGATCAATTATGTAAAGTAAGGGTCAATGTGATCAATTGTAAAGTAAGGGTCAATGTGATCAATTATGTAAAGTAAGGGTCAATGTGATCAATTGTAAAGTAAGGGTCAATGTGATCAATTGTAAAGTAAGGGTCAATGTGATCAATTATGTAAAGTAAGGGTCAATGTGATCAATTATGTAATGTAAGGGTCAATGTGATCAATTGTAAAGTAAGGGTCAATGTGATCAATTATGTAAAGTAAGGGTCAATGTGATCAATTATGTAAAGTAAGGGTCAATGTGATCAATTGTAAAGTAAGGGTCAATGTGATCAATTGTAAAGTAAGGGTCAATGTGATCAATTATGTAAAGTAAGGGTCAATGTGATCAATTATGTAAAGTAAGGGTCAATGTGATCAATTATGTAAAGTAAGGGTCAATGTGATCAATTATGTAAAGTAAGGGTCAATGTGGTCAATTATGTAAAGAAAGGGTCAATGTGATCAATTATGTAAAGTAAGGGTCAATGTGATCAATTGTAAAGTAAGGGTCAATGTGATCAATTATGTAAAGTAAGGGTCAATGTGGTCAATTATGTAAAGAAAGGGTCAATGTGATCAATTATGTAAAGTAAGGGTCAATGTGATCAATTGTAAAGTAAGGGTCAATGTGATCAATTGTAAAGTAAGGGTCAATGTGATCAATTGTAAAGTAAGGGTCAATGTGATCAATTATGTAAAGTAAGGGTCAATGTGATCAATGTAATGTAAGGGTCAATGTGTCAATTGTAAAGTAAGGGTCAATGTGATCAATTATGTAAAGTAGGGTCAATGTGATCAATTATGTAAAGTAAGGTCAATGTGATCAATTGTAAAGTAAGGGTCAATGTGATCAATTGTAAGTAAGGGTCAATGTGATCAATTATGTAAAGTAAGGGTCAATGTGATCAATTATGTAAAGTAAGGGTCAATGTGATCAATTGTAAAGTAAGGGTCAATGTGATCAATTGTAAAGTAAGGGTCATGTGATCAATTGTAAAGTAAGGGTCATGTGATCAATTGTAAAGTAAGGGTCAATGTGATCAATTGTAAAGTAAGGGTCAATGTGATCAATTGTAAAGTAAGGGTCAATGTGATCAATTGTAAAGTAAGGGTCAATGTGATCAATTGTAAAGTAAGGGTCAATGTGATCAATTGTAAAGTAAGGGTCAATGTGATCAATTGAGCCAAACTCAATGTCAACATTACTGTTATTTTCGTGTGTTGTTTTCTTTGATATACATTGATATTTCATAGTTAAACCCACCGGAAATTAGTATTCCCCATGTTTTACAAGTGCTTTGGGATAGGCTACACGATTGTTGAAATCACATTTATGTTCCTTGATGAATATCTAGGCAGGAAGCTAACTACGTCATGGGCGTATATATTTCCTCAATTATGTATCTTTGTACTTTTTGTTTTCTTGTGTTTTTTAGTTTCCTCCCTAGACCTCCATCAAGCATAAACATACATCCGCCCAAGACACTCCTTGAAGATAAATTTGTACATTTTTCGATAGAAAAATGTCCCGGCCGAAGGCCGATTCCTCATAAAATGCCGGGTCGCTATCGCTCGTCACCTAAATAACACGAACAGTCTTAATAATGAAAAACAAAAAATCAGGCGAAAAGTCTACAAATCGCCAAACTAATGGGCCGAACGTCATATGTTCTGAAAACTAATGGGGAAAAACATGAGCAAAAACGGTCCATCACCCCTTAAAGCTGATACATATTATTTCCGAAGCTGTCTCGGTTTAAAATGACGCTTGCTATTAATTCTACAGGTATTTGAGGTTCGGAGCTACGTGTACGTTTAAAATGACGCTTGCTATTAATTCTTTACCAGGTATTTCAGGTTCGGAGCTACGTGTACGTTTAAAATGACGCTTGCTATTAATTCTTTACCAGGTATTTGAGGTTCGGAGCTACGTGTATGTTTAAAATGACGCTTGCTATTAATTCTTTACCAGGTATTTGAAGTTCGGAGCTACGTGTACGTTTAAAATGACGCTTGCTATTAATTCTTTACCAGGTATTTGAGGTTCGGAGCTACGTGTACGTTTTCGAGGCTTGAAGATGTATTCAGAATTAAGGGGGTAGTGTTTGTTTTGGTAAATCTACAGTTATACTACCCCTACCCCACTACCCCCCACCACCTCCCCCCTTCAAAACACGCCTTTTAGAGTGTTTTTGGATGGTTCAGCAGACGCGGAAACTGGAAAAAAACGTATTTTGATAAAAAATTATCACCAACCAGATAAGAGTTTTTCAGGTAATTTGTTGTTGTTTTTAATGTTTTCTTTGAAATACAATGTTGTTTAATACCGAGGACCGTCGCATTTTAGTATTTTTAACATTAGCCTAACCTAACTTAACTTAACCTAACCTAACCGAAAAGTAACCTGTCTCCGCGACGATCTAAACTCCCCCTCACGTTCCCTGTTTATGAGTTTGCGAAGGTTTATAATACTTCAATGTATCTATTTCAAGTCAAATATACATTTCCGCGCATCATCAAACAATACTAAGTCTACTACTAATAATATTAACCCATTAGTACCAACAGAATACCGACAAAATAGGGGTAGTATAACTGTAGATTTATCATAAAATACCCTCTAGACTCCCTTTCAAGATAAATGTGTACATTTTTTGGTAGAAAAATGTCCCGCCGGTTCTTTCTATAATTACAGGTTCGCTATCGCTCGCCAGGAAAAAGTCGACACCTAAATGGCACGAAAGGTCTTAATATTGCCAAGAAATGGGACAAAACGTCTCAAAATCGCCAAACTAACGGAACGAACGTCTTAGAATGTCAAAACTAATATGCTAAACATGAGGAAGAAGGGGGTCCAGAAAAAGGGACTACCTCCACCTTAATAACCGTGACTGTGCACTCAACAACATAAAAAATCCGGGTCCACTATGAACTTCCGAACTGCCAATTGAACCTCCACAATGTAAATATTTGGTAAACAAATCAATGAGACGATTCGATTGCGTTCGAGATAGCTTTGAAAACTTAGGTCCTAACTTATGTCGTTGAGTATAAAATATGTACGGTAATTAAAACATATACAGTATATAAATAAATAAATAATAACATAAATATGTATAGTAATTAAAACATATACAGTATATAAATAAATAAATAATGACATAAATATGTATAGTAATTAAAACATATACAGTATATAAATAAATAAATAATTACATAAATATATATAGTAATTAAAACATATACAGTATATAAATAAATAAATAATGACATAAATATATACAGCAAATAACAATCGTGGACTTCGCCTATTTCTAGTTATGGAAGCATATCTCTGGACACAAATTTATGAATAACATTTTCTATACATCAACTAGAAAAGTATATATAGGCCTCCTATTGGAATTATTCTATAATTGCACCTATACGAGCTAATCAAAATATTATTGTATTTAACAGGAAGGTACGACGAGGTAAGTGATGTGGTATAGGTGGCAATATGCGGAAATGGATTCTAAGGGCATTCCGCCCCCTCTGACCCCTTACGAAAATCTACGGTTACTCACTCCACCCCAACTGGATTTCTACCGTTTTACTCAACCAGCGGGGGTGTGGGGGCAGCAGCCCCCACCCATAATACTAGGATAGGTTAGGTAAGGTTGTTAGGTTAGGTTAATATCTGAAACATTGTAAAATCCCTGTCACATCTAGATTGATAGACTTTTGTCAGAGGCCCCCTCTGACAAAAGTCTATCAATGCCCTTATGCCCTTATAATCTATTTACGCATATTGCCACCTATACCCACATCACTTACCTCGTTGTACCTTCCTGTTAAATGCAATAATTTTGTTTTTAGCTCGTATAGTTGCAATTATAGAAATTTACCCTACTATTTTTTGAGAAGCAAATTCCATCCAATTATAAATCCAAAAATTATAATTGCATAAAGAGAAACATAGTGGGTCCACAATAATAATAAGTGACTACACCATCGTTTACAAATACCCATCACTAAAACACGATTCCAACGCACCATGCCTACACCTCAAGCCATGCCACCACCACCGCCCAACCGTCCAGTAGCCTCGATCCCACAAAGTAACCACAGACACCACACACACACACACAAAATATACAATAAAATAACAAGACACCAAAGTACTCCTGCACTATCAAAGTATTTACTGAGAGGAGGAGTGAGGGAGAAAGGAGAGTGGGATGGCGGGGGGGGGTAACTGGAAGGGTAGGGGCACTGGAGGGGGATATGGGAGGAGTAATGGGGGTATGGAAGGAGGGAGTAGAGGAAATGAAGGGGTATGGGAGGAGGGAGTATGGGTAAAGGAGGATAGAAGTAATGGTGAGGGTAGGGTACTGGGGGTAGAGGTAACTGGGAGAAAAGGGGTACTGGGGGGGTAGGGGTAATGGGGAAGGGGTATGAGAGGAGGGAGTAGGGGTAATGGAAGGGGTGAGAGAGGGTAATGGAGGGAAGGGATAATGGGAGGGGGGAGGGGGGAGCTGTGAGGGGGGTAATGGAAAGATGAGGGATATAATATTGGTCAATAATAGACCAAGCTAATTCCCTATATCTTTCTAATAGACTCATCCCTCTCACCAATACCAAACACCACAAATTCATCCGTCTCACCAATACCAAACACCACAAACTCATCCCTCTCACCAATACCAAACACCACAAACTCATCCCTCTCACCAATACCAAACACCACAAACTCATCCCTCTCACCAATACCAAACACCACAACTCATCCCTCTCACCAATACCAAACACCACAAACTCCTCCCTCTCACCAACACCAAACACCACAAACTCATCCCTCTCACCAATACCAACACCACAAACTCATCCCTCCACCAATACCAAACACCACAAACTCATCCCTCTCACCAATACCAAACACCACAAACTCATCCGTCTCACCACCATATCAAACACCACAAACTCATCCCTCTCACCAATACCAAACACCACAAACTCATCCCTCTCACCAATACCAAACACCACAAACTCATCCCTCTCACCAATACCAAACACCACAAACTCATCCCTCTCACCAATACCAAACACCACAAACTCATCCCTCTCACCAATACCAAACACCACAACTCATCCTCTCACCAATACCAAACACCACAAACTCATCCCTCTCACCAATACCAAACACCACAAACTCATCCCTCTCACCAATACCAAATACCACAAACTCATCCCTCTCACCAATACCAAACACCACAAACTCATCCGTCTCGCCAATACCAAACACCACAAACTCATCCCTCTCACCAATACCAAACACCACAAACTCATCCCTCTCACCACTACCAAACACCACAAACTCATCCCTCTCACCAATACCAAACACCACAAACTCCTCCCTCTCACCAACACCAAACACCACAAACTCCTCCCTCTCACCAATACCAAACACCACAAACTCCTCCCTCTCACCAATACCAAACACCACAAACTCCTCCTCCACCAATACCAAACACCACAAACTCATCCCTCTCACCAATACCAAACACCACAAACTCATCCCTCTCACCAATACCAAACACCACAAACTCATCCCTCTCACCAATACCAAACACCACAAACTCATCCCTCACCAATACCAAACACCACAGACTCATCCCTCTCACCAATACCAAACACCACAAACTCATCCCTCTCACCAATACCAAACACCACAAACTCATCCCTCTCACCAATACCAAACACCACAAACTCTCCCTCTCACCACCCAAACACCACAAACTCATCCTCTCGCCAAACAAAACACCACAAACTCATCCTCTCACCATCCCCACACAAACTCATCCCTCTCACCATACCAACACCACACCTCATCCCTCTCACCAATACCCAACACCACAAACTCCTCCCTCTCACCAACACCAAACACCACAACTCATCCTCTCACCAATACCAAACACCACAACTCCTCCCTCTCACCAATACCAACACCACACTCCTCCCTCTCACCAATACCACACACCAAACTCACCCTCTCCACCAATACCAAACACCACAAACTCATCCCCACCAATACCAACACCACAAACTCATCCCTCTCACCAATACCAAACACCACAAATCTCCCTCTCACCAATACCAAACACCACAAACTCATCCCTCTCACCACCAACACCACAAATCATACCCTCTCACCAACACCAAACACCACACACTCATCCCTCTCACCAATACCAAACACCACACAAACTCATCCCTCTCACCATACCAAACCCCACAAACTCATCCCTCTCACCAACACCAAACCCCACAAACTCATCCCTTTCACCAACACCACCCACAAACTCATCCCTTCACCAACACCAACCCACAAACTCATCCCTCTCACCAACACACAAACCCACAAACTCCCCTCTCACCAATACCAAACACCACAAACTCATCCCTCTCACCAATACCAAACACCACAAACTCATCCCTCTCACCAACACCAAACACCACAAACTAATCACTCTCACCAACACCAAAAACTCATCCTCTCCCCAATACCAAACACCACAAACTCATCCCTCTCACCAACACCAAACACCACAAACTCATCCCTCTCACCAACACCAAACACCACAAACTCATCCCTCTCACCAACACCAAACACCACAAACTCATCCCTCTCACCAACACCAAAAACTCATCCCTCTCACCAACACCAAACACCAAAAACTCATCCCTCTCACCAATACCAAACCCCACAAACTCATCCCTCTCACCAATACCAAACCCCACAAACTCATCCCTTTCACCACACCAAACACCACAAAACTCATCCCTTTCCACCAACACCAAACACCACAAACTCATCCCTCTCACCAACACCAAACACCACAAACTCATCCCCATCTCACCAACACCAAAAACTCATCCCCTCTCACCAACACCAAACACCACAAACTCATCCCTCTCACCAATACCAAACACCACAAACTCATCCCTCTCACCAACACCAAACACCACAAACTCATCCCTCTCACCAACACCAAAAACTCATCCCTCTCACCAATACCAAACACCACAAACTCATCCCTCTCACCAACACCATACACCACAAACTCATCCTCTCACCAACACCCAAACACCACAAACTCATCCCTCTCACCAACACCAAACACCACAAACTCATTAATACCGAACACTTAATCTAACGCACAAACAAATTAACTACCAATATAAAACAGCGACGAACCAACCCATGCACAACATTTTATAAGGCCGCAACATACCGCCACGAATTAAAGACGCCCCTCGATATAAAGAACTTTAAACTGAAGCGTCAATAAACCCACTGCCCGTGCTTTAAACTATGGGCCATGAGCTCTATGACAAGAAATGTTATGTTTGGACAGGAGGCGGAAACGTTCTTTGAATATTTACGTAAGATTTGATATACAATGCAGTACATCATCCTTACTTTGATTAGATAGAAGAAACAGATGATAAAGGGTAATATTAGAAGGGTTAGTATATGGATAGGATGTTAATTAGTGGTATGGTTAGGTATTCAAGGAAGTATAATCGTACGTCTGGCAACAAAGGAAGGGGTCAGCTGCTTGCTATGCTTTCCCACATCCCCCTATCCCTAACCCCCCCCCCCTCCCTTTCCTCCCCCACTTTCCCTATATCTCCCCCTCTCCCCCCCTCTCTTCTCTCCATCCTTCCCACTCCTTCCGTCCCTTTCGCTTTCATTCATCTATCCTCCGCTCCTCCTCCTCCTCTCTGTTCTTCCATCCCTTCCTTCCAGCTTCTTCTTTTTATTCTCTCAATTCTCTTCCTCCCTTCTGGTACCTGCCCTTCTTCATCCCTTCACCACCATTACGTAATTTTTATCCTAATCTGGTTGCTAAGAGACGATTTTTTTTAGTGAGTAATCCACCTCTACGACTCAAATAGGTAAATACAATCTCAATAAACCCTCCTAGTAACATAGGTCCTTCTTAAACTGCACACAATCATCCAAATATAGCCAGAAACAAAGGTAAAAAGGCGTCATGGTGCTGAAGGGGTTAATGATCTATTCTCTGCCTGGCCGCCGCCTCCTCGTCTCTCTCTCTCTCTCCACGGGGGTGGAGAGGGGGGGGGGGGGGGGGGGCCTCTCCTCCCCCGTCTTATCCCTTCCTTCATTTTCGATCTAGATTGTCGTAACCTCTTCTGTACCAGCGAAGTCTTTTAAATATTTTTCTAGCTATACTTCGACGATTTTGTGCAGTTTAAGAAGCATCTGTGGTATTAACCCTTTCACGTATTTATGACGCAGAGGTTGCCAGATTAGCAATAAGAAATAGAGTTCTCTCACTCTTATAATTACCTCTCCAAAATTAGTTTTCTGCCCACAGCTAACTCAAAGACAACTGCAGAGGTTGAAGTAACTAAACTAAAGGTTTCTAAATACCTTTGATGGTAACAAAGGCTTTAAAGTATCCCCAATAGGCTCAAAGTCGCGTCATATGTCGGAGAGGGTTAAAAAAGGATTACTTAAGATAGTTCGAAGCCTGTTAATTTCCGGAGGCCGATTTTAAGCTGAATAAATTCGTCTAACAGTTACCAGAATATAATGAAAAAGGACGTTGCCGGTACAGAAGGGGTTAACAGTCTTAGAAATATGATGTCAAGCGATTCATACAGTCTTCAGAAGAGGTGAGAGACATATAATAAAGTCACAGTGGAAGTAATCATAGCACGTCCAGGAAGTGATAAGGAAGGGTTGAGAGAGAGAGAGTGTGTACGTGTGTCAGAGTGAGTCAGAGAGAGAGAGAGGGAGAGCGAGACAGAATCAGAGCTCAGAGCATTAATTAACTGTAGCTGATTGCCTGACCTGGATATAATGACCAGGGGACTGATAAGGCAGGGTTTGGCAAGGGTCACGTAGAGCAGCAGGACAGGAGGGGGAGCTAGAGTACTAATGAACCTACTTTAACCCCTTCTGTATCGACGACGTCTTTTTAACTTTATTCTGGCTACTATTAGACGATTTTTCTCAGTTTCATAAGGGCTTCCAGCAATTATCAGGCTTCGAACTACCTCACTTAATCATTTTTACAACCACAAATCCTTCTAAAACTGCACACAATCGTCTAAATATAGCTAGAATACAATCTAATAGACGTCGCCGGTAGGGAATTAATTAACTGTAGGTTATTGTGTGACCTGGATATAATGACCAGGGGAATGATGAGGTATGGTTTGGGTCACTTAGCCCAGCAGAAGGACAGGAGGGGGAGCTATTGTCCTAATGAACCTACTTTAGCCCTGTCAGTATGAACATGATCCCAGTTTATCTGTTTACTGTTAAGGGTGAGGGCTGGTGCTATCCAAAGTGAGGTTTGGCATCCTCTACCTAACGTTAGCTGTTTCTGTCTGTCTCTTTTACTGCCCTACTGCCCTACTATTCCTTCTGGGGGGGGGGCTAGGAATCCTCCTCCCCTTGTATAACTCTCCTATTCGACGAGACAGAGAAACGGGCTAGGGAAAGCGAAAGTGGTCTCGGACTCTGAGAATAGGAACTTTAAATATTGTTTCTGTTCGGGCTCTGTCTCGTGTCGGCCACCTCCAGTAATGGGGTATATGCCCGAGTATACATACATACATACATACATACATATATAAATACATCCTTCCAGAACCCATAATGCTTCCAAAACCCAATTTCTCCATCTATCTACCCACCATGAACTCCCAGAGAACTATCCCTTATACTTCAACAATACAAAGATCATTCCTTCATCTTCTTTCAGTATTCTCGGTGTCTCTTTTTCTTCTGATCTCTCTTGGAAGGACCGTATCACCACTCTTGCTAAGGCGGCCTCCCAGAAGCTGGGTGTGCTCAACCGCCTTAACCCCGGGGTTCTTTACCCCTGCATAGCTTCTTGCTCTGTAAAGGGGTACAGTGCGTCCTTGTATTGAGTATTGTTCACATGTGTGGGGAGGATCCTCTCACACAGCTCTTCTAGACAAAGTAGAAAAGGAAAGCCTTTCGTCTCAACAACTCACGTCCACTCACCGATTCTCTGCAATCTCTCTCTCTTTTCACTGCAATGTTGCATATCTCTCGCTATTCTATCCCTATTACAATAATCAGTGTTCCTCAGAGCTCTCTGAATGTATACCATCTCTACGTAGGGTACGTAGTACCGGTCTTGCAACACAATCCCACCCTTACTTTGTACAGCTCTCCAACTCAAGAGTGCAACGACACTCCCAATCTATATTCTATTCAACAGCTGACCTCTGGAACTCTCTCCCTGAATCAATCTTTCCCTCATCCTATGACTTAAATTGTTTCAAACTCCAGTGTGTCCTTACATTTTGGCTCAAACATTCCTTGATATTGGCCCTGTCACTCTTTCAACTCTAGGGGAGGCACTTGTTACAGGCAGTTTTGCCTTTTGTCACCCTCATCCACATAGAAAACAAAATACATACATACATACTGTACATACATACATACATATACATACATAAATTTATACATATACTGTTCAGGAGAGTCTGATGATGTAATATACAGTATATAGTATACATCGTAAATACATTGTATGACTGTATTCGAAAATGCAGGAACAAGTGGAGTGTGTTAAATATCTAGGAGGGGTGATAATCAAGGACGCAGGTGTGGGAATGGAGGTAAGACAGAGAGTGTGTGAAGAAAGGAACATTTTCGGAGCAATGGGACGTATGTGGAAGGTTACAAATCTCGGAATGAAAGCTAAAAGTGCAATGTATCAAGGGATAGTTGTACCAACAGTGATGTATGGGGCTGAGACATGGGGTCTGAATATACAAGAGAAAAGAAGGTTGAATGTGATGGAGACTATCTGCTTGAGGAGTATATGTGGAGTGACTCGTATACACAGCTTGGGGAATGAAGAGGTACGTAGGAAAGTAGGACAACAGAAACCCCTATAGAGACTAGCTGCTTGAGGAGTATATGTGGAGTGACTCGTATACACAGCTTGGGAAATGAAGAGGTACGTAGGAAAGTAGGACAACAGAAACCCCTATAGAGACTAGCTGCTTGAGGAGTATATGTGGAGTGACTCGTATACACAGCTTGGGGAATGAAGAGGTACGTAGGAAAGTAGGACAACAGCAACTCCTATAGAGACAAGCTGCTTGAGGAGTATAATTATGTGGAGTGACTCGTATACACAGCTTGGGGAATGAAGAGGTACGTAGGAAAGTAGGACAACAGAAACCTATAGAGACTAGCTGCTTGAGGAGTATATGTGGAGTGACTCGTATACACAGCTTAGGGAATGAAGAGGTACGTAGGAAAGTAGGACAACAGAAACCCTTATAGGCCAGAGTGGAAAGAAAGGTGCTATGCTGGTATGGACATGTTGAACGATTGGGTGTTGAAAGTCTTACAAAGACAACACTAATTATTATATGAGTCAGAAACAAGGGGAAATAGATTGAGAGGAAGACCTCGGACGAGATGGAGAGATAGTGTGAACAAAGCGTTGGGCGATAGAGAGATGACTGAAGAACAGGCAAGAGAAATGGTGATGAATAGGAATGAATGGAGAATGATTGTGAATAGATGATTGGTAACACGGTCGTATGAAGTGGGAGTCGGGCGCCAGTTGGACTAGATAATAGTCCGTCCACGCGCCTCACCCGGGGAGCCGGTATATATAAAGGGTCATGCCTGGATGTGAGGTGGGCGGGCATTGTGGTGTGCTTTGCTGCATGTCTGCCTGCTGTGACCGGAAGCTCTCTGGGAGGTCTGGGACCAGGGGAGTGCTAGAGGCCCCTAGTGATCCTTGGTCTCTGGGTCTTCTCCTGGGCAACCTAGATGTGTGTGAGTTTTATTTTGTTTTGTTTGTTTTTGTTTCTTGTTATTTTTGTTGTTTCTATTCGGGCTCGGTCTCGAGTCGGCCACCCCCAGCAATGAGGTATGTGCCTGTGTATATGCATGCATACACATAAATACAAACACAAACAAATTATGGCCTGATCATGTGAGAAAGGGATTTATCTGGAGAGTCTGATAAGTGATACATGATCCAACCATACCTGAGAACTGTCCACGCCAGTTTGATCATGTGGGAGAGTGATTTACATGGAAAGTCTGAGAAGTCATACAGAATTATCAAATCATGAAAAAAGTATTGAAGCTTTGTTATGATTATAGTAATATTGCGCTTAGTATGTAACATATTCCGGTACTGCAACTGTTGTATTATTATAACGTATTAATTTCCTTTTAAGGGGGAGGTAGTCGCTTTTCTGGACCCCCTTCTCCCTCATTTTTAGCATATTAGTTTTGAAATTCTAAGAAGTTCGTTCGATTAGTTTGGCGATTTTGAGAACTTTCGCGCCATTTCTTTGTCAATATTAAGACCTTTCGTGCCATTTAGGTGTCGATTATTTGCTGGCGAGCGATAGCGAACCTGTAATTATAGAAGGAACTGGCCTTCGGCCGGGATATTTTCCAACCAAAAAAATATACAAATATATCTTGAAAGGGGGTCTAGGGGGTGTTCTTCTAAGCTTGATGAACGTCTAGCGAGGAAACTCAAAAAATAAATAATAAGTAAATACATAGACCAAAAAACAAGCACTACCCTCTTAAAATGAACGATACAGTATTTTATTCCGATAGCCAGTGAATTGTGTCCAACCATTACATTTGAAATGTTATTACACATTTCCAAAGGCTGTATATCACTGTTAAAACTCCTACCCCCCTCCCCCCGGCAAAACTCCGCCCTTCCTCCCCTCCCACACACATACACCTACCCCCTCTACCTCCGCCTTTCCTCTTCCCCCCAAATACACCTTCCCCTCCCACACACATACACCTACCCCCGCCACCTCCGCCTTTCCACCCCCCACACCACACACATATACAACTTCCCCCCCCCCCCCCCCCCCCCCACACACCTCCCTCTCCCCCATCCACCTCCGCCCTTCCTACCCTCGCCACACATACATACACCTCCCCCCTCCTCCTCCCCTCCCCCCCCCACACATACCTCTCCCTCTTCCACCTACGCCCATCCTACCCCCCCCCCCCCCCCACACATACACCTTCCACCTACAAATATACGCCTCCCCCTCCCCCACACACACATACATACACCTTCCTACCCACACATACACACCCCCCCCCCCTCCTCCACCTTCCTCCCCCGCACAAATACACATCCCCCCACATACCCCTCCCCCCTTTCATCCTCCCATCACTCACATCCACCCCCTCCCCCTCCACCCTTCCCCCCTCCCCCAACCCTCACACACATACATACACCTTCCCCCATTCCCCACACACATACGCCTCCCCCCTCTTCACCCCCCTAAACACATACATACCTCCCCCCCCCCCCCCAACTCTATTTATAATTTAATACACACTCCCCCAACATTGTACTAGCATGGCCAAAGCTATTGAATTAATTAACTTCATGAGTTCCCTCGAATACATGGGCTATTGATGATCCAATATGTGTGAGAGAGAGAGAGAGAGAGAGAGAGAGAGAGAGAGAGAGAGAGAGAGAGAGAGAGAGAGAGAGAGAGAGAGAGAGAGAGGAGAGAGAGGAGAGAGAGAGAGAGAGAGAGAGAGAGAGAGAGAGAGAAGGGAGGAAGAGAGAGAGAAAGAAAGAGAGAGAGAGAGAGAGAGAGAGAGAAGAGAGAGAGAGAGAGGGAAAGAGAGAGGAGAGAGAGAGAGAGAGAGAGAGAGAGAGAGAAGAAAGAAAGAGAGAGAGAGAGAGAGAGAGAGAGAGAGAGAGAGAGAGAGAGAGAGAGAGAGAGAGAGAGAGAGAGAGAGAGAGAGAGAGAGAGAGAGAGAGAGAGAGGAGAGAGAGAGAGAGAGAGAGAGAGAGAGAGAGAGAGAGAGAGAAAGAAGAAAGAGAGAGAGAAGAGAGAGAAGAGAGAGAGAGAGAGAGAAAAGAGAGAAAGAGAGAGCAAAGAGAGAGAGGAGAAATAAAGAGAGAGAAAGAGAAAGAGAGAGAGAGAGAGAGAGAGAGAGAGAGAGAGAGAGAGAGAGAGAGAGAGAGAGAGAGAGAGAGAGAGAGAGAGAGAGAGAGAGAGAGAGAGAGAGAGAGGAGACAGAGAGAGAGGTGAAAGAGAGGAGAGTGAAACTGAGTGTCAGAGTTAAGTCAGTGAACTGATGGGTCATAGTCAACAAATTTTAGGTGAATATAATATTTATATAAACCAATTATATATATATATATATATATATAGAGAGAGAGAGAGAGAGAGAGAGAGAGAGAGAGAGGAAGAAAGACAGACAGACAGAGATAGAGAGAGAGAGAGCAACCATCGCTATCGTTTTCCACATCTTTTTCGGCGATTTTGTTGTCCATATTTACTTAGTTTATCTATGCCTAAGAAGGAGAGAAAAGGTTAATCTGTCTAAAAACAAGTGCCCCCCCCCCCCCCAAAAAAACAAAAAAACAAAAACAAAAATGTAGGATTAGTTTTGTACAATCCTGACACAAATAACTGGTAAACTTATATATGATAAACTTGAAACAGTGAACATTTGATTAAGGGAAAACACTGACTCGGCTATGTGTTTAAAGGGAATGTTTCAGGATATTTCGTCAGTGTTTTTTCGTTTTCTTATGTTTTTCTATGTGCATGAAGGAGACAAAAGGCAGGTTGCATGTACAGAGTGTTTTCTCCAAACCCAAAGGAGTGACAGAGCCAAATTCAAGGGACGTTGGAGTCAAAATGCCTGGGCACACGAAGTTTAAAGCAGTTCAAAACATAGGATGAAGGAAAGATTGATTGTTCGGAATTGTTCCAGGAAATGTGTACCACCTCTTTCTCTCGGTGATTGTACAGTACTATAAGGCCATCATCTTTCTCTCGGTGATTGTACAGTACTATAAGGCCATCATCTTTCTCTCAGTGATTGTACAGTACTATAAGGCCATCATCTTTCTCTGGGTGATTGTACAGTACTATAAGGCCATCATCTTTCTCTCAGTGATTGTACAGTACTATAAGGCCATCATCTTTCTCTCGGTGATTGTACAGTACTATAAGTCCATCATCTTTCTCTGGGTGACTGTACAGTACTATAAGGCCATCATCTTTCTCTCGGTGATTGTACAGTATTATAAGGCCATCATCTTTCTCTCAGTGATTGTACAGTACTATAAGGCCATCATCTTTCTCTCGGTGATTGTACAGTACTATAAGGCCATCATCTTTCTCTCGGTGATTGTACAGTACTATAAGGCCATCATCTTTCTCTGGGTGATTGTACAGTACTATAAGGCCATCATCTTCAGATACTAACTTCATTGTAAAGGATGGCTCGTTTTTCTGGTCCCCCTTCTCCCTCATGATTACCATATTAGTTTTGAGATTTTTAGACGTTCGTTCCCTTAGTTTGGCGATTTTATGACCTTTCACTCCATTTATGTCCATTTTAAGACCTTTCGTACCATTTATGTGAATTTTTGACTGGCAAGTAATAGCGAGCCTATAATTCAAGAGGAACCGGCCTTCAGTCGGGATATTTTTCTACCGAAAAATGTACACGTTTAGCTAGAAGAGGGGTATATATATATATATATAAATATAAAACAGTGGTAGTGGTGGGTTGGCCGCTAGGGTACCGTATTTTTAAGAGAAACAGGAGGATAAGGGCAACGACCGTGTTCATCTTGGTAGCTTTATTCAATATTTCGGACTATCTTGGTCCATCATCAGGCTTGGATACCGGTCCTAAAAATAAATTACTTTATTAAGAAACTAATATAAGTTAAATCGTGGACCACAAATGTATTAAAAACACTACGAAATAATAAAATGTCCTAATATAGCTAAAACGTATACAATGTTATGCTATTAACAAGTATATAGTACTTACACATCTAAGGGGTCAGGCGCGGGTGCGATCCTAATACAGAATGAAAATCTATGCTACCAGGGCACATATATAATATAGAGGGGGTTACCTAATAGTAAACCTATGCTACCAGGGCACATATATAATATAGAGGGGGTTACCTAATAGTAAACCTATGTTACCAGGGCACATATATAATATAGAGGGGGTTACCTAATAGTAAACCTATGTTACCAGGGCACATATATAATATAGAGGGGGTTACCTAATAGTAAACCTATGTTACCAGGGCACATATATAATATAGAGGGGGTTACCTAATAGTAAACCTATGTTACCAGGGCACATATATAATATAGAGGGGGTTACCTAATAGTAAACCTAGGTTACCAGGGCACATATATAATATAGAGGGGGTTACCTAATAGTAAAAACCTATGTTACCAGGGCACATATATACTATAGAGGGGGTTACCTAATAGTAAACCTATGTTACCAGGGCACATATATAATATAGAGGGGGTTACCTAATAGTAAACCTATGTTACCAGGGCACATATATAATATAGAGGGGGTTACCTAATAGTAAATAATACGACTACAGAATAAACTTCATATACTTAGGAGCAAACGAAATTAATTGAAACTAAAAATGCAAATTATGAAAACAATACTCTTATGACACTAAACGAATTTACAGAACTCTTATATAATGAAAGGGATATATATTGAACGAAAATAAAAGAAATACGATGTTACTGACGCTAAATGAAAACAATTAATCCTAGCATAATATAATTTACATGCATGTGTTCAACCCAGGTTTAATCTTGTTTATATAATATTTCTCACCGATAAGGGTCTCTGTTCTGTTAGAAAATCTACCTATGATTTCAAAATCTTTTTCACCGAAAGTGTGATCACATTCATGAGAGTGATCCCGAATTGCCGAAAATTGTTGCTTGCCCAGGATCTGTCCCGTACGAACATTCCTTCCAACATGTTCCAATATTCTAGATCGAAATGCTCGGGTAGAGCATCCGACATACCTCATAGGACAATGAGGACACGTGAACTTATAAACAATGTTGGAAGTCATGTAGTCAGGGATCAGATCTTTGATTTTAAAAAAATATTTAACCCTACAATGGTTTGTGAAAATAATTCTGAAATTGACAGCCGGAAATTTAGTGCGAAGAATTTTGGATAGATTTTTCCTGAAATCATAGTATAGCTAGCTCTTCCATAGAATGGTAATTTGACATATTTGAGCAATTTCGGGACATTGTGAACATCATTGGTTTGCAAGTATTTAGAATAAAGGAAAGACTTTAGTATTTTCTGAAATAAATTGATACAATAGTTGTTGCTAATGAAATACTTTACTAGTCTTACACACTCTTGATGGAGAAGTGAATAATTTGAACTAATATTGAAAGCTCTAGTAAGGAGAGTTTTAATTGAGTTATGGCAGAGAAGGACTTCGGATGTACCGCAAGTACAACGTGTACAACGTTGTTAACGTCGCAAGAATACATTCAATTTTCTAACCGACAGAATCTCACTGACTCCCATATATTTTTTAATGATGTAAATATTCCCACTTCCCCTAGTATTGACATTCTCGGTGTAACATTAACTACTAACTTGAGCTGGACACATTATGTTAGAAGCATTGCTAAGAATGCCTCTAAAAAACTGGGACTCCTGTACAGAGTTCGAGAATTCTTCACTGACGAGCAGTTGGCCGTGATATATAAAAGTCATGTGCGTTCTCAGATGGATTACTGTTCACCCCTGTGGGGTGGAAGTGGAGTGGTTGCATTGAGGCAGTTGGACAAAATTCAAAATAAAGCTATTAGATTAATCAATAACCCTGCAATCACACTGGACCTTCCTACATTATCCATACGAAGAAACGTTGCATCCCTTGCATTATTCTACAGATATTTTCACAGCAATTGTTCCGAGGAACTTGCTTCAATTGTGCCGCCTCTCCACATCTTTCCCCGTAGAACTAGGGCAGCTGAGAGCGCCCATGAATTTACACTTTCTCCTCCATAATGCAGAACTTCTGCTTATCAGAATTCATTTATCCCCAGAGCTACTACTCTTTGGAATTCACTTCCCTCGAATTGCTTTCCACAAACTTACAATCTACAAATGTTTAAATCCAGTTGTTACAAACATTTTATGAATGGAGGATGCCTTTAGGCACATGGACCTTTTTGTTTTATCTGTGTTTTTCCTTCCTCCGTTCATTGTCTCTTTAAAAAAAAAAAAAAAATTATTGTCGTTAGGCCTGGATTTTTGTATTCCTTCATATAAACCCAACCAATTACGCCATCATGTGGGAATAGAAAAACAATGCAACGTAGTTGATGATTGTCACAGATTAGGTTTATCACGTAATGATATGCCTCGGGAGAGAACTTTAGATCAAGTTAGGGAACTAGGCAGATTGAACTTTGAACATGCAAAACGATCAACAATTAACTCGCCAGTGATTAGTAAGACTGATATTGATTTGCTTAAGGACCTTGGAAATGATCGCTCTATTGTCATAACAAAACCGGAGAAGGGAAAGGGGGTAGTGATAATAAACCGATCAGAGTACATTGTAAAAATGAAGAATATCATACATGACTACACAAAATTTATAAAAGTAAACGGAGATATGTTTAGTATTGTTCTTAGGTTAGAGGATAAACTTAACCGCATACTACGTGCAATAAAGGATAAAATTGGTGATAGTATAGATGATATGTTGTATGCTTCTGGCTCTGTCCCAGGAATATTGTATGGTCTTCCAAAGATTCATAAGGACGGCATTCCATTTAGACCTATTGTTTCGGCTATAAATACTGCAGCTTATAACCTCTCTAAATGTCTTATCCCACTGCTAAGACCACTTACCAGAAATGAATTTACCATCAATAATTCCACCACCTTGTCACTGACTTAAAATCACTAATTTTACCTGATCATTTTGTTATGGCTAGCCTGGACGTCAAATCTTTATTTACTAATGTCCCGCTCACAGAAACGACTAACATTATCCTAGATAACTACCGTCCTCATGAATTCTATAATTTGGATAAGGCCGTTGTCAACAAATTGCTGAAGTTTGCTACTTCTGAATCAGTATTTCTATTTGATGATGTATTATACAGTCAAATTGACGGAATTTCAATGGGATCATGTTTAGGGCCCCTGTATGCGGATGCGTTTATGTGTTACAGCGAGAACATTTGGTTAGACAATTGCCCCATTTCATTTAAACCTATTTACTACCGTAGGTATGTAGATGATACTTTTATGATTTTTGAGAGAAATGAGCATGTACAACAGTTCCAGGATTATATGAATACACAGCACAAGAATATACAATTTACTTCTGAAATAGAAACTCAGGGTTCCATATCATTCCTAGATATTCAGATTAATAAAACTCTCACAGGCATCACAACCGAAGTATATAGGAAACCTACTTCCACTGATCAGGGTCTGAATTGGTTTAGTTTTTGTCCCACGCTGTATAAGATTAACTCAATTAAAACTCTCCTTACTAGAGCTTTCAATATTAGTTCAAATTATTCACTTCTCCATCAAGAGTTTGTAAGACTAGAAAAGTATTTCATTAGCAACAACTGTTGTATCAATTTATTTCAGAAAATACTAAAGTCTTTCCTTTATTCTAAATACTTGCAAACCAATGATGTTCACAATGTCCCGAAATTGCTCAAATATGTCAAATTACCATTCTATGGAAGAGCTAGCTATACTATGATTTCAGGAAAAATCTATCCAAAATTCTTCGCACTAAATTTCCGGCTGTCAATTTCAGAATTATTTTCACAAACCATTGTAGGGTTAAATCATTTTTTAAAATCAAAGATCTGATCCCTGACTACATGACTTCCAACATTGTTTATAAGTTCACGTGTCCTCATTGTCCTATGAGGTATGTCGGATGCTCTACCCGAGCATTTCGATCTAGAATATTGGAACATGTTGGAAGGAGTGTTCGTACGGGACAGATCCTTGGCAAGCAACAATTTTCGGCAATTCGGGATCACTCTCATGAATGTGATCACACTTTCGGTGATCAAGATTTTGAAATCATAGGTAGATTTTCTAACAGAACAGAGACCCTTATCGGTGAGAAATATTATATAAATAAGATTAAACCTGGGTTGAACACATGCATGTAAATTATATTATGCTAGGATTAATTGTTTTCATTTAGCGTCAGTAACATCGTATTTCTTTTATTTTCGTTCAATATATATCCCTTTCATTATATAAGAGTTCTGTAAATTCGTTTAGTGTTATAAGAGTATTGTTTTCATAATTCGCATTTTTAGTTTCAATTAATTTCGTTTGCTCCTAAGTATATGAAGTTTATTCTTTAGTCGTATTGTTTCATTATTTATTTACTATAAGATAACCCCCCCTATATTTTATATGTCCCCTGGTAACATAGGTTTACTATTAGGTAACCCCCTCTATATTATATATGTGCCCTGGTAACATAGGTTTACTATTAGGTAACCCCCTCTATATTATATATGTGCCCTGGTAACATAGGTTTACTATTAGGTAACCCCCTCTATATTATATATGTGCCCTGGTAACATAGGTTTACTATTAGGTAACCCCCTCTATATTATATATGTGCCCTGGTAACATAGGTTTTCATTCTGTATTAGGATCGCACCCGCGCCTGACCCCTTAGATGTGTAAGTACTATATACTTGTTAATTTCATAACATTGTATACATTTTAGCTATATTAGGACATTATATTATTTCGTAGTGTTTTGAATACATTTGTGGTCCACGATTTAACTTATATTAATTTCTTAATAAAGTAATTTATTTTTAGGACGGTATCCAAGCCTGATGATGGACCAAGATAGTCCGAAATATTGAATAAAGCTACCAAGATGAATACGGTCGTTGCCCTTATCCTCCTGTTTCTCTTATATATATATATATATATATATATTTATTTATTTTTTATTTTTTTTATTTCAGAGGTCTAGGGAGCAAACTAAACACCTCTCCTTAAATCCATGTAATCTACTAGTCATCACTAACACACACACACACACACACACACACACACACTAACACACATACATAAACACACAGACACAGTTAATACCATCCCTCCACAAAACAATTGAATTGCTGGTTCGCTCAATTAAGGTCTTTGAGTACATACACGTTAACCGATAAATACCACACAATCAACAGGCGGCAATAGGCTTTAATCAATGCTCTCTCGCTCTCTCTCTCTCTCCATCTATCTCTATCTAACAATTATTCTATGTATATTTTTCTACTTCTGACTCTGCCTCTCACTCTCTCTGTATCTACCTATCTATCTATCTATCTATCTATAGCTAACACATGTTCTATATTTATTTCTTCTCCTTCTAACTCTGACTCTCACTCACACAGTTTCACTCACTCACTCTCACACATTATCTCTCTCTCTCTGTTTCACACACACACACACACACACACACACACACCTGGATCCATTTGTGGACATCCGGTGGACAACGTGACGCTTTTCCCCCCGTATATTTTAACACCTTTTTGCGCTGCTGGTGTTTAGGGGGCGCCAGAGATCTCGTAGTTAGAGAGACCGGTCAACTCTTTACATCGGACGACATTTTGGTACCTCAATGATCAAATAATCGGGTATTAATTATGGTTATATTATTTATTGTGTATAATTTACAAGTTATATCCATAAAACTAACGATATTATCCTGTACCAGTATTCCCCAAATGTTTATTATGGGTGTATGGGGTGTAGAGATAGGGAAATATCATCAGTGGCACCAAGATTTAGTTTTGACCATGTACAATTATTATGTTCTCTCCACCAACCAACTCTACTCCTAAAATCGATTAATGAAATTAACAAACACATGTGGCAGTCCGGGGATTCGAACCTAGGATGCTCACACCGAAAATCAACACACCACGAAGACAGATCCAAACACCAAACTATTCATTCACATTCCATGCCGGTATTGCTGAATCCGTATTATTGCCTTGGATATATATATATATATATACATATATACAGGGTGTCCCAGGAGGAAAGGGCATAACTTTGGGAAATGATAGAACAAAATATTCTAAGCCTAAAATCTTCTATAAGAAATATTCCAAATCTCGACCGGTATCGAGATATTGCATATTGAAAATGGTATTTTCTTCAGTATTTCCCCATAAGGCTGGCCTAGCTGTCCTAGTGCCTACCACACCTCCATCTTTCTGCACTTATTTTGCCATGTTATTATAAAGATACTGTAATTCTGTAAGTTGCAAAAATTGTATAGACATATTAGCTCACTTTGGACCAGTTAGAAAGTATTTGACATGGGAGAGTCCATTACAGTGATGCGGGGAGGAATCTTTATAACGGTTGAGATTTGGACTTTTTGTTATTGAGCATTTTATGCTTAGAATGCGTTGTTCTAACATTTCCCAAAGGTATGCCCTTTCCTCCTGGGACACCCTGTATATATATACTGTATATATAAATAATTATATTTATTTTTGTCCTATGTGCATGAAGGAGTCAAAAGGCAAAGCTGCCTATTAAAAGTGCCTACCACTAAGTTGTAGGAGTGAAAGAGAGTCAATATCAAGGTAAGGTAGAGTCAAAATGTCGACACACGGAACTTGAAGCTTGTTTAAGTCATAGGATGAGGGAAAGACAGACTGTGAGTAAAGAGAGGCTAACATGGCAGAGCAACGTTGGTCGGTCTCTGTTACTATAATGGCTTTCAGGGGCGCTGGGGGGGGGGGGGGGGGGAACATGATTGAGTAAAAAAAAAAAAAAAAAAAAAAAAAAAAAAAAAAAAAAAAAAGGAAGGTCCCGTGAATTTACTGCGGTGGCTTGTGGTGCAGTGGTTAGGGGGTCGACTCCCAACCGAGAGGACCCATGTTCGAGTCACATTCCGGTATATAAGAAGCCTCCAGGATTTCCCTTTTTTCTCATCAACATCAACATGACCATTATCATGATTATTATCAACAGAGGTAGCATTACCACCATCATCATCATTATTATCATATCATCATTATCATCATCATCATCACCATCATCATTATTATCATATCATTATCATACCATCCATATCATCATTATCACCATCATCATTATCATATCATCATTAGCACCATTACCGTTGTTTTAAAAAGACACACATGCTTATTCTCTCTCTCTCTCTCTCTCTCTCTCTCTCTCTCTCTCTCTCTCTCTTTCTCTCTCTCTCACGCACACACGCACACACGCACACACACACACACACACACTCACACTCACACACACACACCATCAACAAAACTCACATACCTTATTTCAGATATACGATACCGCCCAAAAAATGCTTAATTATGGAAATGCGCCGCTGAAAATGAGCGCTGTGTGTGCTAGCTCCAGAATGTATGTGTATATTATGTGCGTGTGAATATGCATGTGTGTACGTCTGAGTGTGACTGCATGGGTGGGAATAAGTGTGTATGTACGTACAGTGGCGCTAATAAGTCATGTCTCAGCTGGCATTACGTTTGGCTCGCTCTGGGCTGTATTGATGTCTGTCAGATGTTCAATAGGGTGGGTAAGTGTAGGAACATGTTAGTATATTTCACTCGATATGAAGAAATGAAGCTTAGATATTGCTGATACCAATTATTGATCAAAACATACTTGTTGCCGAGACATCACTTATGAACGCGACTGTACACGTGTGGGTGTGTGGGTGTGTGTGTGTACCTGTTCGTCTGAATATGTATGTGTATCTGAAATGTGTGGTGTGTGTGTATTGATATTCATAATTGTATTCATAATTGTAGTTTGACAGGAATTGAGGTTTTGGCTCGTATTGTCCCGCTTCCTAGACATTATCATCAATGAAAAATATCCATCTCTTTGCTCAAGGGAGATCGTAACCGCCGGCTATGTCTCAGAAAACCTTCAGCAACCTGAACGAGATTTGAACCCCGGTCTGCTGGGTTGCAGGCGGGAACGGTACCACTGAGATTGCTGCGCGGCTGGTGTGTGTGTGTGTGTGTTATGAACCATTGTGTACACACAAATTATATAAAGACATGAATATGAATGTACTCACAGTGACATAGTTCTGACAGTACGTGTGTATTTCATGGAGGAATGGATATATGGGAGAATGTTTAACTCTCACACACAGTCATTCTCTCACTCTTTCACTCACTCTCAATCACACACTCACTCTCTCTCTCTCACTTTCTCTCTCACCTACAGTGTGGTCAACGAGTAGAACTGCCAGAGAAAGTGGTACAATGTAAGACAATTGACACGTTCAAAAGGAGTCTAGACATCCATTATAAGGAGGTTGGAATAATATTGGTAAACAAAGAAAACAAGAAAAACAATATATTATAGGTTAAGCATCAGTAGTATATAATATTTTTAGACTTCATTCTTTACTATGAATTTCCCAGTAGAAGTTTTTCTCATTCTGCTGAGGGACTTGTTTCGTCAACTAAATTTTATGCCGACCAATGGTCGGAGGGAGTGGTGGGTGGGGAGAGAACCTTCTGCTTTGCTATCCATGCCTGCCACTGTGTAGCAAAATCTATTTTAGCATTGTCCGGACTGCCTAGTAGGGACCACAAGGTCTGTGCAGTCTGTGTAACTCTATGTAAAGCCTGGTTCACACACTCAAGAGTAGGCGCCAGAGTCAAGTACGAGTGAGTGAAGAGTGACACTCTTCGTGGATCTTCGTGACTCTGGCAAGAACCAGCCCGAGTAAAGTCACTGTTCCCGATTCACCAAGAGTCAACAAGAGTCAGTATGTGTTCATCCAAGAGTCAGTACGAGTCACAGAGAGTCAACAAGAGTCACAAAGAGTGTGACACGAACCCAACATGAGTTAAGGAAATTTGAATAATAACGGTAATTTTTTTGGCCCGAGTCACCAAGAGTCCGTACGAGTCAACAAGAGTGTAACAAGAGTCAAGAAGATTGTAAAAAGAATCAACAAGAGTCTAACGGGAGTTAATGTCGCACACTATGTCCTGCTGTGTGAGAGAGAGAGAGAGAGAGAGAGAGAGATGTTAATGTCGCACACTATGTCCTGCTGTGTGTGAGAGAGAGAGAGAGAGAGAGAGAGAGAGAGAGAGAGAGAGCAGTATGTGTCCCCTCTGATAAAAGAACTACAAACTACGACGCCAAACGAGCAAAGAACAGAAAAGTCGGATTACATTTAAGTGCAATTCAGTCGCATTTTTCTCACAGGTTGTAAATCTCTTCAGCTCCAGCTCTCTCTCTCTCTTTCTCTCTCTCTCATCTGATGAAGATTATATAAATATGAATTATATCATTAGGCATGTTTAATTTCCCTTTCAAACTAATTTCTTCCTATACTATATAAACACTTTCCTTGTGGGCATTTCCTGACCCATAAGGTTACACTTTATCCTATTTTATAGTACGGCTTTTTAGCCGGAGGGAGCGGAGGGTGGGGAGAGAGCCTTCTAATTTACTGTCCTATTATTCCACTATAAACTGTCCCTGTCTAGTAGTATTAAAGCTGGACCACCTAGTTGGTACCGCAAGGTTTGTGGGGTCTGAGTATCTGTATAACTCTGGCTCGCTACCGCTCGCCAGGAAAAAATCGACACCTGGATGGAGATAAGCGTCTTAAAACATTAGGCTGAATGGGGCCGAATGGATACAACCAAGAGAGGGAGGGAGAAAAAAGAACGAGGTGGGCCTTCTTAATATAAGTTATGTTTCTGGACTTTTTTTTTAACAAACGGCCTTATTTATCTGTCTGTCTACCATTTATCACCATTAACTCTTTTAGTCTACCATTTATCACCATTAACTCTTTTAGTCTACCATTTATCACCATTAACTCTTTTATTCTACCATTTATCACCATTAACTCTTTTATTCTACCATTTATCACCATTAACTCTTTTAGTCTACCATTTATCACCATTAACTCTTTTAGTCTACCATTTATCACCATTAACTCTTTTAGTCTACCATTTATCACCATTAACTCTTTTAGTCTACCATTTATCACCATTAACTCTTTTATTCTACCATTTATCACCATTAACTCTTTTAGTCTACCATTTATCACCATTAACTCTTTTAGTCTACCATTTATCACCATTAACTCTTTTAGTCTACCATTTATCACCATTAACTCTTTTATTCTACCATTTATCACCATTAACTCTTTTATTCTACCATTTATCACCATTAACTCTTTTAGTCTACCATTTATCATCATTAACTCTTTTAGTCTACCATTTATCACCATTACTCTTTTAGTCTACCATTTATCACCATTAACTCTTTTAGTCTACCATTTATCACCATTAACTCTTTTAGTCTACCATTTATCACCATTAACTCTTTTAGTCTACCATTTATCACCATTAACTCTTTTAGTCTACCATTTATCGCCATTAACTCTTCCCCCTTCAGTATCAGGACACCTTTCTTCTACATTAGTCTGGCTACCACCATGCGATCTTACTAAGCTTAGGAAGTATCTGTGGGATAGTCAAAGAAACATATTCCCAATATTGTAACACCTTTCTTCCATATAATTCTGGCTACCACTAGACGATTTTCCTAAGCTTAGGTGGAATCTGTGGGATAGTCAAAGGGTGGAATCCAGTGGGGTCAAACTATCAATAAAATCTCCCTTTTACGGTTATTAAGGCGGGAGGGTTTATTCATGATTATATTGATTTACTTATATACTTTTACGGTTATTAAGGCGGGAGGGTTTATTCATGATTATATTGATTTACTTATATACTTTTACGGTTATTAAGGCGGGAGGGTTTATTCATGATTATATTGATTTACTTATATACTTTTGTTAAATTTCCTCCTTAGACCTCCATCAAGCTTAATAAAATATCATCAAGATCCCCCTTCGAGATGAATGGTATATTTTTCGGGAGAAAAGTGTCCTAGTCGAAGGCTGGTGCCACGAAAGGTCTTGATATTGACAAAGAAGTGGGACGATTGGTCTTTAAATCGAGAAACTAATGGGGCGAACGTCTGCAAACCTCAAAACTAATGGGACTAATCATGAGGGAGAAGGGGATCCAGACAAAGCCACTGCCTCGCCCTTAAATACAGGGTGTCCCGCGAGTTTTGTCAAATACTTCCAGAGATGAAAGATTAAGTAATTCTAAGTAAAAACTGTTATATACACATAGGCTTTTGGGGGCATTGTTTTGTAGTTATGGACCCTTAACGTTATTAAAGTCGGCATTTTTTTTTTTTTTTGTAATTTCTAACCCCGTGTTTCTTCAATATGATGAGAATAGGCAAACAAACTATAAAGTGCATTATGAAGCCTGATATGATAGCATACTTCAAAATACACGATGTAGGGAAGTTTTTGGTGTCAGTTTGAAGTATTGATATAATTTATATCAATACTTCAAACTGACACCAAAAACTTCCCAACATCGTACTTCAAATTCCCTTGACATGGAGTTGAATATTTTAAGAAAACAACAAAACTTAATTTTAAGCTCATCATCACGGAAAGAAGAAAGGAGCTACAGAGGATTGTTTGGTGTTTTCATTAAGTATTGATACCATGCACCATCATACAGCATTTAACGTTATCGCTATTCATTTTCATTACTCGGAAAATGGGTTTAAACTGACAGAAAACATCAAAAAATCCTCTGTAGCTCCTTTCTTCTTTCCGCGATGATGAGCTTAAAATTAAGTTTTGTTGGTTTCTTGTATAATTCAGTTTAAAGTATTGATATAATGCTTCATAATACACTTTATATATTTTTTTCGTATCCTCATCGTATTGAAGAAAAACAGGGTTACAAATTACTAAAAACACCAAAATGCCGACTGTAAGGGTCCATAACTACAAAACAATGCCCCAAAAAGCCTATGTGTATATAACAGTTTATACTTAGAATTACTTAATCTTTCATCTCTGGAAGTATTTGACAAAACTCGCGGGACACCCTGTATATGATAGGGGAAATCAATGGCCAACTAAGGCTATCATCTCGAAATAACATCACCACAATAAAACAAAAAGGTTGGCAGATTAACCTCTTCACCGTCATTACGTCAATTTCATCATATTCTGGTTACCATTAGACGATTTTCTTTAGTTTGTAATCTACCTGTACGACTCAAATGGGTAAATACGATCTCGATAAACCCTCTTAGTAACACAGAGCCTTCTTAAACTGCATACAATCATCTAATTTTAGCCAGAATCAAAGGTAAAAATGCGTCATGATGCTGAAGAGGTTAACCCCTTGAGGATTATGACGCATTTTGACAGTTTATTCTGGCTATCATTAGACGATTTTATACAGCTTAGGAAGGATCGGTGGGAATTGAAAAGGTAAAGACTACCTCAATTAAACCCCTAACGTCCATATACCTTGCCTAATCTGATTACAATCGTCTAATAACATCTATACATTATGAAAGAATTGCTTCTTAGATTCCCAAGGGGTTACATTTGTAGGTGAAATTCCCTCTCTGTAAGGATTGATTATTCTCCCTGGCCTATGGACTATACCCTGTTCCAAATACGGAGGCCAAAACGCTTGAACATTTATCTCTAGAACTCACAAACGACGAGAGTAATCGAGTACTTCTTTCTACCATTTGGGAAGGGCCATCCAGAGCATAGGTGCGGAAATGTACAACCCATTTGCTCTAGCCCCTTTTTAAGTTCTAATAAAGCTTAAAATTTAAAATTGGCAATCTACAATTGCCCGTAAAAGTTGACGGAAATAGCGCTGGTATGACCCCACCTTAGTATCTATTTTTCCGGCGATTTTATTTTCTCACACGTCTTAATGTGCTCTCCAACACACCTTCCTTTGGTTTACTTTTGTTTCTGTCTTCGTCTTTACTTTCTTTACCTTTTTCTCTGTTCCACTTCATTGTCCGTACCTTCTCCTTCATGTTTGTTATTCCCTCCTCCTCCTCTGCTTCTTCTTCTTCTGTTTCCTTCTTATTATGTTGCTATTCCCTATTCTATCTTTCGCCTTCCTCTTCAGGCATTCCCTATTCCATCTATCTCTTCATTCTTCTGCTAGTCCCTATTGTATCTTTCTTCTCTTTATGCTGTAATTCCTTATTCTATCATTCCCTATTCCATCTATCTCCTCATTCTTCTGCTAGTCCCTATTGTATATTTCTTCTCTTTATGCTGTAATTCCTTATTGTATCTCTCTCTTCCTTATTATATCTCTCTCTTCCTTATTCAAACTCTCTCTTCTTTATTATATCTTTCTCTTCCTTATTCTATCTCTCTCTTCCTTACTCTATCTTTCTTTAACTCTCTTCCTCTTGGCTACTTCTCCCTTACTTTAGTCCTTCATGGCCCCTATTTTACTCCACTCTATTTCTTCTCCTCCTCCTCCTTCTCCTCCTTCTCCTCCTTCTCCTCCTCCTCCTATTATAGGAAAGCGATTTCATTTTATGAAAGCAAAACACTTCTTATTCAATCGTATTGTGAACATTTGGAACACATTACCTTCAAACATTGTCAACTACGATACAGTTGACACTTCGGAACACATTTGGAACACATTACCTTCAAACATTGTGAACTACGATACAGTTGACACTTTCAAGAACCGTTTTGATAAATACTTGGCCACTAACCCTCCATTAACACCATTTCTTGCAGAACAACTCCCAGTCGTAATGAAGAAATACCACAGATTGCAATGTTAATCAAATTAAAATGTAAAACTTGCAAACCAAACAAACCAAAACTGGGACAAGGACAATATAAAGTCAAATTAAATTATCAAAATCGCTATGTGGAAACAACGCTTACTAAAATGAAAATTATTAAATAAAAGAACACAATCCACCAGATAGGGTGTACATTACT
Source organism: Paralithodes platypus (assembly GCA_032716605.1). NCBI lineage: Eukaryota > Metazoa > Arthropoda > Malacostraca > Decapoda > Lithodidae > Paralithodes > Paralithodes platypus. The sequence goes on along the minus strand of CM064541.1, from coordinate 31,641,040 downwards.
ACATGAGCAAGTTAATCTGTTTCCCAAGCAAACTAATCGCACATATAACAACGCACTATCGTCACGTTAAAGGAATTAGTCAAGTTTGGGAAGTCAGGCATACCATTTTGCTCATGATTTAGTTTTTTCCAGATCTTAGATGTAGAATGAGCGCAGAGACTAATTTATCTCCTTTCGTTCTATCCTATTAGAAATTCCATGTCAGTTTGTCCATATTGCTTGGTATGTTTTTCCAACTGTTTCCACGCCAGCTTAAGCTGGAGTGGTGGGTGGGGAGGAGCCTTCTGCTTTACTATCCTTTTCTTTACCTTCCTCACTCAACCCCGTAATTTGCCGGAGGATAACAGGTTTTTGCCCCGTAAGGACCAATAGGTCTGTTGCAGTTTATAAGTCCTTTGTATTCCTTTGTATTCCTCCTCCTATTCACTTATAAGAATTTCCTTCCTCCTTCTCCTCCCCTATATCCTCCTCCTTCTCCAGTTCTTCTCCTCCACCTTCTCCTCTTCTTCCTTAATCTCCCCCACCTCCTCTTCCTCCTCCTCCTTCTATCTCTATTACAACCAGTGTTATGGTGTTATCAGCCTAGGATCTTAAAAGACCTTGAGGGAGAGAGTCCGTTCTACCCTAAGACACATTCTGCCAACCCTCATACTCTTTCTACCTCATTCTTATTTATTCTGGTCTATTTCTCTTTCTCACTCAGTCCTCTTTATATTTATCTGTCCACCTCATTCTTCTTTATTCGGGTTTATTCCTCTTTCTATCTCATTCTGCTTTATATTTATCTTTCTCGCTCATTCTTCTTTAGTCTTGTTTATTCCTCTTTCTACCTCATTCTGCTTTATATTTATCTTTCTCGCTCATTCTTCTTTATTCTGGTTTATTCCTCTTTCTACCTCATTCTTCTTTATTCTGGTTTATTCCTCTTTCTACCTCATTCTTCTTTATTCTGGTTTATTCCTCTTTCTACCTCATTCTTCTGTATTATGGTTTATTCCTCTTTCTACCTCATTCTTCTTTATTCTGGTTTATTCCTCTTTCTACCTCATTCTTCTTTATTCTGGTTTATTCCTCTTTCTACCTCATTCTTCTGTATTATGGTTTATTCCTCTTTCTACCTCATTCTTCTGTATTATGGTTTATTCCTCTTTCTACCTCATTCTTCTGTATTATGGTTTATTCCTCTTTCTACCTCATTCTTATGTATTATGGTTTATTCCTCTTTCTACCTCATTCTTATGTATAATTCAGTTTGCATTTCTTAGCGAGAACATTCCATTCGTGAAATTTAATGTAATGATTTATATTTTACATCTAAATTGAGTTTCGTAATTTCTTATGGACCAAAATATGTGAATTATTGTAATGTAAGTTTGGTTGTGCTCAAGAAACTATCTACTTATCTATCTATCTATCTATCTATCTATCTATCTATCTATTTATCTATTTATCTATCTATTTATCTATCTATCTATCTATCAGTTTTGTCTATGTGTATGAAAGATACAAAAAGCAAAGCTGCCTGTAACAAGTATCCCCACAATATTGAAAGAATGATAGAGAGTCAAATCAAGGTATGCAGCAGTTTAAGTCATAAGATGAAGGAAAGATAGATTGGGGGAGAGAGTTCCAGAGTTTACTAGTCTTGTTGAGTGGAAGAAAGACTAGGAAAATCGGTTCACTCTTCGGTTAGAAGGTTGCACAGAATAGAGATGGGAATGTGTTTGAAAGGAGAGAGAGAGAGAGAGAGAGAGAGAGAGAGAGAGAGAGAGAGAGAGAGAGAGAGAGAGAGAGAGAGAGAGAGAGAGAGAGAGATGCAACATAGCGGCGTGTGTAGAGATTGTAAGTTAGTAAGAGGAGTTCCGTTGATGAGATGAAGTTTTGTGCGATACATAATTCCTGTGTATGCATGTGTGTTTGTGCGTGTGTATGTATGTATGTATGTGTATGTGTGTGTGTGTGTGTGTGTGTTTATGCGGCCATCGTAGTTTGTCCTCAGGGCTGCAAGTGAACAAAAAACAACCATTTTTATTCTCTCTCTCTCTCTCTCTCTCTCTCTCTCTCTCTCTCTCTCTCTCTCTCTCTCTCTCTCTCTCTCTCTCTCTCTCTCTCTCTCTCTTCTCCTCTCCTCTCTCTCTCTCTCCTCTCTCACTCTCTCTCTCTCTCTCTCTCTCTCTCTCTCTCTCTCTCTCTCTCTCTCTCTCTCTCTCTCTCTCTCTCTCTCTTCCCATAAAACTCCCATTAATCACCAACCACGAGGAAAATTAAAAGAAGGAATTCATTAGCCGGCTCCCGCAGAAATGATGAGTGATGGATTGGGCGTGGAACGCGGAAGGTAGGGGTGTGGGCGGGGGTGTTAGAGGGAAAGCGAGCAACAACATATATATTATTAACCCCTTCATTACCGGTGACGTCCTTTTAGCTTTATTCTGGCTACTATTAGACAGTTTTATTCAGTGTTCATAGAGCCTTCACTAATTAACAGGCTTCGAACTATCTCGTTTAACCCCTTTTACTACCACAGATCCTTCTTATGGTGCACACAATCGTCTACATATTGCTAGAATAAAATAATAAAGACGTCGCCGGTACAGAAGGGGTTAACCCTTTGAGGATTATGACGGGTTCTGGCATTCTGTTCTGGCTCTCATTAGACGATTATAAACAGCATTAAAAGGTTACGGAGGAATTAAAGGGGTAAATACTATCTGCATTATACTCTGACTTCCATATATACCCTTCCTAATCTGAATAAAATCTTCTAATAATAGCCAGAAATAAAGCTTCTCAAGGGGTTTAACTGTATCTGGACAAGGGGTGGTCTTTTGACACCATCCTCGTTTTCCCTATTGGTTTGGTAATCATAAGACACTTTTCCCCATATAAGCATCTATTTAATCCTGACGAGCGATAGCCAGCCTATAATTTCAGAGAAAACCCCGTCAAATCATTTGCTGCAGGGAAAGCTTACGGCAGCATTATCTAATTTCTCGTCCCAAAATACTCTCTCACTCACTCACTCACTCACTCACTCACTCACTCACTCACTCACTCACTCACTCACTCACTCACTCACTCACTCACTCACTCACTCACTCACTCACTCACTCACTCACACTCTCTCTCTCTCTCTCTCTCTCACACACAGTTACAAATCTCTCACTCGGGCCTAAAGTAGCTCAACTTGGCTTTCATTAAAAAGGCCCATTAAAGGGGGTCTGTGGAGGGGTGAGAGAGAGAGAGAGAGAGAGAGAGAGAGAGAGAGATAGAGAGAGTGTGTGAGTGAGTGTGTGTGTGTGTGAGTGAGTTACAAGTCCTAAGCTGAACAATATAGCTAATTTTATGCCAGAAAATCTGAAATGGAAGCTAGCGCATCAAATGAGTTCTTTCTCTCTCTCTCTCTCTCTCTCTCTCTATATATATATATATATATATATATATATATATATATATTGAGTATATATCACAAATACACGTGAGCCATTAAATGTTTCTAATCTCTCAGTGGGGTTCGAACCGCCGACCGTCAGGATGATAGCCGACGCTTTAATCAACTACACCACGGCAGTCGTGGTGTAGTTGATTAAAGCGTCGGCTATCGTCCTGACGGTCGGCGGTTCAAACCCCACTGAGTGATTAGAAACACATATATATATATATATATATATATATATATATATATATATATATATATATACATATATATATATATATATATATATATATATATATATATATATCAGGGATCACGGCGTCAGGCAATAGATAGATAGGTATATATATACAGTATATATTTTTTTTTTGGGGGGAGAGAGAGAGAGAGAGAGAGAGGGGGGGGGGGGTCTTATAGGGGGATTTAGGGAGTTCTTCACAATGGGATTCCCTTTTAGAATGGCATTGGGAAAAGTTGTCTATTAAAAGTTCCGTTCAAAGTAATTATAGTTCTCGGGGATCATTAAGTTAAGAGCCAAATTAGAATACTCTTTTAAATGACTTTCCTCAGATTTAGGCCTACACGCGCTTCATTTATTTATTTCTTCTGTTCGTTATACTTCTTTTAAAGATAATTATATGCATTAATTAAATATTTTTCTATCATAACATTTAAGACGTTTCACTTTTTTGGGGGCGATTATAAGACAATTTAATTATAAGAATGGATAGAAGGTGTGAAGGCAGGAAGGAAGGAGGGAGGGGAGGGAGAGGGGAAATATACATGGACAGTAGTGAATGAATGAAGGAAGGAAGGAAGCAAATAGGGAAGGAAGGAGGGAAGGAAAGAAATAAGGATGTATAAAATGAGTGATGTAAGGAAGGAAGGAAGGAGTGAAGAAAGGAAGCAAATAATAATGAATAGGAGTGAAGGAAGGAAGGATATAAGGTAGAAAAGAAGGAAAGGAATAAGGATGGATAGAAGGAAGGAAGGAAGGATGAATATAAGGAAGTAAGGAAGGAAGGATGAATATAAGGAAGGAAGGAAGGAAGGATATCAGAATGGATAGAAGGAGGGAAGGAAGGAAGGAAGGAAGTAAATCAATAAGAATGAATAGAATAAGTAGAGCGAAGAAATAAGGAAAGAAGGAAGGAATGAAGTTAAAAATTAAAGAATATGTAAATGAAGGAAGGAAGGAGGGAAGCCAGACTAACCTTGAGCTTTCTACCAATCTGACACTTTTCACAGCTAAATAAAAACTCACCGATATTGCCTGAGCCTTCCATCCCTACTATCTCTATCTCTATCTCTCTCTCTCTCTCTTTAGGAGGGTGAGGAGATAACTTTCAACTTTGCTGTCCTACTCTCTTACTATAATCTGTCCCTGTCTCTAGTAGTATTAAGGCCGGACCACCTAGTAAGGACCGCAAGGACTGTGTGGTCAGAATATCTATGTAACTCTGTAACACTCTCTTAACCTACGTCCTCATAATTATACTCACTCTCTCAAACGCTTTATTTTTTATCTATTCAACATATTATGATCGTCTAAATTCTCTTCTCTATTTGGCTTTGTCAACTTTAGCATCCCTCACCGAAACAAGGTACTGCAAAGAATCGAACGAATAGTGTTGATGGAGGCGATTCATGCGTAGCCTCCTCTCCTCAGGGATCACGGCGTATGGCAACAGATAAATAGAACTCCAGTCTCAATAACATAAAAAGTACTTCAAACTCGATCGCACTGACAATACCTTCATCAATCCCTTAGAAGCAGTATGTACAAAATAAATAAATGTAAAAAGCGTTATAAAATAGTAGGTTTGGTGAATTCCGACTATGTTGATGCTGCTGCTGATGATGATGGGTAGTGCATGGGTGGTAGAGGAGGGAGGGGGGGGGGGAGGGGGTTAGTGTGATAGAAGTGGTGTGGGTGCCAGTTGATGATGATTAAAGGACTGAGGACTTGTAGTTTTATATAGTGGGGGTCTGTAGTTATCGTGTGTGAGGGGTCGGCACTCTCTACCACTCACTTCCGTCTATCTCTCTCTCTCTCTCTCTCTCTCTCTCTCTCTCTCTCTCACTCTTATTTGGCTTATTATGTTCTCTCATTGGCTGGCCGCTGTGACGTCATGAAGCAGGGAGGGCTACGTCACAGCGGTCAGCCAATTAGAGAGCATAATATGCCAACACACGGTTAGCCAATCAGAAGCCTGAAAACTAGATCTCCTTCCAGATATATGGTATATCAGCCTATGTCCGAGAGGGAGTAGTTGGAACATAGAAGAACACAAACATATATATAAGCTCACTACCTCACAACAATCCTCATTCACTTCCCTGCTACTGAAGAAGTACCAAGAGGTAAGAAAATGCGTTCTAGCTAAGTACTATGGCCATAAAATGATGTAGTACCACCCAAAATGACTTGTGTAGAGATCATCAGACAACTTCCTATGGAAGGCAAGAATGCTCTCAGAAACATAGAAAATATAGACAAGAAGCTTTGCAGCAATCAATTTGCCATAACCTTCAATGAAATATAAATATATATATTGTATATACTTAGAAAACATGTTAGCCTACCTAATTTCCAAACGAGCTTGGACGCTGAATCTTACAACCCGCTGAACAACATCAATATAGTTTCCAATATTTGAACTCCAAAATCATGCTAAGCTCATTAACTAAACATAGTGCCACCTCTGACTTCAATTTCTGATATGATTTTCGGATTTAATAAACGGAATCTCATGCGATAAAGACCAGTTTATTAATAATGAACTCGGCATGATTTGTTATAATGTTTGGCGTGAATTCCTTTAATATATTATATATATATATATACTGTATATATATATAAAGAGCGCGCGCGAGAGAGAGAGAGAGAGAGAGAGAGAGAGAGAGAGAGAGAGAGAGAGAGAGAGAGAGAGAGAGAGAGAGAGAGAGAGAGAGAGAGAGAGAGAAAGGCCTATATATTTGTGTTCCTATATTTGTGAAGTAGGCAAATTAACAGTGAACGAAATGACTGTCCTTGAAGCCCAAGTTGTGGTAAATTCCATCTCTCTATGTATATACCATCATACCGGATCAACAAGTGAGGCCGGTGAAGTATATGGTTAAGTCAGATTACCCTGGATCACCTCACTCATTACTGCCGATCAGTTCGCTTGAGGCCTGATCATTATACACAGTCTCTCTGGCCATACACGGAGATTACACACACACACACACATATACACACACACACACACACACACACACACACACATAAACACACACACACACACACATAAACACACACACACTAGTGAAATGATACTCCCAATCTTTCTTCAATTCAACAGCTGAGCTCTGGAACTCTCTCCCTGAATCCATCTTTCCCTCATCCTATGACTTAAATTGCTTCAAACTCCGTGTGTCCAGACATTTTGGCTCGAACATTTCTTGATTTTGGGCCTGTCACTCTTTCAACTCTGGGGGAGGCACTCATCACAGGCAGTTTTACCTTTCGTTTCCCTCATCTACATAGAAAACACACACACACACATGCACACACCTAGTACAGTACACTTGCCTCCACTTCTGCCTTTACCAGGGCTCCTCAGTATTAGCGAAGTATAGCCATTTGTGATTGTGTTAATATTGTTTTATTTGGCTGACCATTACCAAAAGACATACCTCTATTAAATTATATATTTTCAAACATAAACATCAAACCAAACACTTTTAGAGTTATTATTATTATTATTATTATTAATAGTAGTAGTAGTAGTAGTAGTAGTAGTAGTAGTAGTAGTATTACTATCCTTATAATTATATGTACACCCTTTTTGTATTATGTATTGCTTACAGTGCACGCTTGAAGGACAACACCGATGAAGACGAACCCAAGGAAGAAGAAGACGAGAAATGTAAACAAAGCCAGCCCCTGATGACTGTGACAAAGATGGTATGTGTGTGTGTGTGTGTGTGTGTGTGTGTGTGTGTGTGTGTGTGTGTGTGTGTGTGTGTGTGTGTGTGTGTGTGTGTGTGTGTGTGTGTGTGTGTGTGTGTGTGTGTGTATTGAGGAGACAAATATATATAGAGAGAGAGAATGAGAGCGAGAGAGAGAATACGAAGAAGAAAAACAGCAAGAAAAACTAATAGATTCACATGAAAAACAATAACAACTACTATTACTCTCAAAACAATAACAACAATCATTTCTACTACTTAACAATAACAATTACAACCACCACAACAACAACAACAACAACTTCAACAACGTCAACAACAATAACAGCAACAACAACAAGAACTGTAATGAGTGAGTGCATTCATCTGAGGTAGAGAGACAAAGAGAGAGCAGAAAACAAAAGGAGACAGAATCGCTCTTTTAAAAACTGAATAAGAATGCATCTTTAGGGGCTAATGTATTGCCCCCCCCCCCCCTCTCCTTCCCTCTCTTCTTCTCTCCTCCCTCTCCCTCTCCCCCTCCTCTCTCCTCCACTCTCATCCCTCCATTCCCCTATTCTTCATCCCCTCTCCTCTCCAACCTCTCACCCTTCCACTCCCCTTTCCCCCCTCTCCTCTCCTCCCTCCCCTCTCCTCCCTCCCCTCTCCTCTCTCTCCTCTCCCTCTCCTCCCTCCCCTCCCCTCTCCTCCCTCTCCTCCCTCTCCTTTCCTCCCTCCCCCCTCTCCTCCCTCTCCTCTCCTCCCTCTTCCCCTCCTCCCCCCTCCTCCCCCTCTCCGACTTCAGTCTTCGTGTTCGTTTTTCCCTTAACCCCTTCAGCCCCATGACGCCTTCATACCTTTGATTCTGAGTATTATTATATAATGTTACGCAGTTTAAGAAAGACCCATGTTACTAAAAGGTTTATTTAGATCGCAGTTACCCATTTGAGTCGTATATGTAGCCTACAAACCAAAGAATATCGTCTAATGCTAACCAGAATACGATGAAAATTAGCGTAATGGTGGTGAAGAGGTTAACTCGTTATTTATAATTTAGTTCTTATACCGTCTTTCTAGCTACTTCACTTTATTTGTTATCAGTGCAATTCAATTCCCCCCCACCCTCTCTCTCTGTCTCTCTACCTATTTCACCTGTTTTATTAGTGACATTCATTCTCTCTCTCTCTCTACCTATGTCATCTGTTTTATTAGTGTCATTCTCTCTTTCTCTCTCTCAAACTATTTTACCTGTTTTATTAGTGCCATTATCTCTCTCTCTCTCTCTCTCTCTCTCTCTCTCTCTCTCTCTCTCTCTCTCTCTCTCTCTCTCTCTCTCTCTCTCTCAAGCTGACGTGGACGAAGATAAATTCCCCTCATTTTAGCAATGTATTTGTTTTAATTTAGCATTCTCCTCCCCACACCACCGGTCACCTGAGAAAACAATCAACAAAGAAGTCAATAAGACATCTTTATAGTGACTGTTGATATTGTTGTTGTTTTTGTTGCTGTTGTATTGTTGTTGTTTTGTTATGTTTGTTTTCTATGTGATTGAGGGAGGCAAAAGGCATAACTGCCTATAGCGAGTGCCTCCCCCATAGTTGAAAGAGTGACAGGGCCAAAATCAAGGGACGTTCGAGCCAAAATGCCTGGACACACGGAGTTTGAAGCAATTTAAGTCATAGGAAGAGGGAAAGACTGATTCTGGGAGAGAGTTCCAGAGCTCAGCTGTTGAGTAGAAGAAAGTTTGAGAGTAACGTTTCACTCTTGGGTTGGAGAGTTGCACAGAGTAGGGGTGGGATTGAGTTGCAAGACGGGTACCACGTGCCCTACGTAAAGGAGGTGGTATGCACTGGGATAGCTCTGAGGAACACTGATTATTATAGTAGCGATAGAATAGCGAGAGAGATGCAACATTGCGGCGGAGAGAGAGATATTGCAGAGAGTTGGTGAGTGGACGGGAGTTAATGATACGAAAGGCCTGTTGCTGTTAATGTTGCAGTTTTAATGTTGTTATTGTTGTTGTTGCAGTTTTAATGTTGTTATTGTTGTTGTTGTTTGATATCGTTGTTGTTGTTTGAATTTGTTGTCTTGTTGTTGTTGTTGTTGTTTGATATTGTTGTATTATTGTTGTTGTATTATTGTTGCTGTTGTATTGTTGTTGTTTTATTGGTGTTGTTTGATATTGGTGTATTGTTTTTGTTGTTTGTGTTGTTGTCGTTTTGGCTGATAATGAATTGGAAGAAGTGAGCGTGAAACTATAAGCACACTAGATCACACAAGGCAGATCCCTCTCACACCCAACCCATCTAATCCCGGGGTCTATCTAACTTTATCTTGCATTTTTTTGTACATATTATAGCATCGTGTAACCAATTCTAAAACTTTGTTTACCTGTGTTTTATTTGTTTATATCAATTTGGCTAATATATCATAGTAAATACCCTTGATACTTCCTTATTTATCATTATCATCTTTATAAGTATCAACATCAATACTACCCTTATTAACATCACCATCTTCCTCAATATCGTCACAACCATTATCATCATCATTATTATCATCATCATCATCAAATATCGTCACACTCATCATCATCATCATAAACTCACCACTCACTAAAACACTAGGTAAATATTTCACACTAAATACCCATGACGCACCTCCTCCTATAACATCTTTACCATCATTATTCACTGTCATTATAAGAAGCACCATCAATATCCTCCTCCTTAACATCATCACCATCACCATCACCATCACTATCACTATCATCAATATCGTCACAACAATCATTATCATAATCGTCAATACCATCATCATCATCATCATCATCACTACCAACATAAACTTACCACTCACTAAACCATTAGGGCTATAATATCTTACACTATATACCCTTGACACACCTCTATCATCATCTTCACAATCAATATTACCATAATCACCATCATTATCATCATCACCATCACCATCATTATGTTTATCATTATCATCAATATCGTCACAAGCATCATTATCATCATCATCACCATCATTATTATCATCATCATCATCATCACCATCACCATCATTATGTTTATCATTATCATCAATATCGTCACAAGCATCATTATCATCATAACCATCATTATTATCATCATCATCATCATCACCATCATCATCATTATGTTTATCATTATCATCAATATCGTCGCAAGCATCATTATCATCATCATCATCATCACTACCAACATAAACTTACCACTCCACTAGGGCTATAATATCTCACTATAATACCCTTGACACACCTCCTCTATCATCATCATCATCATCATTACCATCATCATCATCATCACTACCAACATAAACTTACCACTCCACTAGGGCTATAATATCTCACTATAATACCCTTGACACACCTCCTCTATCATTACCATCATCATCATCATCACTACCAACATAAACTTACCACTCCACTAGGGCTATAATATCTCACTATAATACCCTTGACACACCTCCTCTATCATCATCTTCACCATCAATATCACCATCATCATCATCATTATTTACATCACCATCTTCAGCAGGAACATTTGTCGCCCAAAGTGGACAGAAGGGTGCTGTGCTGGTATGGACATGCTGAGTGAATGGAAGATGAAATGCTTACAAAGAGAATATGTGAGTCAGATACAAGGGGAGGTAGAAGGGTAGGAAGACCCCCATTGAGATGGAGAGATTGTGTAGTACAAGCATTGGGAGGTAGAGGAATGACTATAGATCAGGCAAGAGAAGTGGTAATAAATAGGAATGAATGGAGAATGCTAGTGAATACACGAGTTTAAACGTGGTCGTTGCGGAGAGGGTCGGGTGTCAGTTGGACTAGATAATAGTCTGTCAGGCGCCTGGCCCGAGTAGCCGGTATATATGAAGGGTACGCTTGGATGCGTGGTGGGCG
>CM064541.1:31564737-31624737 GCA_032716605.1 Paralithodes platypus | reverse complement strand
GACCTTTATTAAAAAGCATAGTGAGGCCCCATCTTGAATATGGCGTGCAATTTTGGTCTTCTTATCTGAGCAAGGACATTGAGAAACTCGAGTCGGTGCAGCGTAGAGCGACTAAGTTGATTCCGTCACTAAGAAATAAATCATATCATGAAAGACTAACAAAATTAAATTTGTTTTCACTTAAGAAAAGAAGATTGCTAAGTCAATTAATCGAGTGTTTCAAAATACTAAAGGGATTTGACAAAATGTATGTAGTTTCACTTTTCAAAATAGATAATAGTTCATTAACTCGGGGAAACAGAATTAAATTAACCCTCTCCGACATATGACGCGATTTTGAGTTTATTGGGGATACTTTAAAGCCTTTGTTACCATCAGGGGTATTTAGAAACCTTTAGTTTAGTTACTTCAACCTTTGCAGTTGTCCTTGAGTTAGCTGTGGGCAGAAAACTAATTTTGGAGAGGTAATTATAAGAGTGAGAGAACTCATTTCTTATTGCTAATCTGGCAACCTCTGCGTCATAAATGCGTGAGAGGGTAAAACACCAGGAGGGCGAACCTCAATGTCACAAAGCACTTCTTCACCTACAGTGTGGTTATCGAGTTGAACAAATTGCCTGAGAAAGTGGTACAATGTAAGACAATTGACACATTCAAAAGAAGTCTAGATATTCATTTTGAGGAGGTGGGAATAATAAAGGTAAAAGAAAAAAAAATAAGCATCAGTAGTATATAATATTTCTCAACTTCATTCTTTACTATAAATTTCCCAGTAGAAGTTTTGTTCATTCTGCTGGGGGACTTGTTTCCCAAACTAAATGTCATGCCGACCAACGGTCGAAGGGAGAGGTGAGTGGGGAGAGAGCCTTCTGCTTTGCTATCCTTGCCTTCCACTTTGTAGCAAGTTTTATTTTAGCATTAAGTCCGGACTACCTAGTAAGGACCGCAAGGTCTGTGTAGTCTGTGTATTTATGTAACTCTCTCTCTCTCTCTTTCCATACCACTAGTTTAACAATGGACCGTACGGGGATCCGGTTGGGATGTCTGCCAGATGTCACGCATGAGAGAGAGAGAGAGAGTATGTGTGTGTGTGTGTGAGAGAGTGAGAGAGATAGATATATATGTATAGAGATAGAGAGGGATGAATTAGATGGTTACTGATATAGTTAGTGAACCTAGTGACAAATACTGTATATAAGTCCTTCTACAGTAAATAGTTAAGGAGATGGCCCTATTTATTTACTTATTTATTTATCTATCTATATTTTTTTTAGTTTCCTCCCTAGACCTCCAATAAGCTTAAACAAAACAAAAAATCCATTGACCACCTTTCAATATATATTTGTACATATTTCGATAGAAAAATTTCCCGGTTCCTTTTAATATTACAGGCTCGCTATTGCTCGCCGGAAATAATCAACACCTAATTGGCACAAAAGGTCTTAAAATTGAGAACGAAATAGGGCGAAAGGTGTAAAAATCGACAAACTAATGGGCCGAAACGTCTTAAAATCTCAAAACTATTGGGTCTAAATACGAGGGAGAAGGGGGTCCCGAAAAATCCCCCCCTCCCCCCTGAACCATTACTCACAAGAATAGAGTGTTTGAAGGAGCTGTACTGTAAGTCTGTTAATATTACACTCGTTAGTCCGGTGTTATTGGTAGTGGTATTGTGGTTGTTAGGGTGACTGTTGTTGTTGTTGTTGTTGTTGTTGTTGTTGTTAGTAATAGAGTGTTTGAAGGAGCTGTACTGTAGGTCTGTTAATATTACACTCGTTAGTCCGGTGTTATTGGTAGTGGTATTGTGGTTGTTAGGGTGACTGTTGTTGTTGTTGTTGTTGTTGTTGTTAGTAATAGAGTGTTTGAAGGAGCTGTACTGTAGGTCTGTTAATATTACACTCGTTAGTCCGGTGTTATTGGTAGTGGTATTGTGGTTGTTAGGGTGACTGTTGTTGTTGTTGTTGTTGTTGTTGTTCTTGTTAGTAATAGAGTGTTTGAAGGAGCTGTACTGTAGGTCTGTTAATATTACACTCGTTAGTCCGGTGTTATTGGTAGTGGTATTGTGGTTGTTAGGGTGACTGTTGTTGTTGTTGTTAGTAATTTCAGAGCTAATGTATTCAAGTTTCTCTCTCTCTATCGTTCTCGTTCTCTCTCTCTATCGTTCTCTCTCTCTGTCTCGGTCTCGGTCTCGGTCTCGGTCTCGGTCTCGGTCTCGGTCTCGGTCTCGGTCTCGGTCTCTCTCTCTCTCTCTCTCTCTCTCTAAACAAGCCAATTAAACCCCCTTATTAGTCCAGGGTATTATTAACCCTATTGTTGTCCCCGCACGGTATTGTTCATGGGGGGAGGGGGGGGAGGCCTGGTTTAATACTACCTGATCCGACGTTTTGTTTGGAGGGCTGTTGTGGTGTGTGTGTGTGTGTGTGTGTGTGTGTGTGTGTGTGTGTGTGTGTGTGTGTGTGTGTGTGTTGTTATTACTGTGGGATTTTTTTTCTTTCTCAATGTTTGGGTATTTATATTGGTTTAATTTGTTCAATAGGCCCTCTTCAAGCTACACACACACACACACACACATACACACAAACACTTCCCAACAAAACAACGCCCCCTGGCCATCTTCAAACCAGATTTGTACGCTTTTCGGTAGAATAATGTTCGCGTTTAAATGCACACTCACATAGTCGATTGTCCATGATATGTAGAGATATTTGGTATTATCTTAAAATTCAATTGATTGATCTAATTGCTCTTTATTTATAATTTTGTCCAACTGCGTCAATACAACGACTGCACTTGCATTCCATAAGGGTGAACAGTATTCCATCTGAGAACGAACATGAGTTATACTGTATATATATTGGCTAACTGCTCGTCAGTGAACAATGTTCCAACTCTGTATAGAAGTCCCATATTCTTAGAGGCCTTGAAAGCAATGGATCTAACATGAGGTATCGATATCAGGCTGGGAATATTTACATCATTAACCCGTTCATGTCCTTTTCATTATATTCTGGCAAGCATTAGACGATATACTTTCAGCTTAGGAAATACGTTTATCAAATAAAAGGCTACAGACTATCTTAATTATTAATCCTTTTATCTACCATATATCTTTTCCAAGCTTCATAAAATCGGAAGGACGTTTATCAATTAAAAGGCAACAGACTATATCAATTAATCCTTTTAGCTACCAAATATCATTGCCAAGCTTCATAAAATCGTCTAAACGTAGCCGAAATAAAATTAAAGAAACGTCTCTAGTACTGTACGTGTTAAAAAATATTTGGTTGGGCGTCAGAAAGATTCTGTCTGTAAGAAGAATATTGTAGATATTTGGTGTTTGGAATAAAACCCGAATAAAACAAGAGAGTGAGATACGAGAGAGAGAGAGAGAGAGAGAGAGAGAGAGAGAGAGAGAGAGAGAGAGAGAGAGAGAGAGAGAGAGAGAGAGAGAGAGAGAGAGAGAGAGAGAGAGTTATGAAAGGCTTAATTAAGAAGAAGTCTGTCGTGGGGGTGGATTAACCTGGGATCTGGGTTAAGGGGAGGTGGGTCGTTTTTCTGGACCCCCGTCTTCCTCATGTTTAGCCCCATTAGTTTTCAGATTATAAGACGTTCGGCCCATTAGCTTGGCGATTTTAAAACCTTTCGTCCATTTCGTTGTCAATTTTGAGAATTATCGTTTAAGTGTCGATTTTTTCCTAGCGAGTCTGTCATCTTAAGAGGAACCGGCCTTAGGCCGAGAAATTTTTCTACCGAAAAATGTACAAATTTGTCTGGAAACGGGGTCTAGGGGGTGTGTTATTTTACAGTTTGATGGAGGTCTAGGGAGGAAACTAAAAACGATAATAAAAAGATACATAAATTAGCATATAAATACGGCCATCCCCCCTTAACAACTGTGCTGATGGTCTCCGAGAAGCCACATATAACAAAGCCTAGTTAATCTGAGGAGAGGAGGTTTAACAAATGGGAGGATTAGAGAAACAGTGAATTATGGAACAGTTAATCTTCCAGAGAGGTGGCATTAGTGGTCTTATAGCCGTATTTGTATATCTTCCCACACTGTATTACCCTACTACTTAACCCCTTCTGTACCGGCGACGTCTTTTGTATTGTATTCTAGCTATATTTAGACGGATTATGTGCAGTTTAAGGGGGGATGGTTCACTTTTTGGTAGATATTTTAATTTATTTATTATTTTCTTTAGTTTCCTCCCTAGACCTCCATCAAACTTAAAAAAACATCCATCAGATCCCCCTTCTAGATTAATTTGTACATTTTTCGGTAGCAAAATGTCCAGGCCGAAGGCCGATTACTCTTAAGATTACAGGCTCGCTATCGCTCGCCAGGAAAAAATCTACACCTAAATGGCACGAAAGGTCTTAGAATTGACAACGAAATGGGGCAAAAGGTATTAAAATCGCCAAACTAATGAGCCGAACGTCATAAAATCTGAAAACTATTGGGGGTAACCATGAGGAAGAAGGGTGACCAGAAAAACAGCCCATGTCCCCTTAAGAAGGATCTGAGGTAATACAAAATTTAATTGTTAAGTCACATAGTTCGAAGCATATCAATTTGTGGAAGCCCTTTTGAACTGAATAAAATCGTCTACTAGTAGCCAGAATAAAGTTAAAAGGACGTCGCCGGTACAGAAAGGGTTATTAAACAAAATAAGACGAGATCAATTGTTAGTTTTAAAACTTGTGGGATTTCAAGTTTTCTTTCATTACTTACCACTCAGTTCCAATATCTTCGTTCATAATGTGCCGGATGTCACCCACCACCCCACACGTTTAAGGGAAGGTTTTAGTCTTACACAGTGGGGAGATTGTAGACACCAATCTCTCCTTCAATCTACCTTTCCCTAAGCTTATGACTTAAACTGCTTCAAGCTACAAATATCCAGACATTTTAAAACTAATGTACCTTGATTTTAGCTCTCTGTCACTCTTTCAACTTAGGGAGAGACACTTGTTGCAGGCAACTTTGCCTTTGTTCTCTTGCTTTCACGTAGACAGAATATCGAGCAGGGCAGTACCCAGGGGAGGCCACATAGGCAAATAATAATGAGTTACTGAAATTCCTGTTTCTTTTACCTGGCTTTCCCCACTGTTTCTATTTGTGCCTCACTTACACAGATAGCAATCCAGCTAACTCTTACAAACACCTCCTCTTCCTATATATTGCACTACACTTAACAAGCACATCACACTTATTTCCAACACACTGGAAGGAGGGTCTTTGTGTCATTTTTACAAGCACGATGGAGGTCTAGGGAGCAGGGTTAATTGGGGGAAGTTTATTTTCTGGACCCCCTTCTCCCTCATATTTAGCCCCATTGGTTTGGCGATTTTATTTATTTGTTTGTGCCACTTAGGTGTTGATTTGTTTGTGCCACTTAGGTGTTGATTTGTTTGTGCCACTTAGGTGTTGATTTTATTTATTTGTTTGTGCCACTTAGGTGTTGATTTTTGCTGGCGAGCGATAGCAAGCCTGTATTTTACAAGGAACCGGCTTTCAGCCGAGACATTTCTTTACCGAGAAATTTACAAATTTATCTCGAAGTGGGGCGTTGGGGGTAACTTTGAAAGCTTGATGGAGTCTTGGGAGGAAAATAAATGTAATAGTTAAATATATCAATAAACGATAACATATACAAAATATATACAAACTTTCCCTAAGGTGACGTGGTTGATCCCCCACGAGTACAACACCAAACACACTCTCTCTCTCTCTCTCTCTCTCTCTCTCTCTCTCTCGAAGCAAAGCAAAGCAATCGAAAATACGGCGTCCAGGCCATAATAATAAGCCCAAATGGTGGAATAAAGATATTTCAAACTGCCTGCTTGCTAAAAAATGTGCTAATGATAGATTAAAATCCTCACAAAATGACGAAGAACGGGTGAAATTTGTAGAGCTACGACGCAAAGCCAAAAAGTTAATTAAGCAAAGTAAAAAGACCTTAGAGTTACATATTGCGAATCAAAGTAAAACAAACCCGAAAGAATTCTATAGTTATATCAGAAAGAAAAAAGTAGTTACTTCAACTGTTGGACCGTTAGTCGATGAAAAAGGAGAATACACCAAAGACGAAGTACAAATGAGTAATGCCCTCAATACCTTCTTTGCATC
This sequence comes from Paralithodes platypus, assembly GCA_032716605.1. NCBI lineage: Eukaryota > Metazoa > Arthropoda > Malacostraca > Decapoda > Lithodidae > Paralithodes > Paralithodes platypus. The sequence goes on along the minus strand of CM064541.1, from coordinate 31,618,604 downwards.
AGTTTTTACAACAGAAGACCTCAGTGATATCCCTACACCATCGCCGATTCAGATTGATAATTCAGATGTTCTAAGCAATATCACCGTTACAGAGAGAGAAGTATTGAATTGTTTAGATAAACTCAAGGTAAATAAAACGCCAGGACCTGATACAATCTCGCCTAGAGTTCTAAAGGAAGCTAAGAATGAGCTCTCCAAACCACTGACATTACTATTCAATAAATCCTTGCAGTCTGGAACTATGCCTGATCAGTGGAAGCTAGCCAACGTAACACCGATATTCAAAAAAGGCAGCAAATCCCTACCCAGTAACTATCGTCCAATTAGCTTAACCTCAGTTGTATGTAAAATGCTAGAAACGGTCATACGAGACAGACTCGTAAATCACTTGGAGGAAAATAACATACTTAAAGATACTCAACACGGCTTTCGTAAAAAACGTTCCTGTTTAACAAACCTCTTAGACTTCTTCCACGATATCCTCAACCTCTACGATGAGAGTAAAGCTGTAGATATTATATACCTTGATTTTCAAAAGGCCTTTGACAAAGTTCCCCACAAACGTTTACTGCTAAAACTAAAAGCGCATGGAATACAAGACGGTGTGTTGAAATGGATAGAAAATTGGCTCAGCAACAGAAAGCAAAGGGTAGTCATAAACGGTAAGGCATCTAAATGGACCAATGTAAGTAGCGGGGTACCCCAGGGATCGGTACTAGGACCAATTCTCTTTCTAATTTACATCAACGACATAGATGAGGGTCTCACCTGCACAATCTCAAAATTTGCTGACGATACAAAAATTGCAAATAGCGTACTCTCAAAAGAACAAGTTGACGATATGCAACACAATCTAGATAAATTGTCATGTTGGGCCCAAATTTGGCAAATGAGTTTCAATGCGGATAAATGTAAAGTACTACATGTCGGATACCTAAATGAGAAAGCAAACTATTCGATGAATGGCACTCAGCTTAAGAATGTAAACAGAGAAACTGATCTGGGAGTAACAATATCGAGTAACCTAAAACCGAGTCAACAATGTTCAGAAGTTGTTAAGAAGGCAAACAAAATAATTGGCTTTATAGGCAGGTCATTTGAGCATAAATCCAAAGAAGTTATCCTAACCCTTTACAATTCCTTAGTCCGCCCTCTTCTGGAATACTGCGTTCAATCCTGGTGCCCTTATTACCAAAAAGATATAAACAAGCTAGAACGAGTTCAACGTAGAGTTACCAAAATGATACCTAGCCTAAAGAACAAACCATACGAAGAGCGTCTTAGAGAATTAAATCTATTTCCTTTAACCCAGCGCAGATTAAGAGGCGACTTAATTCAAGTGTTCAAAATCATCAAAGGCATCGACAATATGAACTGTAGTAAGTACTTCACTATCGACCAATCTAATTACACGCGGGGAAACGGTTGCAAAATTATTGGTAAATCTTTTAACTCGCACGAATCTAAGAATTTCTTCTTCAATCGAGTTGTCAACTTGTGGAATGGGCTTCCCCGAGACGTTATAGACTGCAGCACCGTTGATTCATTTAAATTCCGCCTAGACAAATATCTCGCATCAAACCCGCGACTGACTGCGTTTGTAAATGAATAACTTTATCCTCCCCTCAGTTACTAACCCATATGTCCCCTACTAACTTCCTAGTCCTGCCACGTTAGTGGCAGGGCAGTAGTTCCCTTTCCAATGTTCCCTTACCCACTCTAAACCACTGTTTGGACACTTGATCCTCAGTGTTTTGGAGGACAAGCAACCTAGAAGGGTCACTAGATCTGTTGTTGCTTGATTTCCTTTGTACTCCTTTGTACTCTCTCTCTCTTTTGAGTGCACCCCTCCCCTCCCAAAGAAAAACAATGTCCTTATGCGCAAAAGACACAGTAAGAAAATAAACAAATCCCTTTGGTACGATATTATTATCAATAGAGCAATCAAGGAAAGAAACCGTTTACACAGGCTAAAACATGAGAAACAAATAATAACACCATATGTAAACAATACTCGGCCGCTAGAAGAAAAGTTAAATCGATAATCAATACGTCAAAGAGGAAATATGAAATCAGCATAGCTAAAGATAGTAAGACTAATCCAAAGCAATTTTACAGATACGTCTATAGTAGCAAACACATTAAAAGTGGTATATGACCCATACTTAACACTCAAGGTGTTCTAGAAACAGATAGCCGAGACATAGCTACTACTCTTAACGATTATTTCAGCTCCGCTTTTACCACTGGTACCAACATGAACACTCCACAAAATACTAATCAAACAAGCAATCAAACTTCAAACAAGCAATCAAACGTCATGAGAAAGATTGATTTACTAAAAATATATAAATATCCCGGCCCAGACCTGTTCTTCCCTAAAATCCTAAACTTGGTCAAAGATGAAGTTGCAGAAGCTCTAACCATATTTTTTACCATGCCACTCCAACATGGACATTTACCCACTGACTGGAAAACTGTGAATATAACAACGATATTAAAAAAGGGAGATAAACAAAACTACCAGGTAATTACAGACCTATTAGTCTAACTTCCGTTATTGTAAAACTATTAGAACCAATCATAAGATACGAAATTGTACTTTTCATATAGAATAACAATCTTATCACTAATAGTCAACACGGATTCAGAGCAAAGAGATCATGCCTAACTAACCTTATCGAATTCTATGACAGCCTATTTAAAATTAATGATTTTCCAAGTGTTGATATAGTGTACTTGGACTTTCAAGAGTCCTTCGACAAGGTCCCTCATAATAAATTACTTCATCAGAAGGTCGAGAGCCTAGGAAAACAAGGCAAAACACGCAATTGGATATGTAACTGGTTAAATGAAAGAAAGCAGAGAGTAATTTAATGGAGTTGAATCGGATTGGACTCCTGTGACTAGTGGAGTCCCCCAGGGTTCAGTACTGGGTCCATTATTGTCCATAATATATATTTATGATATAGACAGCGGCATCAATAACATAATTTCCAAATTTGCCAATGACACTAAGATAGGAATTGAAATAATCTCGGAAAGCAATACAATTAGCCTGCATTCAGATCTAAACAAAGTCACGGAGTGGTCAGTAAATTAGCAGATGCCCTTTAATGTAAACAAATGTCAGATACTACAAATAGGCTCCCAAAACAATGATTATACTGATAGAATTTAGGTTCTCCGTGAGGGAAGTCTTATAAATCAGACACATAAAAACAATTAATACTCATGTATTTGGGTAAGACACTATTAATAACTGAGACTGAGAATCCCGATATTTTCACTGGACCGGGTCAAGGTTGAACTCCGTTGCCCAAGTGAATGTAAATAGTTTCTGAGACAACTGAATTCTGCCGTCAATATAGGACCGGCAAACTGTGACAAACAAATAAGTTTTATATGCAATTTATATACAACAATAACACTAAGTATGGGAACACAAAAATGCAAGTCGATGGATGCGGCTGCTCACAAAGGATGTACAAGACAACTCGAGACAGAGCTACAGACAAAACAAAGTATAGCAAAGGGGATTGTTAGGAATAAAGTTAAGGTTAAAGTTTAGGATCTGGGTTTATGGATAAAGGATGATGGGGGGAACGAGTCTAACAAACAGCGAACGGGGAATAATGCAAGTATAAAATGCGTGGGAAATAAGTTGTAAAATATATGATATGTACAAGTGATGTAAGTAAGTTTTACAATGATAGGGCCGACCTAACTTAATTTTACGGTACATGTAGGTAGGCGCTAGCCACTTAATAATATCATCGAGTAATTGAGTGGTTACTTAGAATTGAGCAGGTACGGTTAAGTGAGAATTTACGTTAGGATATAATTATCAATTGATCTTTAGTTTCAATACGAGGGAAGTTAACACGTATTAACTTTCATATATAGACGGGTCTAATTTATTATCTCCGTTACGAGCTTTGAACCCGGGATAATAGGAGATCAGGTAAGATCCTCTTTCCTGGTTAAATAACTTCCTTGTCACCAACAGCCGGTCTAAAATGAACACCTTGGAGACTCATCCACAGCCCTCCTGGCAAGGCAACAAGAGTATATTTTTTCTACCGACCTAAAGTCGGCCTGCTTATTTGGCAAACTCATAGTTACTGTACATGGCAGAGTTATTTTATTTAAAAAGGGCAACCCTGGCCTTGTTTAAGGTGACAGTAGGCCCGTCTTCCTCGGACCGGGTTGTTGGAGGTGAGAGGCAGGGAAGCATGGCTTTGACCCTGTTCTTGAGTCCTTCTAATGTCCAATACCCTGGCCCCGACCCAGCGGCAGCCATTTTTGTTGGGGTGCCGCCCAATGAGGTAGATAGCGGAGTGATGACGTCACTGTTTTCACGGCCTCAGCAAATGACCAAGTTTGTTGTGAAAACGCACAGCTTTCTTTTTTCTTTTTCTTCTTGCTGTTCTCCTCCTTGTTTCCCCCCCCCCCCCCCACGCGTTTTTTTAGGGGTAACTGGCCCAGGTGAGGAGCTACTGCTACATGTCCCGGTTTTCTTCTTCTTGTCATCTCCACTCCGGCAGAGGCAGCTTCCATGTCCGGCGCCCTTCGGTGTTTGGGGTTTTCTGGGGATCCTGGAGCACTGTACTCTGGGGGCATCAGCCGGATCCGGGGCACTTTCCCGTTTTCGTCCGCTCCTCAGAAGACTCCCGAAGGTGCAGGAGTGGGGTGAGGAGGCGTGTTCTCTCTCGAGGGTGCCCTCCATAGGTACCGAGATGTCGGAGGTAATCCTCGGGTATCTTTGGCTCCGGTATTGTTGTCCGGGGCTGTTCGGAGAGGAAGTAGCCTCTCGGAACCTCCTGAAGGTGCAGGAGTGGTGTGAGGTGGTGTGACTTCTCACCGAGGTGCCTTCCTTACGTCCTGCGGTGTTAAAGGTAGTCCTCGAGGATTTCCTTCATCCAATGTAGTACGTGGTGCCTTGGGTGGTATCGACACTGTGGGTGGCACCCTCGGGGGGTTGAGAGGCGTGGGCGGCCCTTTTCGACCAAGGGACACTGGTATAACAACAATAAATACGAATACCATATGAATGGAGAAAAGGTAAAAAGCGTATCACAGATAAAAGATCTAGGAGTACTTATAAACAAAAATATAAAAATTACAAGCCAATGCACAGCAGCAGCTAACAAAGTAAACAGAGCACTAAGAATCATTAGAAGAAATATTCATTGTCATAGTAAAGATATAGTTATACCATTATACAAAAGCATTGTGAGGCCGCATCTGGTCTACTAGTTAAAATGGGCTACCGGTAATAATGTTTTGTGGTAAACCATTTTAACCACAGAACATGATATATATATTGGTTAAAATGGTCTACTGGTTGAAATGGTCTACCAGTTGAAGATCCACCAGTTGATATGGTCTACTGGTTGAAACAGTCTACTGGTTGAAATGATCTACTGGTTGAAATAGTCTACTGGTTGAAATGCTGTTCTGGTCGAAATGGTCTGCCGGTTGAAATGGTCTACCGGTTGAAATGGTGTACACTCTACTGGTTGAAATGCTGTACCGGTACTGGTTGAAATTACCTAACAGTACAAATGGTCTACTGGTTGAAATGGTCTACTGGTTGAAATGGCTTACCGGTTGAAATGGTCTACTGGTTGAAATGGTCTGTTGGATGAAATGGTCTACCGGTTGAAGTGGTCTACCGGTTGAAATGATCAACCGGTTGAAGTGGTCTACCAGTTGAAATGGTCAACCGGTTGAAATGATCATCCGGTTGAAGTGGTCTACCGATTGAAATGGTCTACTGGTTGAAATAGTCTACCGGTTGAAATGGTCTTCCGATTGAAATGGTCAACCGGTTGAAATGGTCAACCGGTTGAAATGGTCTACCGGTTGAAATGGTCTACCAGTTGAAATGGTCAACCGGTTGAAATGGTCTACCGGTTGAATTGGTATACCGGTTGAAATGGTCTACTGGTTGAAATGGTCTACCAGTTGAAAGGGTCTACCGGTTGAATTGGTCTACTGGTTGAAATTATCTACCAGTTGAAAAGGACTATTGGTTGAAATGGTCTACCGGTTGAAATGGTCAACCGGTTGAATTAGTCTACCGGTTGAAATGGTCTTCTGGTTGAAATGGTCTACCAGTTGAAATGGTCTACCAGTTGAAATGGTCAACCGGTTGAAATGGTCAACCGGTTGAAATGGTCTACCGGTTGAAATGGTCTACCGGTTGAAATGGTCTACCGGTTGAAATGGTCTACCAGTTGAAAAGGTCTATCGATTGATATGGTCTACCAGTTTATATTTGCTACTGGTTGAAATGATAGACGGATTGAAATGACCGGTTACAGGTGATCACAAAGCTAATGGGGCTAACCATGAGGGAGAAGGGAGTTGAAAAGACAAACAAACAAACATATACCTCCCCTTAACCCGTGGAGCCCCGGCTAGTTTTGTAATGTTTGCGCACCAGAACCCGGCCGGTTTTCAAAAAATGGTTTTATTCCAGAAACAATAGCGAATGGGTTAGGAATGAAGGAAAAACCACGAAAAACCGCTCAAAAAGCTTAAAAAATGGTCCTACAGAGCCCCCGAAAACGGATTTTATAAGAGTAAAAAATTGAAGGCAATTATCCCAAAAAACCAGGTTATTGCGTGCTCGCGCGCACGCACGTGGACTTTGAGAGTTTTCAACCATCGGCACGGGTGCGTGGGATACGTACACAGTTCCCATACAAATCTGAGCCCTCTTGAGTGGCTACACCTGAGGTCACGGTCGGCGCAATTGGGGCGACGCGCCAGGCGCGTCTCTGGGGCTGTGCGTTACATACATCGCCGACGCGTCAGGCGCGTCGCTGGGGCTGTACGGGTTAAAGGCCAAAATACAGGCCTTCTTCCGGAAATATCTACGTCAACTCCACCTAGGTTTATATCCACCACCGATCTCTAATCCCAAACAACAACAAAAACAACAATAATAACACCAACGACAACAACAATAACAATTACAACAACAACAAAAACAAGAAGAGCAACACCAACAATAACAAAAACGACAACACCAACAATTACAACAACAATTACAACAACAATATCAACACGAACAACAACAAATACAACAATTACAAACACCGACAATAACAACAACACCGACAATAACAACAACAGCAACACCGACAATAACAACAATAACAAAAACGACAAAAACAACAACAGCTTAACAACAAGCACACCACCAAAAAAAATATATATATACATCAACAACAATAACAATTACAAAAACAACAATACAACAAAAATGACATCAACAAGAACAACGACTTCAACAAAAACAACAATTACAAACAACAACAGCAACAAAAATAACAATACAAACAACAATGACAACAACAACAACAATTACCACAAATACAGCAACAACATCAACAAAAACAACAATGACAGCAACAACAGCAACACCAACCAACAACAAAGACGACCATTTATAGGCCTTCACCCTCATGATTCCCACAGATCCTTCCTAAACTGTATACAATCAGCTAATGACAGTCAGAATAAACTGTAAAATGCATCATAATCTTGAAAGGGTCAACCCTTATGAAGACTCTTTCGTGATATATTTAACCAATAAATAAATAAATAAATAAATATATAAATATATAATTGAATGTATATAAAAATCAACGGATAGGCCTGATTTTTCATAAAACTACACTAACACCGGAGAGAGAGAGAGAGAGAGAGAGAGAGAGAGAGAGAGAGAGAGAGAGAGAGAGAGAGAGAGAGAGTGAGTGAGTGAGAGTGAGTTGGGGGAGGGGATTGCTAAGGGTCTAGCATATATTTGATTTAGTCACCCATAATAAAGAATGACAGTTTTCTTCTTTTTTAATGGCATACTATTTTTAATTCGAACTCTGGCTAATTGCAAGAAACTTAAAAAATATAAATATATATTATTTAGTAAAAATACAAGATTAACTTCAATTGCAGTAGGTTAATCAATTAAATATATTAAACCAATTTCAAATTTACTTAAATACACCACAATATCACATGTATTTTTAATTTCTTTTAAACATCAAACTCGTATGTCGACATTTTGACTTTGTTCACTGAACCTCACAAGTGGTACACATCAGTCTAGAAGCATCTCCTGCATAACACAGCTGTTATCTCACGTTTACATCATATACTTTACTTGTTCAGTGTGTGTGACAGCTGTTTGTAATCATCTGTTAGCTTGTAGTTATAATATTGTTACAGTATTAGTGAAGAACACTAGATAATAATGAGTGATAACAAGATGGGTGGACGGGAGCCAACCAGGAAGAGGGCTCGTAGTTTGTCCACTGAGGCAGGTGCAAAGGATAACGGAACAGTTGATAATGCACCCCAACAATGTCCAGTGAAGAAAAGAGTCCGAGTGGAAAGTAAAGTGGAAAGTGGAGTAAAAGTTGGAGTGGCAATGGGACCGAGGAAGAGGAAGTGCTCTCCTGTAGGCGCCGACGGATCTGTTCCTAAGAAGCCCCGCCAGAACAGCGTACACGGAACTGAAGAGAGGGAAAGCAATGTCGACATGTCGAGCACTAACATAATTGCTGGAGAAAAACCCGCGGAAAATACTAGGAAGCCACAGGTAATAGGAGCTATTGTGAAGGCTGGGGGGAATGGCAGCCAGTCAGAGGCTACTGAAGAAAGGTTGGCCTCTAATAGCTTATTTCGACAATTAGTTTTGTTTCTCTACCCGATGATAAGTATCAGTAAGCTCTCTCCCATAAAATCCCTCCCATCAGTCCGGTTGGCCTTGGGGACTTACCTAACAGCAAAAATCAACGGTAAAGAGATTAAATTTCTTCTGGACTCAGGTTGTAGTCTGAATACAATAGACAAAAGTGAGGCCAAGCGGATAGGGATCTATCACCTGCCCTCAAGCATTATAACCGTCAGGGCCAACACCTGGGGAGGTGTAAAAACTATTAAGGTCAAGCATTTTGAAAATGTAAGAGTAGATTTGGCTGAACATTTGTCGATATATGTTGATTTTAAAGTACCTATAGGCCTGATTAGAGAGTCTCCATATGGCAATATAATTGGTAAGCATATTTTGACACACATCGGTGCCGTACAATATTGCCATAAGGATTTTGGCCGTTTATATATACAAAAACCACAGGCACCCCCTTGTTTAAAACTGAATTGCCCCTGTATGGGACTCCTAACCCTCGAAGCATTTGGGTTTAACAAGAACTTGGGTCGGCCGCTAAACATCATGATTGACACAGGTGCCCCTGAAGATTTGTATATGGCCCCGGAGTTGGCGCCCAAATTTGGACTGAGTCGACCGGCCAAAACAATTAAAATCCTTACCGAAACAGGCCAGTTTCTGGAAGGTAATGTGACCCCAACGGGCGTACCAGATGAGGAACGGTATTCTATGGTGATGGGCGCCAATATGCTCCACCGGTACCGCGCGTTCATTAATTACTCAAAGTATCGTTTATACTTTCGCGTTGCAGGTAGAATGTTCTGTGCCAAAGCTAATAAACTACCTGCAAAGAAGTAGCACACAACGCAAAATATATTAACCCCTTCTGTACCGGCGACGTGCTTTTGACTTTATTCTGGTTACTATTAGACGATTTTCTTCAGTTAAAAATGGGCCTCCAGCAATAAAAAGGCTTCGAACAATCTCCCTTAATCCTTTTTACTACCACAGATCCTATTTAAACTGCACAAAATCTCCTAAATATAGCTAGAATACAATTAAAAAGACGTCGCCGGTACAGAAGGAGGTCCAGAACAAGCGGCTACCTCCCCCTTAATCTGCATAAAATCGTCTAAATGTAAAGTAGAAGGGGTTAACGCCAATATTTCAACATTCCCAAACAGCCGCCCCATATTATCACACTAGACTATACCCTTTTCATTCTAGGTAGGCCAGAAATCGCAACACCTATCCTCTGCAACTCAAAAAGGGCTAGAGCTAATAGGCTGCACATTTCCACACCTATTGCACAGCTGACTCTTCCCAAACGGTAGATAGTGTTAGCTCGATTAACCTAGTCCTTTTTGAGTTATTAATGTTAATCCCTTCCACCCCATGACGATTTTGTTTACCTTTGATTCTGGCTAAAATGAGATGATTTGATGCAGTCTAAGAAGTGCCTGTATTACTAAGAGCCTTTACTGAGGTCTTATTTACCCATTTGTGTCGTAGAGGTAGATTATAAACTAAAGTCAATCGTCTAATGGTAACCAGAACATGATGGAAAATACTTAATGGTGGTGAAGGGGTTTAATGGTTACCAGAACATGATGGAAAATACTTAATGGTGGTGAAGGGGTTTAATGGTAACCAGAACATGATGGACAATACTTAATGGTGGTGAAGGGGTTTAATGGTAACCAGAACATGATGGACAATACTTAATGGTGGTGAAGGGGTTTAATGGTTACCAGAACATGATGGACAATACTTAATGGTGGTGAAGGGGTTTAATGGTTAAGGGGGCATGGGCCGGTTTTATGGACCACTTTCTCCCTCATGTTTTTCCCCATTAGTTTTCAGATGTTAAGATTGTTGCCCCACTATTTAGCCGATTTTAAGACCTTTCACCCCATTTCTTTGTCAATATTTAGACCTTTAGGTGTCGATTTTTTTTCCCTGGCGAACGATAGTGAGCCTGTAATGTTGGAAGAACCGGCCTTCGGCCGGGACATTGGTCTGCCGAAAAATGTACAAATTAATCTAGAAGGGGGATCTAATGGATATTTTTTTTTTTAAATTTGATGGAGGTCTAGGGAGGAAACTAGAAAAATTATGAATACATGCAAAAATCGGCCACAATGTGAACCATCCCCCCTTAAGTGTTCTGGCCTACTGATAATGAATGGCCTAAATCTACACATAAATCATTGAGTGGGTTCGAGCCCCGCCCGGACCACCAGAGTTTGTGAGGTGGGATTCTAACAGTATATATTTAGAACATTATTAACTCCCTCTGTACCGGCGACGTCAATTTTATTTTATTCTTGCTATGTTTAGACGACTGTGCAGTTTAAGAAGGATTTGTGGTGGTAAAAAGGGTTACGTGAGATAGTTCGAAGCCTGTTAATTGGTGGAGGCCCTTGTTAAACTGAATGAAATCGTCTAATAGTAGCCAGAATATAATGAAAAGGACGTGACCGGTACTGGCTGGGTTTAATATCACCACCCTGCTTGCACTGTTAACATTCAATAGCATAACAAGGGTTTGACAATGATATAATATACAGGCATTGGGTATATTGATGGTGATTTACCTTTCTAGCCTTGTATACGAGAGGTTTATTACCACCAATATATCTGTGGGGGTTTTGTTACTGCCCCCCCCCCCCCCCTTCTCCCTCATGCTTAGCCCTTAGTTTTGAATTATTAAAACGTTTGCCCATTACATTGGCTAGTTTAAGACCATTCGCCACATTTATTTGTACATTTTAAGCTCGTTCGTGCCATTTAGGTGTTCGTGGCGAGTGACAGCGAGCCTGCAAATTAGGAGTAACCGGTCTTTAGCTGAGACATTGTATACCAAAAAACGTACAAAATTACCTCGAAGGGAGTTCTTAGGGGTATTTTTTTGGTTTAATGTTGATGGAGATCTGGGGAGCAAAGTAAACAAATATAAACATAAATAACCTTATTATAACATCATTAGAGGATTTTACTCTGTTTAGGAAGGCTCTATGATAGTCAACGAATTAATGTAGATATTATGCACTTCTCTGATTACTAACACGTCTTTTATAACCTGCAAAAAAAATAAAAAATAAATAATAGCCAGAAGACAAGGAATAATGGCGTCACCCGTACTGAAGTGGGCAAAAAAAAAATAAAAATATATATATATATATATTAATAGCCCCCCCAAAAAATATATATACCGGTATATTAATAACCATCCCCCCCCCCCCCCAAAAAAAAAAAAAAAAATAATAATAATAATAATGATAATAAAATGAAACGCATAATCAGATTCCCTCTTCTCCATAGCCTTACAAATGATAGGTCACATAGCCTTACAAATGATAGGTCATATAATTATGTTGCCATCAATACCTACCAATTCTCCTTTCATCTTGTTATATATATTTTCGTTTTTAGTTTCCACAGAACCTTTTGGCTTTTCAGTGGTGAGGCATTATCATCAACAGATATTTACCTTTCAGTGAATAGTTATTATTTATCCGATGACGCATTTCTTTCTGTTTTCTGGCAATTATTAGACGATTGTATTCATATTAGGAAGAGTATTTGAAGTCAGAACCTTATCATTCCCACAGATCCTTCCTAAATTATATAAAAACTATAGCCAAAATGCGTCAATATCGTGAGTGGGTTAATATTCTTCTTTAGCTATTATTATTTCCTACCTTTACATTTCCATCGCTTCATAAGATGACATATTATACAGTAGTATCCTTATTTCAATCTTCAACACCTAACTTAAGGGAGCCCACCTCGCGTGTTTTCACTTTCTCTCCCTCTCTCTTTGGCTTGTATCCGTTTGGCCCCATTCAGCCTTCTGTTTTAAAACGTTTACCCCCATCCAGGTGTCAATATTTTCCTGGCGATCGGTAACAAGCCAGCATTTATATATTTTTGTTTTGACAGCAAGCTAAATTTGTACAAATTTTGTCGATAGTAGAATGTCTTCGGCGAAGCCGGATTTCTCCATACAATGCTGGCTCGCTATCGCTCGGCAGGAAGAAATCGACACCTGGATGGGGTAAACGTCTTGAAACAGTTGGCTGAATGGGGCCGAATGGATACCAGCCAGGGAAAGAGAGAAAAGTAGAGAAAAATATCAAAAGCCGGTGACCCCCCTTAACAAACATCTTTTCAAATATATTTTCATTGTTGGTTTCCATAGAACCTTTTGGCTCTTCAGTGGTGAGGTAACGTCATCAAACAGGTATTTACCTTTCAGTGCATAGTTAATCCATACAGAACCGGTGACGTCATTTGTTATATATTGTGCCAACTATTAGACTATTTTATTCGGCTTAAGAAGGACCTGTAGCAATAATAAGGTTTCAGACTATCTCAACCAACCCTTTTAACGACCGCAGATCCTTCCTAAGCTGCATTATATCGTCTGCATATAGGTAGAATAAAAGATAACCCATGTCCCCGGTACTTGAAGGGTTAAGGGTTCTGGCTATTATGAGACGGTTTTATTCAGATTAGGAAGATTGTATTGAGGTCAAATAGTCTTTACCCTTATCATTCCCACAAATCCTTCTTAGAGTGTACAAAATCTTCTATTGATAGCCCGAATTAACTTTGAAAATCGTGAATAGGTTAATAATCTTCTTAAGTTAATATTTCCTACTTATACCGCTGCAGTTCTATATTTCCTACTTATACCGCTGCAGTTCTATATTTCCTACTTATACCACTGCAGTTCTATATTTCCTACTTATACCGCTGCAGTTCTATATTTCCTACTTATACCTCTGCAGTTCTATATTTCCTACTTATACCGCTGCAGTTCAATATTTCCTACTTATACCTCTGCAGTTCTATATTTCCTACTTATACCTCTGCAGTTCTATATTTCCTACTTATACCGCTGCAGTTCTATATTTCCTACTTATACCGCTGCAGTTCTATATTTCCTACTTATACCGCTGCAGTTCTATATTTCCTACTTATACCGCTGCAGTTCTATATTTCCTACTTATACCGCTGCAGTTCTATATTTCCTACTTATACCGCTGCAGTTCTATATTTCCTACTTATACCGCTGCAGTTCTATATTTCCTACTTATACCGCTGCAGTTCTATATTTCCTACTTATACCGCTGCAGTTCTATATTTCCTACTTATACCGCTGCAGTTCTATATTTCCTACTTATACCGCTGCAGTTCTATATTTCCTACTTATACCGCTGCAGTTCTATATTTCCTACTTATACCGCTGCAGTTCTATATTTCCTACTTATACCGCTGCAGTTCTATATTTCCTACTTATACCTCTGCAGTTCTATATTTCCTACTTATACCTCTGCAGTTCTATATTTCCTACTTATACCTCTGCAGTTCTATATTTCCTACTTATACCGCTGCAGTTCTATATTTCCTACTTATACCGCTGCAGTTCTATATTTCCTACTTATACCTCTGCAGTTCTATATTTCCTACTTATACCGCTGCAGTTCTATATTTCCTACTTATACCGCTGCAGTTCTATATTTCCTACTTATACCTCTGCAGTTCTATATTTCCTACTTATACCGCTGCAGTTCTATATTTCCTACTTATACCGCTGCAGTTCTATATTTCCTACTTATACCTCTGCAGTTCTATATTTCCTACTTATACCGCTGCAGTTCTATATTTCCTACTTATACCGCTGCAGTTCTATATTTCCTACTTATACCGCTGCAGTTCTATATTTCCTACTTATACCGCTGCAGTTCTATATTTCCTACTTATACCGCTGCAGTTCTATATCTTCACATTATAATATCCTCATTTTTAATCTTCAACACCGAATTCTATAAACATATTTCGACTCAGCAATAGGTAAATAACGTAATAAATATTGTATATCTTGTCTTTTGATGGACAGACAATATTCTCCCTTAGCATTCGATCCTCATCTCTTACAAAATAATATATATATATATATATATATATATATATATATATATATATATATATATATATATATATATATATACCGGTATATATATATATAACCCCAGGTCAGTCAATCTTAACGTATGCTGTATATTTCGTTTACACTTTTGAACACAACCAACCCGACATGATCAAACGTCCCCATTTCCAAGCTCAGGAATTATTATAAAAAGATCAAAAGATGTGACCTATACAACACATACAGCTAATAATCCTGCCAACCCATAGATCCCTGCTAGCCTATACAACACATACAGCTAATAATCCTGCCAACCCATAGATCCCTGCTAGCCTATACAACACATACAGGTAATAATCCTGCCAACCCCATAGATCCCTGCTAGCCTATACAACACATACAGGTAATAATCCTGCCAACCCATAGATCCCTGCTAGCCTATACAACACATACAGCTAATAATCCTGCCAACCCCATAGATCCCTGCTAGCCTATACAACACATACAGCTAATAATCCTGCCAACCCATAGATCCCTGCTAGCCTATACAACACATACAGCTAATAATCCTGCCAACCCCATAGATCCCTGCTAGCCTATACAACACATACAGGTAATAATCCTGCCAACCCATAGATCCCTGCTAGCCTATACAACACATACAGCTAATAATCCTGCCAACCCCATAGATCCCTGCTAACCTATACAACACATACAGGTAATAATCCTGCCAACCCATAGATCCCTGCTAGCCTATACAACACATACAGCTAATAATCCTGCCAACCCATAGATCCCTGCTAGCCTATACAACACATACAGGTAATAATCCTGCCAACCCATAGATCCCTGCTAGCCTATACAACACATACAGGTAATAATCCTGCCAACCCATAGATCCCTGCTAGCCTATACAACACATACAGGTAATAATCCTGCCAACCCATAGATCCCTGCTAGCCTATACAACACATACAGGTAATAATCCTGCCAACCCATAGATTCCTGCTAGCCTATACAACACATCCATATTTTCTTTCCTGGGCCACATACTGTGTTGCCAAATTACCTACTTTCCGGTGAGATCAAGAGGTATTTACTTTGATCTAGAAGCAATTGTTTACATCTAGTGACATATATACTAGCGATATTCTGGAGATTTGTGCCATTAAGGGGATGTTTATAGTTTGTTTCCTACTCCTCCAGCAATCTTAAAATGTCACCCCCTTGACCCCCTTTCAAGATAAATTTGTACATTTTTCGGTAGAAAAATTCCCCGGCCGAAGGCCGGTTACTCTTAAATTACAGGCTCGCTATCGCTCGCCAGGATAAAATCGACACCTAAATTGCACGAAAGGTCTTAAAATTGACAGAATGGGGTGAACATTCTTAAAATCACCAAACTAATGGGGCAAACGTCTAAAAATCTCAAAAGCAATGGGGCTAACCATGAGGGAGAAAGAGGTCAAGAAAAAAATCCCTCAAGTGGAGACCTCCCCTTAAAAGCGATATTGTAGAGATTATGGCATTATTCTAGCGATTTTCGGCATTTATTTATTATCTAGCAGACTTGATTTGGTAACCCTGGGCCCCAAACCCATTCTTCCATTTGGTAACCCTGGGCCCCAAACCCATTCTTCCATTTGGTAACCCTGGGCCCCAAACCCATTCTTCCATTTGGTAACCCTGGGCCCCAAACCCATTCTTCCATTTGGTAACCCTGGGCCCCAAACCCATTCTTCCATTTGGTAACCCTGGACCCCAAACCCATTCTTCCATTTGGTAACCCTGGGCCCCAAACCCATTCTTCCATTCAACCTTCACACACGGAAGTAAAAGAAAGCCAGTATCACACCAACACTTTTTTCCGACAATCTTCGAAGAGCAAGTTTTTGTTCGTAATTTGTTGAGGCTCTTAGCATTGGATTCAGAAACTAGACTGAAGGGGAAAGTGGTTATTGTTTGGGTCAATTTATTTACAGTATATATTCATTTTCTTATAGTTTCCTCGTTAGGCCTTCATCAAGCTTAGCAAAACACTCCCTAGACCCACTTTCAAAATAAATTTGTACATTTTTCGATATCAAAATGTCGCGGCCGAAGACCGGTTTCTCTTAAAATTACAGGCTCGCTATAGCTCACCAGGAAAAAATCGACACCTAAAAGGTACGAAAGGTGCTGATATTGATATAGAAATGGGGCGAACGTCTTCAAATCTCAAAATTAATATGCTAAACATGAGGGAGAAAACCCCCCCCCCCTTTTAAGGTAGATTATGTTAGGTGGCGGAGTTTCGATAGGGCTTAAATGTTGAAGCTGCCAGACTACAATTGTTCGTAAAAAATATTGCCGGAAAGATCGCTCGTGTGACACCGCTCAATAATCCCACTCCTTCCCCCTAGCCCCAAACCCATAGAGGTACAGAAAAGGGCATTCCTGGTATAGAATTGGTATAGAACTGGTATAGAATTGGTATAGAACTGGTATAGAATTGGTATAGAACTGGTATAGAATTGGATCTGGTTCTCCACGTCTATACTATACTACATTTCTATACCATCTCTCTTGGTCCTTAGAGATCTGTGACCCATAAATTGTTCTTTCCTTTCACTTAAACATTAGGCTATTCAGTGTGCAGTTGGGTTTGGGCACATGATTAGATTGATATCCAGTGTTCGATAAATGGATATAAAATCGTAGTCATGTACTTAACCTTTAAATGTCTTGATGGTGTAATGGTTAGAGTGTTTAAGATCTGTATGTGGTGTCCCAGGTTCGATTCCCGGGAGGAGCAAATGCTTTCATTAATTTCATTGGGAGGTGTTTGGTGTTGGGAGTGAAATTAATAAATTAAATTATTACTATTCCCACAATTACCTATATTAATCTTGTAAAATACTTCTCTAAAATACATGGCTATACTATCTTTCTATTTCCATATTTATATACCATTTTTCCATCATACCTTTCCATAATAGCTTGCTATCGTACCTTTCCATAATAGCTTCCTATCATACCTTTCCATACTAGCTTCCTATCATACCTTTCCATAATAGCTTCCTATCATACCTTTCCATAATAGCTTCCTATAATCCCTTTCCATAATAGCTTCCTATCATACCTTTCCATAATAGCTTCCTATCATACCTTTCCATAATAGCTTCCTATCATACCTTTCCATAATAGCTTCCTATCATACCTTTCCATACTAGCTTCCTATCATACCTTTCCATACTAGCTTCCTATAATACCTTTCCATAATAGCTTCCTATCATACCTTTCCATAATAGCTTCCTATCATACCTTTCCATAATAGCTTCCTATCATACCTTTCCATAATAGCTTCCTATCATACCTTTCCATAATAGCTTCCTATCATACCTTTCCATAATAGCTTCCTATAATCCCTTTCTGTTTTCCATATTGCTATGCCATCTTTCTATAAGGCTTTTCTATACCTCTTTCTATAATACCTTTCTATACCGCTTTATGTAATACCTTTCTATACTGCTTTATGTAATACCTTTCTATACTGCTTTATGTAATACCTTTCTATACTGCTTTATGTAATACCTTTCTATACTGCTTTATGTAATACCTTTCTATACTGCTTTATGTAATACCTTTCTATACTGCTTTATGTAATACCTTTCTATACTGCTTTATGTAATACCTTTCTATACTGCTTTATGTAATACCTTTCTATACTGCTTTATGTAATACCTTTCTATACTGCTTTATGTAATACCTTTCTATACTGCTTTATGTAATACCTTTCTATACTGCTTTATGTAATACCTTTCTATACTGCTTTATGTAATACCTTTCTATACTGCTTTATGTAATACCTTTCTATACTGCTTTATGTAATACCTTTCTATACTGCTTTATGTAATACCTTTCTATACTGCTTTATGTAATACCTTTTCTATACTGCTTTATGTAATACCTTTCTATACTGCTTTATGTAATACCTTTCTATACTGCTTTATGTAATACCTTTCTATACTGCTTTATGTAATACCTTTCTATACTGCTTTATGTAATACCTTTCTATACCGCTTTTATAATACCTTTCTATACTGCTTTATGTAATACCTCTCTATACTGCTTTATGTAATACCTTTCTATACTGCTTTATGTAATATCTTTCTATACTGCTTTATGTAGTACCTTTCTATACCTCTTTATGTAATACCTTTCTATACCGCTTTCTATAATATCTTTCTATACCGCTTTCTGTAATACCTTTCTATAATCACTTTCTATAATACACATCTATAACACCTTAAATAAGATGTCTATAATATATAATTATCTATAATACCTTCCTATGATACATATTTATATAACTTTAAATACAATTTGTCTATACGCCTAATACCTTTCTATAATTATTTTGTTTTTTCACCAACCAACTTCACCTCTAAACTCAATTAATGAAATCAACAAATACATGTGGCACTCCAAGAACTCGAACCTAGAATATTCACATCGAAATTCCGCGCTCTTATGCATTACGCTATCAAGACAGTTAAATAAATATGCACAAGCCTACGATTTATTATGCAGTTTCGAATCCTGCATACTAATCTGAGCATGTACATATATTCCAACTGCGCTATGGTAGCCTAATGTATAGACGAATGGAAGGAGTAATTAATGGGGCACTTAATACCATTCTACTGTATAACACCTTTCTATAATACATATCTATAACACTTTCAATTATATCTGTCTATAATATCTTTCTAAAGACCTATCTATAATGCCTTAGGGTGAGGGCTGGTCCTATCCAGAGTGAGGTTTGGTATCCTCGGCCCAACCTTAACCGTTTCTGTCTGTCTCTTTAACTGTCTTACTTTATCCTTCTGGGAGCAGGGGCTAGGAATCCTCCTCCCCTTGTAAAATCCACCTACTAGACGAGACAGAGTAAGGGGCGAGGGAACGCGAAAGTAAGAACTGGACCGTAAGAACTGGAACTTTAATTGTCGTTTCTGTTCGGGCTCTGCCTCGAGTCGGCTACCTCCAGCTATGGGATATGTGCCTGAGTATATACATACATATATTATGGCTTTCTATACCATCATTTAATACCACCTTCTTACACCAACATTCTATAATACCTGTCTATAACATCTTTCCGTAATACCTAGCAACAATATAATGCCTTTCCCCCTTCTGTCTTTAATATCTGCCTATGTGATATTCTATACCAGCTCTCTATACCACGTCCATTCTACACCATCATCTATAATACCAGGCCTCCATAATGCTGCTATCTTTCTATAATATCTGCCAATACGATGTTCTATACCACTGTCTATACCACCTTCCTACACCATCATGTATAACACCAGACTCCATATTGGTACCCTCTTTATATACCATCATCCTTTAATATATTTATATACCGGTACCATCTTCATATAATACCTTTCCATACCACCTTCCTACACCACCACCTATAACACCAGCCTCCATATTGCCACACTCTTTCTATAATATATATACCACCATTGTACACCACCTGTGTAAACCACATTGCTATACCACCTTTCTATATCACCTTTCTATACCACCTGTCTACACCACCTTTCTATAGCACCTTCCTATATCACCTTTCTATACCACCTTTCTATACCACCTGTGTATACCACCTTTCTATATCACCTTCCTACATCATCTTTCTATACCACCTGTGTATACCACCTTTCTATATCACCTTTCTCTACCACCTTTCTATACCACCTGTGTATACCACCTTTCTATATCACCTTCCTATATCACCTTTCTATACCACCTGTCTACACCACCTTTCTATATCACTTTTCTATACCACCTGTCTACACCACCTTTCTATATCACCTTTCTATACCACTTTTCTATACCACCTGTGTATACCACCTTTGTATACCACTTTTCCATACCACCTTTCTATACCACCTTTCTATACCACCCTTCCTTCTACACCATAACCTATAACACCAGCCTCCCATATTGCCACCCTCTTTCTACACTACCTTTCTATACCACCTTTCCATACCACCCTTCCTCCTACACCATAACCTATAACACCAGCCCCCTATATTGCCACCCTATATTGCCACCCAGGGTGCTGGTGTTATAGGTTATGGTGGTGTAGGAGGAAAGTGGTATGGAAAGGTGGTATAGAAAGGTGGTGTAGAAAGAGGGTGGCAAAATGGGAGGCTGGTGTAATAGGTTATGGTGTAGAAGGAAGGGTGGTATAGAAAGGTGGTATAGAAAGGTGGTATGGAAAAGTGGTATACAAAGGTGGTATACACAGGTGGTATACACAGGTGGTATAGAAAGGTGATAGGCCTATAGGAAGGTGATATAGAAAGGTGGTGTAGACAGGTGGTATAGAAAGGTGATATAGAAAGGTGGTATAGCAATGTGGTATACAATGGTGGTATAGAAAGGTGGTATATATATTATAGAAAGAGTGTGGCATTATGGAGGCTGGTGTTATAGGTGGTGGTGTAGGAAGGTGGTATGGACTGTAAGTAGCGGGGTACCCCAGGGATCGGTACTAGGACCAATTTTCTTTTTAATTTACATCAACGACATAGATGAGGGTCTCACCTGTACAATCTCAAAATTTGCTGACGATACAAGAATTGCAAATAGCATACTCTCAAAAGAACAAGTTGACGATATGCAACACAATCTAGATAAGCTGTCATGTTGGGCCCAAATTTGGCAAATGAGTTTCAATGCGGATAAATGTAAAGTACTACATATCGGATACCAAAATGAGAAAGCAAACTATTTGATGAATGGCACTCAGCTTAAGAATGTAAACAGATAAACCGATCTGGGAGTAACAATATCGAGTAACCTAAAACCGAGTCAACAATGTTCAGAAGTTGTTAAGAAGGCAAACAAAATAATTGGCTTTATAGGCAGGTCATTTGAGCATAAATCCAAAGACGTTATCCTACCCCTTTACAATTCCTTAGTCCGCCCTCTTCTGGAATACTGCGTTCAATCCTGGTGCCCTTATTACCAAAAAGATATAGACAAGCTAGAACGAGTTCAACGTAGAGTTACCAAAATGATACCTAGCCTAAAGAACAAGCCATACGAGGAGCGTCTTAGAGAATTAAATCTATTTCCTTTAACCCAGCGCAGATTAAGAGGCGACTTAATTCAAGTGTTCAAAATCATCAAAGGCACCGACAATATGAACTGTAGTAAGTACTTCACTATCGACCAATCTAATGACACGCAGGGAAACGGTTGCAAAATTATTGGTAAATCTTTTAACTCACACGAAGCTAAGAATTTCTTCTTCAATCGAGTTGTCAACTTGTGGAATGGGCTTCCCCGAGACGTTATAGACTGCAGCACCGTTGATTCATTTAAACTTCGCCTAGACAAATATCTCGCATCAAACCCTCGACTGACTGCGTTTGTAAATGAATAACTATATTTTATCCTCCCCTCAGTTACTAACCCATCTGTCCCCTACTAATTTCCTAATCCTGACACGGACATTAGTTCCAGGGCAGTAGTTCCCTTTCCAATATTCCCTTACCCACTCTAAACCACTGTTTGGACACTTGATCCTCAGTGTTTTGGAGCACAAGCAGCCTAGAAGGGTCACTAGATCTGTTGTTGCTTGATTTCCTTTGTACTTTGTACTCTTTCTAAACCAACTTTCTATACCACTTTCCTATACCACCTGTCTACACCATTACCTATAATACCAGCCCCCCATATTGCCACCCTCGTGTAGCTGGGATTGGTTTTCTCACACACAAAGATTCCTATTACATATTTTTCCATTTGCCCTGTTCATTTTTCTCCCGTCTGGTTGGGGCAGGTGCTACATATGTTGGGGGAACTGCTGGGGTTATTACTTATATATATATATATATATATATATATATATATATATATATATATATATATATATATATATATATATATATATATATATATATATATATATATATATATATATATATATATATATATATATAACACACATTATATATATATATATATATATACTGTATATATATATATATATATATATATATATATATATATATATATATATATATATATATATATATATATATATACATACAGGGTGGCACAGGATTCGGTTACCGAACCGCCAGACATAGGCAACGCTGCCTCTCCATATATTTGTATAGCTAAGCGGTAGTCTGCGTGAACCGCGTAATGGATGTTTTAATATAACAAACAATATCTGCACTAGCATTACATACATTGCCCTTTATAATATCCCATTAAATGCAGACTAGATTGTAGAAGCTACTGGTATTTTTAAGTAAGACAATACAAATAAACTTATATGAATAATGATGAGTATAAGACGAATTGAGATGCAGAAAAGGTGTAGTACAATCGTTGGAAGATAGAGGACTGACTATAGATCAGGCAAGAGAAGTGGTAATATATAGAAATGAATGGAGAATGCTAGTGAATAGATGAGTGAAAACGCGGTCGTTGGGAGAGGGGGTCGGATGCCAGTTGGACTAGATAATAGTCTGTCAGGCGCCTGGCCCGGGGAGACGGTATATATGAAGGGTACGCCTGGATGCGTGGTGGACGGGCACTGTGGTGTGCTCCACTACATGTCTGCCTGCTGAGACCGGAACTTCTCCGAGAGGTCGGGGACCAGGGGAGTACTGGAGTGCCCTTCGTGATCCCTGGTCTCTGGGTCTTCTCCTAGGCGACCTAGATGTGTGTAAATTTGTATTATATTTTTGTATTGTGTTGTGTTAAGGTGTCCCTGTTTGGACTCTGTCTCGAATCGGCCAACCCCAGCTATGGGGTATGTGCCTGAGTTTATACAGTACATACATATACATAAGACGAATTACGCACAGTAATACTTTATTAACTACTTAATTTTGGCGGGTTTTCGATTATTTGACGAAATGTTCTACATTTGAAAACACTCGTATGAAATAGATAAATATATCCAGCACATGATAGTGTTTTTAAATAGATAAATATATCCAGCACATGATAGTGTTTTGAAAACACTCGAAATAGATAAATATATCCAGCACATGATAGTGTTTTGAAAACACTCGTATGAAATAGATAAATATATCCAGCACATGATAGTGTTTTGAAAACACTTGTATGAAATAGATAAATATATCCAGCACATGATAGTGTTTTGAAAACACTTGTATGAAATAGATAAATATATCCAGCACATGATAGTGTTTTGAAAACACTCGTATGAAATAGATAAATATATCCAGCACATGATAGTGTTTTGAAAACACTTGTATGAAATAGATAAATATATCCAGCACATGATAGTGTTTTTTAAATTGTTGCAAGTTTTTGTTCCCGATATTTCGACCTTATAATATAACCTACAGCTCTGATAGTGCGTGAGGTGATTACTATTATAGATGATAGGATGCAGTGACTTATTAGTTCCATATGTTTCCATTAGTCATCGATACATGAGCTGGTAAGGGAGTAGTATATTCACCAAGTTAATATAAATCGATTATTATTATAGACACATGTGGCCGTGATCGTTGGTTAAATTATCATATTGTACTCTATAAATCCCCAACAATTATGTGAACAACTATACCCTATTCCAAGTTAGTAGGCCAACAACTCTTGAACATTAACCTTTATAACTCACAACCGAATAGAGTAATCGAGCTAATATTTCTACCATTTCGGAAGGGTCAACCAGGGAGTGTGTGTGGCAAATTACAGCCCCTTTGCTCTAGCCCTTTTTGCGTTACAGAGGTTAGGGTTCACAATTTACGGACAACTAATTTGGAACAGGGTATAACCAAACCGATGACATGGTGGGACAGTGTTATGACTTGACTACAACTGCTCAAGGCAACCCCGTCTGTGCCATATACTGTATATGTTTGTTCAATGTGTATGTTTCGTTTTTGTTTGTGTTGTGTTGTCCCTATTCGGGCTCTGTCTCGAGTTGGCCACCCTCAGGTGTGGGTATGTGCCTGAGTATATACATACATCAAAACAAACATACATACATACATGCTTATATAAATATATACATACATGAAGGAGACAAAAGGCAAAGCTGCTTCTAACAAGTGTCGTCCCGAAAGTTGAAAGAGTGATACAGAGCCAAATTCAAGGTACGTTAGAGTAAACATGTTTGGACACACGGATCTTGAAGCAATTTAAGTCACAGGGTGAGGGAAAGACAGATTGAGGGAGAGAGTCCCATAATTTACTTGTTGAGTAGAAGAAAGATTGGGAAAATCTGTTCACTATTGGGTTAAAGAGTTGGACAGAATAGGGGTGGGGGTGTGTTGAAAGGCGTGTGCCCCCCAATTTCCGTAAGGGAATAAGGATGCTAAACCATTGTATGTATGTATGTATGTACGGTATGTATGTATGTATATATGTATGTATGTATGTATGTATGTATGTCAAAGCATCGCCTCTCTGCTCTGTGTTCGAACTGATCGACCGATACAATTACCACGATTGTTGAGTCGAAACTCTTCTTTAAGGGGAGATGGGTCGTTTTTCTGGTCCCCCTTCTTCTTCATGTTTAGCCCCA
Source organism: Paralithodes platypus (assembly GCA_032716605.1). Taxonomy (NCBI): domain Eukaryota; kingdom Metazoa; phylum Arthropoda; class Malacostraca; order Decapoda; family Lithodidae; genus Paralithodes; species Paralithodes platypus. The sequence goes on along the minus strand of CM064541.1, from coordinate 31,593,398 downwards.
TTTTTTTATATATTTGAAGACGTTCAGCCCATTAGTTTAGCGATTTTAAGACCTTTTGCCCCATTTTGTTGTCAATATTAAGACTTTTCTTCTCATTTAGGTGTCGATTTTTTTCCTGGCGAGCGATAGCGAGCCTGTAATTTAAGAGGAACCGTCCTTTGGCCGGAACATTTTTCTATAAAAAAATGTACAAATATATCTTGAAGGAGGGTATGGGTTTTTTTTTGTGTAAAGCTTGATTGAGGTCTAGGGAGGAAACTAATTAAATTATAAAAACATTGATAAATGAGGAAATAAATACGCCCTTCCCCCCTTAAATGACGCTCTCTGTAAATCAAACAATAAACATCAACCCCTGATTGGCACTTACTTTGCGTAGATAATTCATCAGCTGGGCGGAGGCATCGTCACGTTCATTGGTGCTGTGGACAACTATCCTGGAAAAAAAGAAAACAAAATATATATAAAAAGGGGAGATGAGTCGTTTTTCTGGACCACTTTCTCCCTCGCGTTTAGCCCCATTAGTTTTGAGATTTTAAGACGTTTGGCCCATTAGTTTGACGATTTTAACACCTTTCGCCCCATTTCGTTGTCATTTTGAAGACATTGTTTATATTTCATTAACTTGATAAGAGATGTAGGGAACAATATAAAAAAACAAAATAATAATATATATGAATAAAAAATGAAAATATACAGACTCAATAATAATGGTACGATCTATTTTTTATTAACGACATAATTGATTTGTATATGATAACAATCGAAAAAAACTATGTATCAAAATAACTCCAATAAAATCCTGTTAACCTATCATTCGCTTTCCAATATCCCTCCACCTCCTCCCCCCTTCCCCTACCTTTCCCTCCTTCACCCCCTCCCCCCTTCTCTCCTTCCCCCTCCCCCTCTCTCTTATCTCCAAACTCAGCCTTCCTCCCACGCCGGCTTATTATCTCTCTCTCTCTCTCTCTCTCTCTCTCTCTCTCTCTCTCTCTCTCTCTCTCTCTCTCACGTACACATGTAGACAGTGTAGACGAATACAAAGAACTCAGGTCAAGAACACTGCAAACCATTAAAACACATCTAAAGGTACCGCAAATTGGTGTGTGCTTGTTTCCGCCTCGGGTATCTCCCTGGAATGGACCGCAAGGTTTTTGATACACTACCTAATCATTAAAGTCAGACAGTCAGTCAGTTAGTCTGGTTGGCTGGCTTGCTGGCTGGCTGGCTGGCAGGCAGGCAGGCAGGCTGTCTCGCTGTCTCTCGCTCTCGCTCGCTCGCTCTCTCTCTCTCTCTCTCTCTCTCTGACATTATACAAGTTGTTGTCACGCCTTACTATGAAGAGGTTTATCTTAGAATCGTATCTCAGGAAACTCTATTGTCTGCAATGATGTTATGATTAGCAAAATAGGCTCATATTCCACATGACCAAGACATTGATATTATGGGTCCAATCGAAATTTAATTATTGCACCACTGCTATCACAACCTTCTGTAGTTAACTGTGCGACAACCTCTTATATCTAGACGCCAAAATGTTTACTTAACTTTAATACTACCATGGTTGAATTAGCCTTATCTCAACAACCCATAACAGTTAAAGGAAGAGGAAAAGAAGGCTAATTTCGGCAGTATAAATACTTCTCATTACAAAAAACACATGCATGTAAATTTCTAAGAATTATTAGATTACATAGCACGAATCTATTATTGCAATTAATACAAATATATAAAGAATACTCATACACTAGAAACAACATGAGCCGAATTTGTGCTCATGTGATCAAAACCTCATTGATACTGAGCACTTCACTAATGAATTTGGATGTAATTGTGGTTTTAATTTCGGTGTGAGTATCCTAGGTTCGAGTCCTTGGAGTGCCACATGTAGTTGTTGATTTCATTGAGTTTAGAAGTGAAGTTGGTTGGTGAAAAATATAATAATTTAATATACAAAACAATGTACTGCAGACGTACAGAAATAACCATAGCTCGCTGTATAACCACAACAACACTGACGAACTTTCCATTGAGGCTGTTCCGTTAACCCCTTCTGTACCGGCGACGTCTTTTGTATTTGATTTCAGCAACATTTAGACGATTTTATGAAGCTTAGGAAGGATATATGGTAGCTAAAAGGATTAATTGAGATAGTCTGTATCCTTTTATAAAATGGATAGACGTCATTCCTAAGCTGAAAAAATAGTCTAAAAGTTGCCAGACTATAATGAAAAGGACGTCATCGGTACAGAAGGGGTTGAGAAGTACAGTAAAACACATGTTGCAGTTCATAGCTCTTGTCGGCGTTGCCGCATTCGTATGTAAACAAAATGTAGGTTTCGTACCTATGTACAAATTCAGATAAAAATGAATTATTCTTGTACTTTGATCATATACAGGTATTGATAGCTTAGAATCGTTATAGAATGAGCTACTAAAGATGAATTAATTCTCACATTCCCAATCAAATTTGCCTGCAGCGTGATTTGCCAGACAACCAGTGATAAAATTGCCTCTAGACCGTAATCTCCAAAGTAATGTACCTTTTTACTTAGTACCGCCACAGGATCCAGATGGCGGGAAGGGAAGACAGGCCGTTTTTCTGGTCCCCCTTCTTCTTTGTGTTTAGCCCCATTTGTTTTCAGATTTAATGACATTCGGCCCATTAGTTTGGCGATTTTATTACCTTTCACCCCACTTCATTGTCAATTTTAAGGCCCTTCGTGACATTTAGGTGTCGATTTTTTCCTGGCGAGCGATAGCGAGCCTGAAATTTCAGGAGGAAACAGCCTTCGGCCGGGATATTTTTCTACCGAAAAACTGTAAAAATTTATTTCGAAGGGGGGTCTAGCGGATGTTTCTAAGCTTGATGGAGGTCTAGCAAGGAAACTAAGATATATAGGAATACATTAATTAATAGACCAAACAAAAAAGGCCAGTCTCCCCTTAATTGGAATATGGCTAATTGGGTGACAATGCAGTTCCATATATTGTTACTGGCCGCCATCTTGTAGCCCTAACTCTAATCCTATAATTATACCATGGTTAAATTGGTTGACAAGGCAGTTCTATTATTGTGTCACTTGCCGCCATCTTGTAGACCTAGGTTTGATTCTCTCTTGGTAGGGTTGGTTGGAAAGGCCAGCCTATGTTTTGCCAGATACACACGCCTAGAAGTGCTCTAGCAATCAAAGGGCTAAACTAAATCTAAGTTAATCCTTAAGGGAGCTCACCTCGTTTTTGTTTTTGTTTTTTCTCTCCCTCTCTCTTTGGCTTGTATATATTCGGCCCCATTCAGCCTACTGTTTTAAGACGTTTACCCCCATCCAGGTATCAATATTTTCCTGGCAAGCGGTAGCGAGCCATCATATATATATTTTTATTTTGACAAGCTAAATTTAGAAATTTTTCGATAGAAAAATGCCTCTAGCGATTTCTTCATACAATGCTGGCTCGCTATCGCTCGCCAGGAAGAAATCGACACCTGGATGGGGATAAACGTCTTAAAACAGTTGGCTGAATGGGGCCGAATGGATACAAGACAGGGAAAGAAAGAAAAAGAGAGAAAGTTAAAAAAAAGCCGGTGACCCCCCTGAAGACGCCCACAGATCCTTTTTAGTATTGTCAAACGATAGGGTTAAAGACACAGGAATACCATGGGAGGTTTGCAACATGGCGGACCTTAGTACAACGGTGGGCCAAACTCCATCAGTATTCAGGGCCCTATTCCCGACTCCCGTAATCAGCTCTCCATTTTTATGTCGGATAATTTTGATCCTACTTTTAACCTTTTATTTTGTGTGTGTTAATGGTCTTGTTAAGAAGAAAATAGCACCATTGTTTTGTATGTTTGCAACGATATATTCGATTTGCTAAATTATTATTATTATAATTATGTTTTGTATTATTATTATTATTATTATTATAATATACCGGATATACTGTATATATACCGGTACATCGGTACTTAATAATATCTATCTATATATATATATGTTTTTCTTTTTTTCCTGTGTGAACGAAGGAGACAAAAAGTAGACTGCCTGTACGAGTGTCTCCTCCAAAGCCAAAAGAGTGACAGCCAAATTCAAGGGACGTTGTGTTCAAAATTCCTGGACACACGAAGTTTAAAGCAGTTTAGGTCATTGTATGGAGGAAATATTGATTGAGGGAGAGAGTTCCAGAGTTCACTTATTGAGTAGAAGAAAGACTGAGAAAATCTGCCAATTTTTGGGTTGGAGAGCTGGACAGAATAAGACTGGGACTGTGTTGAAATGCGAGTGCCTCGCACTCGTCACAAGGGAGAGGGTATGCACTGAGAGAGCTCTGAAGAACACTGATTGTTGTAATAGCGATAGTAGAGTGAAAGAGATGCAACATTGTGGCGTGTAGAACTAGAAAGAGATTGTAGGGAACTAGTAAGAGGAAGTGAGTTGATGAGGCGAAATGCTTCGTTCGATAAGTGTGGTATGGGTAGAGCCTCCCCACACATGCAAACAATACTCAATACAGGGGCTCTGGCGCCCCGATACAAAGCAAGAAGCTGTGCGGGGATGAAGAACCCACAGAGACGGTTGAGCACACCTAACTTTTGGGAAGCTGTTTTAGCAAGAATGGTAATATGATCTTTCCAAGAAAGGTTGGATGAAAAAGATACACCTAGAATATTGAGAGAAGATGAAGGGTTGAGTTGTGTATTGTTGAAGAATAGTTGATAGTCTTGTGGAAGATTGTGATGGAGAGATAGAGGAAGGGAGAATATATATATATATATATATATATATATATATATATATATATATATATATATATATATATATACAGTATATATATATATATATATATATATATATATATATATATATATATATATATATATATATATATATATATATATATATATATATATATATATATATATATATATATTATACATCTGTCCCTTTCCTCATGATATATAATAGAAAATATAATACCAGGTAATGAAAGCAACATCAGATTCCTATGAGTCTTGATTGCAGAGGTACCAGTTGGTGATTGGTCCAGGATTACGGGACCCACACGTTGGCATAATTTAACATTTCTCGCAACTTCGGCAAAACTTCATCTTTCTCACCTTAATATTTTCGTTACGATAATTTCCTTCTACGGTTGTACTATATTTATCTTAAGATCTTTCGCCCCACTTACAGTTTAAATTGTAAGACATTTCGTGCCATTTAAGGTGTCGATTTTCTCCTGGCAAGAAATAAACTTTAAACAAAAAATATATATACGGTATATATATTATACCTGTATATACAGTATATATATATATATATATATATATATATATATATATATATATATATATATATATATACTGGAGGTGTGGCGGAGTGGTCTTGCCACTGGCCTGGTAATCCAAAGGTCCCGGGCTCAAATCCCGATGTATCAATGGGAAGATATTATTGGGATGGAATTTGTGCTGTACAGTCGCAATCCATAAAAGTAAGCCCCCCTCGACTCGAGAAATATTGGTATCCCGGGTATTTCTGGATGACAGGTAAACGTGGCACAAACGAACACACTCCACTCCGATTTAGCACAGGTGGCTCGAACAGCAAAATGAACCCTTGATGGTTTTGATGTGTCAACGTTAGTTTTTGCTTTCCATTGCTATCAGTTATTTAAAGGTCAGCCAAATAAAATATTGCACAATTATTTGTGTATAAACAACATTCACAAATACACTTCTCATACGGCTATATTTACCTTGAAACGCAGGAAATTTGAAATCAATAACAACAAAATTCTCAGTGTCCGAAACCTACAAGTTCAAAATAGAATAAACTGTTTCAGCAATACTATTTATAGTAACAACACACTATTTTTTAACGAAGGTCATGATGCAATGGATAGGTATGAAGATTGGCCAACTATACTCAATCCAAGCTACAGTAGGCTATATCGCAACCTGAAGTCACAAGATCGAGTCGAGTCCTTCAGAAATAAAAAACTTGATTATTATACTCCGGGTAATTCTATTTCGTATTTTAAAACGTTGATAAAGTGTTTTCCTAAATATATAATTAAAGATATTCTGACATACGGAGCCCTGTATGTTAATTTAAGAGTTAGAATTAGAGTTGGTAGAGTGAAGAGCTAGATGCCAGAAAGCTTGGGAAGAGCTAGAGTTGGATAGTTCAGTGCATTTATTATTGATGAAAGAGTGTTTGGCAAGTCGAAGAACAGATTTGGCTTGATTCCGGGCTGAAACATAGGAAGAATGAGAGTCTTGAGTTTTAAGGCGACGGTACCGTTTGAATGTTTCCTCCTTATTGCGGACAGCAGTAGAACAGGCGTGAGTAAACCAAGATTATTTAGCATTAGTCTGAGAGAAAGAGAATGGAATGTATGCTTCCATGCCCGATAGGATTACCTCGGTAATGCGTTCAGCACTCTCCGAGGGTCCCCGGCCACGGAAGCAGAAATCATTCCATGGGAAATCAAAGAAGTACTGCCGGAGAGCCTCCCAGTCGGCAGCGCCAAATTGCCACAAGTGCCGCCGGCTAGGAGGATCGGGTGGCCGTACTGGAGAGATAGGACAGGTGACAGAGATAAGTTTATGGTCGGAGGAACCCAAAGGAGAGAAAAGATTGACAGTATAAGAAGAAGGGTTAGAAGTTAGAAACAAGTCAAGAATGCTGGGCCGATGCCGATGCGATCCGGGATACGGGTGGGTTGCTGAACTAACTGCTCTAGGTCATTTAGGATAGAAAAGACGTAGGCTTGTTCACCAGGTGGATCAGTAGTGTGAGAGGAGAGCCATTGGCGGTGGTGAACGTTGAAATCTCCTAAGATGGAGATTTCTGAGAAAGGAGAAATGGATAGAGTGTATTCCACTGTAAAGTTTAGATAGTCAAAGAATTTGGGAAAGTTGGTAGAGTTAGGGGAAAGATAGACAGCACAGAAATATTTAGTAAGAGAATGTCAGGAAAGTTTGAGCCATAAAGTTGAGAATTCAGAGGAGTCGAAATCGGGAACACGAGAGCAAGTGAGTTTGTTGTGCACATATGCCCAACATCCGCCTTTGGCTTTGAAACTAGGATAGAGAAAGTAGGAGGATACAGAGAAGGGGCTGCTGGATGTTGCTACAGACACCTAAGTTTCGGTGAGGAAGAGAAGATCAGGTTTGTAGGAGGAGAGATGGTGTTCAACAGAGTGAAAGTAGAGGAAAGTCCGCGAATGTTGCAGAAATTAATAGAAAGAGTAACAGGCCGAGGTCCAGGTAATTTTGTAGGGTCGTCAGGGGATGGTCGGTCGGGTGTGGGGGCATTTATGGTCCCCCCCCCCCCTGGGGACTCCCATATATATATATATATATATATATATATATATATATATATATATATGAGGTATTAAAGCTAAAGAACGGTAACATAACCCGCTCAAATGGTTTCAAGTTAGATAAGTTTAGATTTAGGAAAGATATAGGAACCACTGGTTTGGGAATAGAGTTGTTAACATGTGGAATGGACTGCCCAGAGCAGTGATTAGCTCAGGAACAGTTGAAAGCTTTAAGCAAAAGTTGGCTTCCCATATGGATAATATGGGCTGGGTGTGAATGGGAGCTGCCTGGTGTGGGGCGCATGGCCTTGTGCAGTTTTCCGCGATCTTATGTTCTTAGTTCTTAGGTGTCGATTTTTTTTCTTGGCGATCGATAGCTAGCTTGTAATTTGTTAAGGAACTGGCCTTCGGCGGGGATATTTTTCTACTGAAAAATTTACAAATATATCTTGAAAGGGGGTATATTTTTTTTTTTTTTAAGCTTGATGGAGGTCTAACGAGGAAACTTAAAATTTCATAAATAAATGAAAAAGTAACCCAAAAAAACAAGCATTAGCCCCTTCATCCCAGCCATCTGTGAGGGATAGATACATTATAACCACTGCAATCCCTACCACCACAATCCCTACCGCCACAATCCCTACCGCCACAATCCCTACCACCACAATCCCTACTACTACAATCTCTACCACCCCAATCCCTAACACCCCAATCCCTACCATCCCAATCCCTACCACCACAATCCCTACTACTACATCTCTACCACCCCAATCCCTACCACTAGAATCCCTACTACTACAATCCCTACCACCACAATCCCTACCACTACAATCCCTACCACCACAATCCCTACCACCACAATCCCTACCACCACAATCCCTACCACCACAATCCCTAACACCACAATCCCTATCACCCCAATCCCTACCACTAGAATCCCTACTACTACAATCCCTACCACCACAATCCCTACTACCACAAGCCCTGCCACCACAATCCCTACCAACCAGCCACCACAATCCCTACCACCACAATCCCTGCCACCATTATCACCTCTAGCATCACAATAAACACCACAACAGGCACCGTAATCACCACGACAAACACCATAATTTCCCTTAATCAATTTGTCTTCATCCTATGACTTAGATTGCTTTAAACTTCGTGTGTCCAGGCATATTGACCCCAACGTCCTTTGAATTTGTCTCTGTCACTCTTTTGGCATTGGGGGAGACACCCACTACAGGCAACCCGCCCTTTGTCTCCTTCATAAAAAAAAAAAAAAAAAAAAAAAAATAATAATAATAATAATAATAATAATACATAAAAACATAAAATAAAAAATAAAACGCACAATAATAACCACCATGTGATCACCACCACCTTAAGGGGATATTTACACTTGAAGGATTTTTTTCTGGACCCCTTTCTCCCACATATTTAGCCTCATTGCTTATGAGATTTCAAGACGTTCGCCCCCCTTAGTTTGGCGATGTTAAGAAAGTTTGCCCCATTTCTGTCAATTTTAAGACTTTTTGTGCAATTTCGGTGTTGATTTTTTTCCTGGCGAGCGATAGCGGGCCTGTAATATAAGAAGAACTGGCCCTTGGCCGGGACATTTTTATACCGAACAATGTACACATTTATCTTGCAAGGGGGTCTAGGGGATGTAATTTTATGCTTGATAGAGGTCTAGGGAACAAACTAAAAACCTCCCCTTAACTGCCACCACCACCCCCATCATCACCACCACCACCATTATCACCACCACCACCATTATCACCACCATCACCACCACCATACCCGTGCGCCTGTATAGTGGTGGTGTTGGAGGTGTTAATGGCGCCTCCTGAGCAACAATCACCGAGGGGGGGGGGGGGATTCATTCAGATTACTCCCAGCCGTCTGTGAGAAGTACAACGACAACTCTTTCACATTAGGTACCATGTTGAATACCTACAGCCATTCACCACTACAGACATGACCATAATCATCACTACCACAACAACCATCATCATAAGCTCTACCATCACCACCACCACCATCATCATCACCAACAACAAACATCACCACCATCACAACCACCACCACCACTACAAACATCACCACCATCACAACCACTACATACATCACCACCATCACCATTACAACAACCACCATCACCACCACCACTATCACCATCACTAAAAACACCACAACCATATCAGCCATCACCATCACCATCACCACCACCATTCAGATTACTCCTAATCATCTCTTAGGAGACTGCGACAATTCCTTCACAGTAGCTGCTAAATACAAATGTAGTGCCAAACATGGTGCCAAAATGTATTCAATGTAGTAATAGTAACAGTCAATTATACAAAAATATTTATCCTATCAAATTATTTGTGCAAATTAGTATGAGTGATATTGGTGAAACAGAATTACCTCCGCTTACGCTGGCTGGGTCTTTACCATCAGTATCATTGGCCTAAATTGTCTTCGGGTTCCAATATATGATCCGGACCGCATCCTAATTTGATTGACTTCTTCCTTGGCGCATATCGTATCTGCCCACCAAATTTCGTCAAAATCGGTTTATAACTATGCAAGATATTTTGTTTATAGACAAATAGACAGATAAATAAACAAACAAACAAATGTAGACGAATACATAACCTCCATCCAACTTAGCAGGCGGAGGTAAACTATAATGTATAACTTGCAAAATAAGCAAACCAAGACAGGGACGACACAATAATATAAATTAATCCTCCATAATCCATTACAAACCCCAATGCACTAGAATAACCTAATGAAAGCGTATGATCCTCCCGGGATTCGAACTAATACAAATTAGTAAGCTACCATTCTTGAGGCAGGAAGACGTGAAAGAACAATAACGTGTGATCAAGAATAGAGAAGTTGCTGAATGTGGCGGATGAGAGGGAGGTGGACATGATGATAATATTGGGGTGTGTAGGGATGGTATGAATGAGATAATGTCAATGGAAGGGGTGATACGGATATGGTCAGAGATCGGAATATGAAAAGGTAATAGGAAAATTATATGCATGAATGAAAAAAACTATATAAGGTAGTATTTTGAATGGAGATGGGGTATAAATGGAGATGGTACCAGTATGAATGAGATGATGTGAATGGAAGGGGTGATACTTATATGGTGAAAAATCGTAATAGGAAGAGGTAATAGTAAAATTATACGCATGAAGGAAAACACTATATAAGGTTTTATTTTGAATGGAGATGGAAGAGGGTGATCATTTAATGGAAATTTATTATGAATGGAGATGGCATGAATAAGATAATATGAATGAAAGGGGTAATATGGTGAGACATCGGAATATGAAGAGGTAATAATAAAATGAATGAGATGGTATGAATGAGAGAAAGTGAATGAGATGGTATGAATGAGATGGTATGAATGAGATGGTATGAATGAGATGGTATGAATGAGATGGTATGAATGATAGGAAGTGAATGAGATGGTATGAATGAGAGGAAGTGAATGAGATGAAGTGAATGAGATGGTATGAATGAGAGGAAGTGAATGAGATGGTATGCATGAGAGGAGGTGCATGAGATGGTATGAATGAGAGGATATGAATGAGATAGTATGAATGAGAGGATATGAATGAGATGGTATGAATGAGATGAAGTAGATGAGATGATATGAATGAGAGGAAGTGAATGAGATGGTATGACTGAGAGGAAGTGAATGAGATGGTATGAATGAGAGGAAATGAATGAGATGGTGTGAATGAGATGGTATGAATGAGAGGAAATGAATGAGATAGTGTAAATGAGATGGTATGAATGAGATGGTGTGAATGAGATGGTATGAATGAGAGGAAATGAATGAGATAGTGTAAATGAGATGGTATGAATGAGGTGGTGTGAATGAGATGGTATGAATGAGAGGAAATGAATGAGATAGTGTAAATGAGATGGTATGAATGAGATGGTGTGAATGAGATGGTATGAATGAGAGGAAATGAATGAGATAGTGTAAATGAGATGGTATGAATGAGGAAGTGAATGAGATGGTATGAATGAGATGGTATGAATGATAGGAATTGAATGAGATGGTATGAATGATATATTATGAATGAGATGGTATGAATGATAGGAAGTGAATGAGATGGTATGAATGAGATGGTATGAATGATAGGAAGTGAATGAGATGGTATGAATGAGAGGAAGTGAATGAGATGGTATGAATGAGACGGTATGAATGAGAGGACACGAATGAGATGGTATGAATGAGAAGATATGAATGATAGGACACGAATGAGATAGCATGAATGAGATGATGTGAATGGAAGTGATAATATATATATGGTGATAAAAAGTAATATGAAGCAATAACAGACAAATTGAGGGCACAAATTACATGTTATTCTTGCTAGTATTGTAGGATATTATTAGTTTAGGAAGGATCTCTGGGAAACAAGGGGGTAAAAGCGATCTCAATGACTCAATTTACACTATCTTAATTACTAATGGTTGATGGTATGTAATTTAGGAAGGATATCTAGGAATTACAGGGGAAAACAACTGGTAGAGATAGGGAGTGGAGAAGCTAGTGTTGTTAATAAAGTGGTTCTCCTCAAATGGTGTATATTATTTCAAGGTCATCAAGCTTTACAGATATTTAATAGATACATAACATTAGATAGTACCTAGCACTCATTCTTTTGTCATGGCTAGCCCAATTAGTTTTGAGATTGTAACACGTTCGCCCCATTAGTTTAGCTATTACCATCATCCCCACTATCACTATCATCACTTATAATGTCAACTAATGTTTTCGGCCCCAGAACGAATGCGTTCTGAAAACCATATTATGCAAATCAAAATATCTCCTGTTAAAATTCCCTCAACTTTGCCTTCCATTTAAATATACACGATATACAGCGCTCCCTACTCACTTTACCACCCGCCCACAGTCCAGTGTACACCTTTAACATTACAGTTAATTAACTCTGAATTCCAACTCGGGTTAAAGCTCACCATTTTCACCAGCTACAGGGAGTTGAGATTACCCTGGGTATAAATAAATAAATAAATACATACATACATAGATACATACATATACAGTATATATATATATATATATATAAATATAAATGTAGCTGCTGTAATGCAACTTATATAGGCCAATCAAAACGGCACTTAAACACGTGGGTTGCGGAGCACCTGGGTCGATCTTATAGAACTGGACTTCCCATTTCTAAACCATCCTTTTCAGCCATTCGAGACCATTGTGAACCTTTAGGCCATTCCATTAACAAAAAAGATTTTTCAGTAATTTTCAGTTGTTCTGGTGACACCACCCGTTTAATACCATCTTAAGCCCACCTTGGGCACCCAGGAATTCTCCTCCAACCTATTATGTTTCTAAGGTATTGTGTATATTTTAGCCTACAATATCTACACGTAGTTCACTTATGGTTTAGCTGTTGTTGTTGTTTGTGTTTGTTTCTATCTCTTTTTTCGTGATTTCTAATTTGTTTTGTTTTTCTAAACTATTATTAAACATATATTTGCTTTAAATGTCAACATAATTTATTAATACATTTATTTCTTATTGCTTTAGGTCTGATGATGACATATGTTAATGTCGAAACGTTACCGGTACCAGAATAAAGATGTTCGTGTTTACCTTGGTGTTGCTTGCCCTTATAAGACTCCGCTTCCCCCAAGGAGAATCTATTGCCACTACTATTATATATATATATATATATATATAATTATACCGGTATATATAAATATATATATATATATATATATATATATATATATATATATATATATATATATATATATATATATATATATATATATATATATATATATATATATATATATATATATATATATATATGCACGCTTAAGGGGAGGTTTGGTTTTTCTGGACCCGCTTCTCCCTCATGTTTAGCCCCGTCAGTTTGGCGATTTTATGCAGTTTTATGCAATTTAGGGGTCGATTTTGTCGTTGTTAAGCGATAGCGAGCCTATAATTTAAATGGAACCGGCTTTTGCCCGGTAAATTTTCCTACCGAAAAATGTACGAATTGATCTCAAAGGGTGTCTTGGGGATATTTAGTAAAGATTGATGGAGGTCTTGGGAGGAAACTTAAAATACTATCTAAGTACATTAACCCCTTCAGGATACATATTTTGTAATATTTTTCTGGCAGGTATCAGAGGTTGAGATACACTTTACCCCTTTGATTCCTAGCGAGCTTTCCAAAACTGAGCAAATATAGTCTAATAATGTATGTATGTATGTATGTATGTATGTATGTATGTATGTATGTATGTATGTATGTATGTATGTATACAGTATACATACATACATACATACATTATTAGACTATATTTGCTCAGTTATATATAATTATACATTATATACCTCTCAGTATATACCCCAAAGCTGGGGGTGGCCGACTCGTAACAGAAACCGCACAGAAACAATACTTAAAGTTCCAATTATTAGGGTCCGGGACCACTTTCGCGTTCCCTCGCTATTTCCTCTGTCTCTAGTAGGTGAAGTCTACAAGGGGATGAAGATTCCTAGCCTCCTACCCCCAGAAGGAAAAAGTAAGATAGTAAAAGAGACAGACAGCATCGGCTAAGGTTGGGTAGAGGATGCCAAACCTCACGCTGGATAGGACCACCCCTCTAATAATAGCCAGAAAAACTGTTAAAACGCCGTTAAAATCATGAAGGAGTTAAATAACTATATACCATTCCAATTAAGTAGTCCAGAAATCGTAAACCCTAACCTCTGTAACTCAAAAAGGGCTAGAGCAAATGAGCTGCAAATGCCCATACCTATTTCCTGGCTGACACTTTCCAAAGACCAAATGGTAGAACTATTAGTTAGATTACTTGAGTCGTTTGTGAGTTATAGAGGTTCAAGTTCAAGAGTGTTGGTCTACTTACTTGGAACAGGGTATAGCAATGATACGTACCGGTATGGTAACTTTCCACATCACCAATACCATTACACCTCGTTACGTAAACCAAGGTCACTGCAAGCGTCGAACTTCATGGGAGATGACTAGTCAGTTTGTACCCTTTCAAGCTCCAATACGCGTTTCTGTTCTGTTTCTGGCTACTATTAGACGATTTTATTCAGATTAGTAAAGGTATATGGAAGTCAAAGGGTTGATCGAGATAGTATTTACCCTTTTAATACCCACAGATCCTTCCTAAGCTGCAGAAAAATCGTCTCATGATAGCCAAAATAAACTGCTAAAACGCGTCAGAGCTTCAAAGGGTAAAAGTGACTAACCTATTGTTCTATTTCGTTCGTCCTTGCATATTATATAAATTTTCTTGCTACCTACAGTATATGTGAATATAAAGCTACTCGATAATTAATGGTATATATTGATTGATTGATGGGTAGAGTAAAGTAGGAGAGTAGAGTAATTTGGATAGAGGAAGAATAAGTTGAGAAATGAGAAGTACAGTAAAATATAAAAAGTACTTGGGCTCAACCAGGTATTCTATTAATAAATAAATACAAATAAATGCAAATCTCCCCTTATGTTAATGGAGAAGTAGCACATATGTCCATAACTCAATTTACTTTATTTCATTAATTCAACTATGAAATGTATAAAGGTGACGATCTGACAGTATGAATTTATGGAGACTCTCTCTCTCTCTCAACACGGCTTTCGTAAAAAACGTTCCTGTTTAACAAACCTCTTAGACTTCTTCCACGATATCCTCAACCTCTACGATGAGAGTAAAGCTGTAGATATTATATACCTTGATTTTCAAAAGGCCTTTGACAAAGTTCCCCACAAACGTTTACTGCTAAAACTAAAAGCGCATGGAATACAAGACGGTGTGTTGAAATGGATAGAAAATTGGCTCAGCGACAGAAAGCAAAGAGTAGTCATAAACGGTAAGGCATCTAAATGAACCAATGTTAGTAGCGGGGTACCCCAGGGATCGGTAATAGGACCAATTCTCTTTCTAATTTACATCAACGACATAGATGAGGGTCTCACCTGTACAATCTCAAAATTTGCTGACGATACAAAAATTGCAAATAGCGTACTCTCAAAAGAACAAGTTGACGATATGCAACACAATCTAGATAAATTGTCATGTTGGGCCCAAATTTGGCAAATGAGTTTCAATGCGGATAAATGTAAAGTACTACATATCGGATACCTAAATGAGAAAGCAAACTATTCGATGAATGGCACTCAGCTTAAGAATGTAAACAGAGAAACCGATCTGGGAGTAACAATATCGAGTAACCTAAAACCGAGTCAACAATGTTCAGAAGTTGTTAAGAAGGCAAACAAAATAATTGGCTTTATAGGCAGGTCATTTGAGCATAAATCCAAAGAAGTTATCCTAACCCTTTACAATTCCTTAGTCCGCCCTCTTCTGGAATACTGCGTTCAATCCTGGTGCCCTTATTACCAAAAATATATCAACAAGCTAGAACGAGTTCAACGTAGAGTTACCAAAATGATACCTAGCCTAAAGAACAAACCATACGAAGAGCGTCTTAGAGAATTAAAGCTATTTCCTTTAACCCAGCGCAGATTAAGAGGTGACTTAATTCAAGTGTTCAAAATCATCAAAGGCATCGACAATATGAACTGTAGTAAGTACTTCACTATCGACCAATCTAATTACACGCGGGGAAACGGTTGCAAAATTATTGGTTAATCTTTTAACTCACACGAATCTAAGAATTTCTTCTTCAATCGAGTTGTCAACTTGTGGAATGGGCTTCCCCAAAACGTTATAGACTGCATCACCGTTGATTCATTTAAACTCCGCGTAGACAATTATCTCGCATCAAACCCGCGACTGACTGCGTTTGTAAATTAATAACTTTATTTTATCCCCCCCCTCAGTTACTAACCCATCTGTCCCCTACTAACTTCCTAATCCTGCCACGGACATTAGTTCCAGGGCAGTAATTCCCTTTCCAATGTTCCCTTACCCACTCTAAACCACTGTTTGGACACTTGATCCTCAGTGTTTTGGAGGACAAGCAACCTAGAAGGGTCACTAGATCTGTTGTTGCTTGATTTCCTTTGTACTCCTTTGTACTCTCTTCCAAACCCCTTACCACCTGATACTAATAAAACCTGCTCTCTCTCTCTCTCCCTCTATCTATCTATCTATCTATCTATCTGCTATGCTTGATAATCTTATTGAAGAGCAAAATATTAACAACTTAATTATAAGCGGCGATTTTAATGCAAATTATAGAAAGGGTAGATTTTGGAATGAATTGATGAATTTTATTATGAACAAGAATATGAAGGATGGTGACTCAGTGTTGCCACTTGATACGTTTACTTATTTGTGTCCAAGCAAGAGTACAGTTAGTTGGTTGGATCATGTTGTTCTATCACAAAGTCTAAGCAGTTTTGTTTCTGATATAACTGTGCGCTATGATCTTGCTCTCTATGACCATTTCCCTATAACTTTCAACCTTAATATTAAGATGGCACATACTGTAATAAAAACAGATTCTCATTTTTCACAATTTGTAAACTGGTCGCTGTTTTCTTCTTATGAAGTAACAACGAGTTACAAAGATAAAGTAAATGAAAGCATTATGCAGTTGGGTTTGATGAAATTGGATTGTTTGGACTGTTGTGTATATAAATGTACAAATAAAGGTCATATTATTGACATTTATTATATATATAAAACTCTTGTGGATGTTATGATAAATTCAACTAATGAATATACTGTTGTGCCAAAAAGAAAGGAACACATTAAACCTGGTTGGAATGATCATGTAGCCCACTTGTATAAAATTGCTAGAGAGAGATTTTTAATATGGAAAAAAATAGGATGTCCCTTATCTGGAGATATACTTGATCATATGAAAGAGACTAGAAAAGCATTTAAAAAGCACTAAAATATATAAAAACAAATGAAAACCAGATTATAAATGACAAATTAGCTGATTCTTTGGTGAATAAAAGATATAACGTGTTTTGGAAAGAAGTGAGGAAGACAAAGAAAAATAAATCCTATATTAATATGAAAATATAAGGTGAATGTGAAGCAATTCTTATAACTGAAAAATTCTCTCAGAGGTTTAAAGGCATCTTTGATGACGAAAAATTTCAAAATATAACTAATTTAAAGTACCAGTACCTTACCACAAAATTAAATGCAAATATAAGAAAAGGACAGTTATTAGGAAATATTAATATAAATGATGTATGTAAAGGAATTAGTGACCTTAAGTATGTCACTGGTTACGATAATGTACATTCAAATCATATCAAACATGGTTCTGAATATTTAGTGAAGCTATTAGCTAAACTCTTTTCGTCTTTTGTCACACATGGATACTTGCCTGAAAGAATGACTTTTGGAGTTATTTTACCTTTAGTAAAGGATAAATTCAAAGATCAGAGTGATATAGAAAATTACAGACCAATTGTATCATCCTCAGTGTTCCTCAAACTGTTTGAATCTTGTTTAAAATACCATATTGAACGGTATGTGACTTTTAATGACAGACAGCATGGATTTAGAGTGAATCACTCTACGTCTACAGCATGCTTAGTTTTAAAGGAAACCATTTTAAGATATAATTCTTTAAGCTCAAATGTATATGCCTCTTTTATAGATCTGAAGAAAGTTTTTGATAAATTAATAAATTTAAGCTTATTCATAAACTTTTAAAATTAAATATTCAAATGTTTTATGTAAATATTTTATATTTCTTATATAGGAATCAAAGCGTAGCTACTAAGCATAAATATGCAGTATCAGATCCTTGGAAAATTAAAAATGGAGTGAGACAAGGTGGTATTCTGTCAACAGTTCTATTTAATATTTACATTAATGACATGATAGAAAAAGTATCTGAGAGTAGTACAGGCTGCAAGTTGGGTAACAGATCTAGCAACATAATTGCTTATGCCGATGACTTGGTTCTGCTTTCTCCTTCTTCATCAAGTTTACAAGAATTATTGAACATAATTGAAAATGAAGCAAAGGCAATTGATATTGAAATTAATCCAAGTAAATCCGTTTGTATGTATTTTAAGCACAAACACGATAATGTCAAGGATCCGATTTTATATTTATATGAAAGTAAGTTAGAAGTTGTACACGAATGTAGATATCTTGGCTTTGTAATAGATTCCAATTTGCATAATGACAAAGACATAATAAGATGCAGGAATAAGTTTTATAACGAATTCAATTGCCTTTTGCGGAAATTTTCTAGCGTTAGCTGTAATGTATTTAGTAAATTATTCCAGAGTTATTGTATGAGTTTTTATGGATCAGAATTGTGGGTTCTGTATAAGAATGTTATGTCCCATTGAAACAATTTGCAATAGGCTTCCATAAAGCAATAAAGAAAATTATGAAGCTAAGATACTGGGAGAGCAACCATAAGGCATGTCGCCTTGCAGGACTAATGACGTTTAATCATTTTATAAATTGGCAGAGAATCAGGTTTAGTTATAAAATAATTAGTAATCCCTGCAAATATTTAAGAAAATGCCTGTTAAATGTGTCCGAGGATCTGTTCCTGGCTAACGAAGCCAAGTCTGTACTACTTTCAGAGTATAACATTGAAAGCATGATGGAAAATGACATAGATGCCATTAAGTCACGGATACTGTATGTTCAAAATAATGAACCCACCTTGCGGTAGGATGAAATTTTATACACTGTATATATGTAAAATGTTACCATGTAACCTTTTATGAAAAAAAGAATTAACTAACTAACTAACTATCTATCTATCTATCTATCTATCTATCTATCTCTCTCTCTCTCTCTCAACACTTTGCCACCTCATACTAATAACACCTCTCATTCACACACACACACACTCTCTCTCTCTCTCTTCCAAACCCCTTACCACCTGATACTAATATAACCTGCTCTCTCTCTCTCTTTATCTATCTATATATCTATCTATCTATCTTAATGACATTCACTCATCTAATTAATTGGCAAAAAATACGGTTTGCTCACAGATGTATGATGAAGCCTTGTATCTTTTTAAGAAAATGTTTACTTAACAATGATGATAGCTTATATTTGATGAAGGAAGTAAAACATATTTTATTGAATATTTATAATATCGAATGTTTAATGGAAAATGACATTGACGCAGTAAAATCTAGAATTACTTTTATTCAAAGCCGTGAACCAACTATGAGATAAATGTGCTTCACAATTCTCTTACTATGTACAAAGTTTTATGTAGCTTTTACGAAATAAAATATTGAGTCTGAGTCTGAGTCTCTCTCTCTCTCTCTCTCTACACTTTGCCACCTCATATTAATAACACCTCTCATTCACACACACACACACACACATGTATGTATATACAATATATGCGTATGTATATGTGTACGTATGTGTATATACCGGTATGTATGTTCTGTATATATATAAGTAAAATAAATGTGTACTGTATATGCACTGTAAATCACTTACTCTCATGGTTAATTTATGATAATTTGTATTTTGCACTAGCATAATTATTGTATTAATTTCTTTGTTTTAATGTAAAGTATATTATACTCACACATTGTAAAATGAGCTTACTATTTTCATATCTGTACATCTCATGTTCATCCACTAAATTGTAAAATTTGTATTTTCAGATCATGAGGCTGCCATTCTTTAATAAACCGTTTATTATTATTATTATTGTTACACACACACACACTCTCTCTCTCTACCATGGGCTATGAGTGACGTTGCTAGGGTGACCACCGAAGAACAACAACAACAACAACAACAACACCTGGTCCATGGTAGTAGTAAAGCTGTCCGGTTCATTGTTAAGAGAGAGAGAGAGAGAGAGAGAGAGAGAGAGAGAGAGAGAGAGAGAGAGAGAGAGAGAGAGAGAGAGAGAGAGCGAGAGCGAGAGCGAGAGAGAGAGAGAGAGAGAGAGCGAGAGAAAGAGAGAGAGAGAGAGAGAGTGTGTGTTTTAAAATTAGTTTGGCGATAATCTCAAAACTAGTGTGGCTAAACATTAGGGAGAAGGGGGTCCATAAAAACGGTCTGCCTTCCCTTAAGAGGGAAGGTTTTATTGTTTGGTCGATATATATATTTACTGATTATTTGTCTAATCTCCTCCCTGCGCATCCATCAAACTTAAATAAACATCCCAAAGATCCCTTTTCAAGATAAATGTTTAATTTTTTCGGTAGAAACATTTCTTGACCCAAATTAGAGGCTTGTTATTGCTTGGCAAGAATAAGTCGACCCCTAAATGGCACCAATTGACAAACAAATTGGTTGAAAGGTCTAAAAAACGCCAAACTAATGAACCGAACGTCATAAAATCTCAAAACTAATGGGGCTAAACATGAGAGAAAAAGATGTCCATAAAAAGCAACTACCTCCCCTCCTTAAGAAAGAGGCTGCAAGGCGCTGAAGGCTGGCCGAGTTGAAGAAGGCAAGTGAAAATCTGAGTTAAGGGGAGATGGGTCGTTTGCCAGGTCCCCCTTCTTCCTCATGTTTAGCCCCATTAGTTTTCACATTTTAAGACGTTCGACCCATTACTTTGTCGATTCTAAGATCTTGCGCCCCATTTTTAATCAATATTAAGACTTTTCGTGTAATTTAGGAGTCGATTTTTTCCTGGCGAGCGACAGCGAGCCTGTAATTTAAGAGCAACCGGCCTTAGGCCGGGACATTTTTCTATCGACAAATCTAAACATTTATCTTGGAGGGTCTTAGGCGTGTTTTTTTTATGCTTGACGGAGGCCTAGGGAGGAAACTACAAAAAAAAAAAAAATATATATATATATATATATATATATAAATATATATATATATATATATATATATACAGTATATATATATATATATATAAATGCGCAAATAAATACGTCCACCCCCCTTTAAAAGTGGACGGGCGGCGGGTCGAAAAGATATGAGGTGATATTTATATACCAGAGGAGGGGGGGGGGTTGTGTGTGTGTGTGTGTGTGTGTGTGTGTGTGTGTGAAAGAGAGAGAGAGAGAGAGAGAGAGAGAGAGAGAGAGAGAGAGAGAGAGAGAGAGAGAGAGAGAGAGAGAGAGAGAGAGAGAGAGAGAGAGAGAGAGAGAGACAAACAAAATCCTTACTTGCAGGTATTTTGTAGCGGAAGTAAATGGGTCTAGGGTGAGCCATAAATTGTTTTTATTGTATTTAATCATTGTATTATTTTCCTCCCTAGACCTCCATCAACCTTAAACAAAAAAACGCTCAAAACCTTCCTTCAGGATACATTTGTACATTTTTCGATAGAAAAATATTCCGGCCTAAGGCTGGTTTCTCTTTTATTACAGGCTCGCTATCGCTCACCAGGAAAAAATCGACACCTAAATGACACACAAATTCTTAATATTGACAAATAGATGGTGCGAAAGGTCTTAAAATCGCTAAACTAATGGCCCGAACGTATTATAATCTGAAAACCAATGGGGCTTAACATGAGGAAGGGGGACCAGAAAAACGGCCCACCTCCCCTTAAAAACTATTCTGACCACCTTTGTATACACGCCAATTATGGGCTCTCCATCTTGAAAGCCTATTCTGGCACTCCCTTAGTATGCATGCCAAGTATGGGCTCTCCATCTTGAAAACTGAGGGAGTAGTTCGTGAACAAGCAGACAGACAGAACACTCACAGAAAGTGCCGTTTATATAGTAGATTGGCAATAGTTTCTTGCCTCAGCTCAATTGCCGAGTTGCGAGTTTCGTTCTATAAGGAAGTTGGAGTTGTAGACAACGATATTTAACATAATTTACTGCAAAAATACGGTCGTAGTACATTTTATATGTAAATAAAACCCAATTCAACGTACCATTTATCCATCAGAAACTTACATAATTATTGCATTCCTGTTTAATATCGATGTTCACGACTCCAACTTCCTTATAGCCTGAAACTCGCAAGTGGTCAATTGGATTTATTACCCTGATCCACGGAATAAGAACAATAAGAAATGCGCTCAAAGAAACTATACTTTGTTTCTTTTCAGCTGACGATAAACTTGATCCTTTCGCAGCTATGTTATTGATACTTAATGGAAAAATAATAAAGTACTGTGTCTCTGCATCATATTAAGACCAAGTTTATATCATTAGCACCATATTTCACTACAAAATCTTCAAAACAATCGAAAAATCTTGATGGGAACTTTTCAATTTACCGTCAGTTGAAAAGAAACAGAAAATAGGATATATACATGTTTCTTCAATGTCTGGGAGCAATAACGCAAGCAATCATCCAGTGACAAGCAATCCTAATTAAATTAAGGGGAGATGGGGCGTCTTTCTAGACCCCCTTCTCCCTCATGTTTAGCCCCATTAGTTCTAAGATTTTATGACATTCGGTCCATTAGTTCGGCGATTTTAAGACCTTTCGCCCCATTTCTGTGTCAATTTTAAGACCTCTCGTGGTATTTAGGTGTCGATTTTGTATCCTGGCGAACGATAGTGAGCCTGTAATTTTGGAAGAACCGGCCTTCGGCCGGGGGGGATCTAATGGATGTATTGTTATGGTTGGTGGAGGTCTAGGGAGGAAACTAAAAAAATAAATAAAAAATAAAATATATATATATATATATATATATATATATATATATATATATATATATATAGCCTATACAGCATATGAAATAATCGACCAAAAAATAAACCCTTCCCGCTTAAGTCATCTATAGAATAAATGAAGTACAACACAAGATACACAAAATGGTAGCACAAAGAACTTGGCTGATATCAGGAGTTCATTTGCTACCTTTTTATCGTTTATGCAAGCAGTGATGTGGCTCGAAGCAATATTGATTAAACCTGTGAAGATTATGACACGTTTGAATAGTATATTCTGGCTATCAATAGACGAGGTAGGTTTGCGACAGGGTTGTGTAATGTCACCATGGCTGTTTAATATGTTTATGGATGGTGTGGTGAGGGAGGTGAAAAGGAGAACTATGGGAAGAGGATTGGGTTTAGTAGGAAAGAATGGTAGAGATTGGGAGTTGAATCAGTTGCTGTTCGCTGATGACACAGCATTGGTGGCGGATTCTGATGAGAAACTGCAGCGGGTAGTCAAAGAGTTTGGTGTGGTTTGTGGAAGGAGGAAACTGAAGGTGAACGTCAATAAAAGTAAAGTAATGGTGTGTAATAGGGGAGAGCATAGGGTGAATCTAGATGTGAGGCTGGATGGGGAAATATTGGAACAAGTAGAGTGTTTTAAATATCTAGGAGGAACAATAAGCAGGAATGGAGGTATGGAAGTGGAGGTAAAACAGAGAGTGTGTGAAGGAAGGAAGGTTTTCGGAGCAATGGGAAGTATGTGGAAGACGAGAAATCTCGGAGTGAAAGTAAAAAGTGCACTGTATCAAGGAATTGTTGTGCCAACAGTGATGTATGGGGCTGAGACATGGGCTCTGAAGAAAAAGGAGAAAAGAGGGCTGGATGTGATGGAGATGAGCTGCTTGAGGAGTATGTGTGGAGTTACTCGTAGAGACAGATTGAGGAATGAAGAGATACGTAGGAGAGTGGGGCAGCAGGAACATTTGTCAGCCAGAGTGGACAGAAGGGTGCTGAGCTGGTATGGTCATGTTGAACGAATGGGAGATGAAAGGCTTACAAAGAGAATATGTGAGTCAGGTACAGGGGAGATAGAAGGGCAGGAAGACCCCCATTGAGATGGAGAGACTGTGTAAGAAAGGCTTTGGATGATAGAGGAATGACTATAGATCAGGCAGGGGAAGTGATGGTGGACAGGAGTGAATGGAGAATGCTTGTGAATAGTTGAGTGAACACGTGGTCATTTGGAGTAAGGGGTCGGGCGCAAGTTGGACTAGATAATAGTCCATCAGGCGCCTGGCCCGGGGAGACGATTAATATGAAGGGTGTGCCTGGAAGTGTGGTGGGAGGGCTTGTGGCTTTGGCTCCGCTGCATGTCTGCCTGCCGAGATCGGAACCTCTCCGGGTGGTCAGGGGCCGGGGGAGTGCTGGAGCGACCTTGGTAACCCTGGTCTCTGGGTCTTCTCCTGGGTGACCTGGTTGTGTGAGAGTTTGTGTTTTTTATCTGTGTTTATTTTTTGTTTTGTGTTTTCCCTGTTTTTGCTCTGTCTTGAGTCGGCTACCCCCAAAATGGGGATTGGGCATATAGATAGATAGATAGAATAGACGATTTTATCCAGTTTAGAAAGGATCTGTGGGAATGATAGGGGTAAATACTAGCTCATCAAACCTTCTGATTTATAAATATCCTTCCTAATCTCATTAAATCATTGGACTCCCAGAAATTCCGTTTGAGGCCGATCACACACTTGGCATCGCTACATCAATCTCAATCTCTCTCTCTCTCTCTCTCTCTCTCTCTCTTTCCCCTCAACCACTGCAAAATTGCGAGTCGAAACTGTCAGAGGAAGAAAATGTAAAATGAAAATTATGTCACGGAAAAATTGAAAAAGGAGTAAAATCCTGAAAGCTGCCAACGGAAATGTCTCACAATTTTTTCTCTGAAGCACACTAACGTTCCTCGACCTCAGAGAAATGTTTTATTTATGTACTCTTTATTGGCATAATTTTATTGGCCTTGGTTCTGATTTTAGTTGATTGGATGTTTTACTTCTTACCAGTTGATTAGATTTCTGATTTCATTCCAGTTGATTAGATTTATGATTTCTTTTCAGGGGATACTTTTTCGATTCGTATCTTCAACTAGTTTTTGTTTATTCTTTTTCCTTTATGAACTGCTTGAGGAGTATATGTAGAGTGATGCGTAGACATAGATTGAGGAATGAAGAGGTACGTAGGAGAGTGGGACAACAGGAACCCTTGTCGGCCAGAGTGGACAGTAGGGTGCTGTGCTGGTATGGACATTGGACATGTTGACCGAATGGGAGATGAAAGGCTTACAAAGTGAGTATATGAGTCAGATACAAGGAGAAGTAGAGGGAGAGGAAGACCTCGGTTGAGACAAAGACCTAATGTAGTACAATCGTTAGAAGGTAGAGAGATGACTGTAAAAAAGGCGTGAGAAGTGGTGATAAATAGGCATGAATGGAGAATGCTTGTGAATAGATGAGTGATAACTCGGTCATTGGGAGAGGGGGTCGGGCGCCAGTTGGACTAGATAATAGTCCGTCAGGCACCTGCCCCAGGGAGCCGGTGTATACGTAGGGATGTGAGGTAGGCGAGCATTGTGGTATGCTTCCGCTGCGTGTCTACCTGCTGAGACCGGAACCTCTCTGGGAGGTCTGGTACCGGGGGAGTGTTGGAGACTCTTAGTGATCCCTGGTGTCTGGGTCTTCTCCTGGGCGACCTAGATGTGTGTGAATTTGTTATTTTGTTTTTAAGCTGTGTTCCATTGTCCTGTTTGTGCTCTGTTGGGCCCCCAGCGATGGGGTATGTGCCTGATTATACAGTATACATACATACATACCTTTATACGAATAAGAATGGCATTGTTTCTCTCTCTCTCTCTCTCTCTCTCTCTCTCTCTCTCTCTCTCTCTCTCTCTCTCTCTCTCTCTCTCTCTCTCTCTCTCTCTCACTCTTCATAGTCCATCCGTCAAAAAACTTTGTGCCTATTTTTCCTTTGAGATATATTTTGGTTTTCTCTTTGAACCTGTCATTCAATGGCGGGCAAACAAAGGAAGTTCAGTTTTTTTAATCAACCCTCTCGAGATTACGCATGATTTATCTTCTGTTTTCTGGATATTATTTGAGGATTTCATTCAGCATTCAAGATCTGATTAGGCACTTTTTTTTTTCTCTGTTCTCTTTATTTTTAGACGATTTCATTCAGATTAGGAAGGGTATGTGGAAGTCAGAGGGTTAATTGAAAGCCTTTACCTTTTTAATTCGATTTTATTAATTAACCATTTCACGATCTGTTTACGCATGTCTTTGTTCTTCTTTCTCGCTATTATTAGACGATTTCATTCAGATTAGAAAGGGTGTGTGGAAGTCAGAGGGATAATTGAAAGTATTTACCTTTATAATGATATGTTATTAGCTAACCCATTCAAGATCCGATTATACATTTCTCTTCTGCTTTCTCGCCATTATTTGACGATATGATTCAGATTGGGAAGGGTACCGGTATGTGGAAGTCAGAGTGTGAATTGCGATATGTGTTACCCTATTTATTCCCACAGATCCTTCGAAAGATGTATAAAATAGTTTAATGGTAGCCAGAATATACTGTGAAAACGCGTTAGGATCCTCTAAGGGTTAAGGAGAGATGGGTCGTTTTTCTAGATCCTATTCTCGGATCGGATCTTGAAAGGGTTAGTTAATAAATTCGAATTAAAAAGGTAAAGCCTTTCAATTCACCCTCTGACTCCCACATACCCTTCCTAAGCTGAATGAAATCGTCTAATAATAGCCAGAAAACAGAAGATAAATCATGCGTAATAATAACCAGAAAACAGAAGATAAATCATGCGTAATAATAGCCAGAAAACAGAAGATAAATCATGCGTAATAATAGCCAGAAAACAGAAGATAAATCATGCATAATAATAGCCAGAAAACAGAAGATAAATCATGCGTAATAATAGCCAGAAAACAGAAGATAAATCATTGCGTAATAATAGCCAGAAAACAGAAGATAAATCATGCGTAATAATAGCCAGAAAACAGAAGATAAATCATGCGTAATAATAGCCAGAAAACAGAAGATAAATCATGCGTAATAATAGCCAGAAAACAGAAGATAAATCATGCGTAATAATAGCCAGAAAACAGAAGATAAATCATGCGTAATAATAGCCAGAAAACAGAAGATAAATCATGCGTAATAATAGCCAGAAAACAGAAGATAAATCATGCGTAATCGTCTCGAAAGGGTTGATTAATAAAACTCAATTTCCTTTGCTTGCCCGCCGTTGAATGAAAGGTTCAAAGAGAAAACAAACATATATCTCAAAGAAAAAATAAGAGTTATTTGACGGATTGACTATGAAGACCATTTTTGGCTTCTCAGGTTACGTATGGACAATGGGTGCTGAGAGAGAGAGAAAGAGAAAGAGAGAGCTGTAGAGTGAGAGTGAGTGAGTTATTGTGTTTGGGTGCGTGGATTAGAGAGAGAGAGAGAGAGAGGAGTTAATAACAGATGAAGTGTCCTAGTTTCCCCTGAACCCGAATCGTCTCAAATTTGGATATTTGGAAAATATCAAAACAACAGAATTGGAAGTCCCTGTTGGCAGTAAATATTAGAGTAGCTCTTTCTGTTTATTTCTTTCTTTCTTTCTATCTTTAACCCTTTCAGTACGATGATGCAATGTTTATGTTATTCTGGTAGTTAGTTGACGATTTTATGAAAGGGAGATATAATTATTTATTCATATACAGTATATGTATATATTTTCCGCTCTAGACCTCCATCAAGCTTAACAAATTACCCTCAAGACCCCACTTCAAGATCAATTTGTGCATTTTTCGGCCGTTTCCTCTTAAACAGCAGGCTTGCTATCACTCGCTAGGAAGAAATCGATACATCGATACCTAAATGTCACGAAAGTTATAGAAATTGACAAAGAAATGGGGCGAAATGTCTGATAATCACCAAACTAATGGGGGGAACGTCTTAATATCTCAAAAACTAATGGCGCTAAACATGAGGGAGAAGACGGTCCAGAATATAACCTTTTAATTCTACATAACAACTAAATTCTCCTCCCTAGGTCCCCTAACATATACAGCAACCAACACACACTTTCTGAATTTTCCTCACAAACATTTGTATCTTAATTATTATCATTATTATTATTATTATTATTTGAAGTAGTAGTAGTAGTAGTAGTAGTAGTGGTATTTTATATTATTGTTTATTTGAAGTAGTAGTAGTAGTAGTGGTATATTATATTATCGTTTATTTCTATGATTATCATTATTATTATCGTCCTCACAAACAGTAAAACAACAAAACATGACTTACTCCAATGCACAGTACAGACAAAAGTAAAAACAAAAACAAAAAAAATATATACAGATTGACAGATAGAAACTTGGGCCAAAAGATGGATAGATCGTCATAATTGTATACAACACACACACACACACACACACACACACACACACACACACACACACACACACACACACACACACACAAACACATAGAAGCAAGAAATATTAAAACAAATATCAAAAGTAAACTGGAGGCAATACAAACTGAGACGACAACACGAACGCACCTCAATTCCTGTAAACTACAAATAGGCGAATACACACACACACACACACACACACACACACATATATATATATATATATATATATATATATATATATATAATATATATATTTATATATCTCAATA
>CM064541.1:31561207-31564637 GCA_032716605.1 Paralithodes platypus | reverse complement strand
CATGTATCTTCAATCTACTGTAATTCCGACAACAGTGAAAAAAAAAACAAAAAAAAAACAGAAATGTCGTCGGATAAATGTTGGAAATTGAATTATCAACGACCAGTATTATTTCCATCACCAGTGCAAAATATCCCAGAAATATTGATGGATAATGTTGCAAATTGAACGTCGACCAGTATAGTTTCCATCACCAGTGCAAAAAATAAAATAAAAATAAAAAAGAATAAAGATGGAAAAATATTGCAATTTGAGGACCCAAGGCGCCCCCCCCCCCCCCCCTCCCCCCCACACACACACACATACACACTCCCTTGCAAGAACCAGGCACTAATAGGCTTTCAACAGATGCTAATGTGGGTCGCCTTGCATGGGAACGGAAGGAGACACACGAGAGCAAATACCTGGATACTTTCCTTGCAAGTTGAGTGTTTTTATATTACCGGTAAATGGACTGCTTGACTGAGCCTTTCGTTTTGGAGTTTAGAGTTTAGTTTAGAGATTTTAAGAAGTTTCACATATTTGTTTGATGATAACAATACACTTCACTTTATTCAGGTGTCGATTTTGTTCTGAGCGAGTGGTAGCGAGCCTGTGACCTATTAGAAACCTAGTATACTCTATCGAAAAATGTACAAATTTAGTTTGATGGGGGTCTAGGTAGGGTGTTGTTTTTTTTTTTTTTTTTTTTTTTTTCCAGTTTGAAGGAATTTAGGAAAGGCGTATGAGATGAATGAGCCGCTCCATTTGGAGCTCTACTGTTTTGCTACATTAATTTGGAGGTTTTAAGACGTTTCACCTAATTTTTTTGGCGATAAGACGCTTCAAGCCCATTTGGTGGTCGAATTATTTCTGGACGAGCGATAGCGAGCCTAAAACTTAAAAGAAATAAAAAATGTAAGATTTAGCTTGAAGGGTGTCTGGGTGTTTTTTATTTATTATTATTTTTTTTATTTTTATTTATTTTTTTCTATTATTATTATTATTTTTTTTTTAAGGACGTCTGGAAAGGAGTTTTCGTCAACCTAGGGAACAAACTAAAATAATACATTGCTCAATAATTGAAACAGCAAGCAAAATCCTCAGTACCCTAATTATTCAACAAAATATCATAATATCCCACACAAATAATAGCCCATAAATACCCCGACATGTGGGTCGCCTTGCATGGGAACGGAACCAGAAACAAGTGCAAATACCCGGAAACTTTCCTTACAAGTTACATGTTTATATTTCCGGCAAATGAACTGCTTCCCTGAGCCGCTCATTACCCAGTCTCCTGCAACTCACTAAAACATTGTCATTATAATTTTCCTTTACTTTTCCTTTCCTTTAAGCCGGTATCACACGAGCGTTTTTCCCTCAACATTGATCCTCAACACTGGTCTGGCAGCTTATGAGGTCAACATTTACAATATTTCTGCTACCTAAGTTCATCCATCATCAGTCTAGTTTCCGATACCAGTGTCAAATAATCCAGAAATGTTGCCAGAGTGGTTACGGTGCCCGACTCTCACAAATATACCTGGAGTGAGTGGGTTCGAATCCTGGTCAGGTTACCTCTCTCCCAAAAATGTTGACCTTCGAATGTTGACTTTAAAAGCTCTCGTGTGATACCGGCTTTCCTTGTATTTTGATAACGAAGCCGATCCGGATCGGCTTCTGAATTTTGATTATTATTATATTATATCGTTCCTGGTTTGGTTGGTTTATTTTGCCAGTTCTACATTATATTTACCCTGTGCGTCCCTGTAGACATGGTGTGAAGGGTATTGTTTTCACTCCTGTTTGTGTGTCTGTCAGTCTGTCTGTGCACTGTAATCAATCAAAATATATGGTAGGCTATGTTAAATATTTGGGTATACTGTATGATCATTACTTACCGTTCTATCCTTATAATAAATGGTTTATTACGTCCCTCTAGCCTCCAAACTTTTGAACTATGGAGATGAGACTTGGTATTGATACTGAAGTAGTGCCAAATATGTTTAAGCAAATAAAAAATTTATAAATGTTACTATCGCTCTATATATATATACAATATATATATATATGTTAATTATGTGGGGGGTATTTTGTTAAATACCGTATATATATATATATATTTGTTTTGTTTTTTTGTTTTTTTAAAGAAATGTCATGACTCCGCCTTTACTTGAGTTATCGCGTCACCCTCGGCATGTGAACATTACAAGCTCGCTATCGCTCGCCAGGAAATAATTGGCACGTAAATGGCACATAAGGTCTTAATATTGACAAAGAAATGGGGCGAAAGTTCTTAAAATCGCCAAACAAATCAGGAGAACATCTTCAAATCTCATAAATAATGGGACTAAGCATGAGGGAGAAGAGGGCCCAGAAAAACGACCCATCTCCCCTTAAGTTTATTAATAATTTAATTCTATATATTTGTCATCTCTTTCTTAACCATTTTCTCTACGTTTTCTATTATCTTATTTTTTGTGTATTCATTGTGTATTTTCTCTCCATCTTTTCTCTTGTCTCTCCTTTACTTTCCTATTTCCTGGTGTATTATATTATCACACGTCATCACTTCCATTGCTGTCCCTTTCTTTCTTTCTTTCTGTCTGTCTTTCTTTCTTTCTTTCCTTCTTTCCTCACCTTCTGTCTCATTTTTATTTTTATCTTTTTTCCTTTGGCCCATTTCCTTTTCTGTTTCTGCTCTCGCGCTTATCTTTTTCTTAGTCTCTCTCGCTCTATCTCTCTCTCTCTCTCTCTCTCTCACATACACACAGCATTTGTTCGCTCTCTTTCACACACACACACACACACTCTCTCTTGCTCTCTCTCACCGATAATCTCCTTACACTAGCCCGGGGTCTGTGTATTTCCTCTCTCTTTATTTCGTTAGGCAAGTCCCTCAGGTCATACTCTGCTTATCCACCCCTTGTAACCACGTCTAGGTACAGTTGGCCACGATGAAAGGCTTATGTCTGTATTCTTAAGGGGGGTAGGGTTTATTTATTGGTGGATTTATTTTACTGTTATTTTTAGTTTCCTCCCAACACCTATATCAAGCTGAAACATAACAAAATACCCACACCAAAGATCACCTTTCTAGATAAATGTGTACATTTTTTGGTAAACATTTTTGTTCGGCCGGTTCTTCCTATATCCCAAGCTCGCTATCGCTCGCCAGGACAAAATCAACACCTAAATGGCGCGAAAGTTCTAAATATTGACAAAGACATGAACGAAAGTATTAAAATTTGAAGAGGAGAAGAAGAAGAAGAAGAAGAAGAAGAAGAAGAAACAGTGGGGAATAGAGTGAAAGAGAGGCTGCATAAAGAGGGTTGAATTTTGAGAGTGTGTGGGGGTGACTCTGTAAAAGGTGTTATTTATGGACTAACTTGTAAATGTTAGAGTGCTGAGGGAGGAGGAGGGAAGGAAGGGAGGGAGAGGGAAAGAG
>CM064541.1:31488707-31558707 GCA_032716605.1 Paralithodes platypus | reverse complement strand
AATAACTTTATCCTCCCCTCAGTTACTAACCCATATGTCCCCTACTAACTTACTAGTCCTGCCACGTTAGTGGCAGGGCAGTAGTTCCCTTTCCAATGTTCCCTTACCCACTCTAAACCACTGTTTGGACACTTGATCCTCAGTGTTTTGGAGGACAAGCAGCCTAGAAGGGTCACTATATCTGTTGTTGCTTGATTTCCTTTGTACTCCTTTGTACTCCCTCACTTTCACTCTCTCTCTCACTCTGACTCTCTCGCTTGCTCTCTCTCTCTCTCTCTCTCTCTCTCTCTCTCTCTCTCGTTCTCTCTCTCTCTCTCATTGCACTACTTTCCGCGATCGAGACTTACTGTGATTTCAATATAATAATACCGTAATTAAATCCAATCTCATACAGTATTCAGGATATTATGTTCACCATTATTGCAATACACATCAACGTGCCCTTTACGATCTACTCCTAGGTTATCAAATTACTTACACAGTCGAGCTTTTATATCATGAAAGGAAAGGACTAGGCCTAAAGGCAAAGATTGGCTGGAATAGTGTTGCGACTGTTATTGATGGTTTCGTCTATCATTTCAATCAGTTTCTCCCATTTATTCAATACCATACATACTAAAAACGGTCTGCATTTAATTATATGTGCCCTATGCACTTTTTCTTTCAATCAATTAAATTTAAAACTCGATACAAATTACTATCAAAGTCGGTGTTAACTTTCAGTAAGGTTTGAGTATAGAGCCCTTGAGTAGAAGGGTTAATAGACAGTTTTACCATCAACTCTCCTCTACAGTATGTGTATCGAATGCAGGCAACATTAATCACACACACTAATGAAGGGAAATATACCACATTCAGACCCGTTAAATCTTGGTTGTAGACCGTGTGTGCTATGAGAGAGTTACAAGGAGTTGCAAGGTATCTCAAAGACCTTGCGGTCCATTACGAGGAAATATTCGTAGTGGAAGGAGATACATTTTTCAGTGCAGTACACTCCTTACAAAGTGTGCAAAATACTATCTACTGTGTTCTTGAACTGCTCAACTGAGGAAATTTTACAAATTTTAAGGAAAATTTGTTCCAGGTAGAACAGATAATAAATGGTAAACAGTTTCCACAAATACTAGTGCTGAACCTTTTCAATTCTAACTGCCAGCCATGGTTGCATATTGTATTAATATTGAGGCTAAACATTTTGCTATGATACACATTATCAAACCCATTACATATTTTAAAAACTTGTACGAACTGACTTCGTAATCTGCGTGTTGAGAGAGAGAGAGAGAGAGAGAGAGAGAGAGAGAGAGAGAGAGAGAGAGAGAACGAGAGAGAGACAGCCGAGATTCTTGTAACCCACGTTGTGTATAGAAACTCATTTTGAGAATACAATTACTGTATACAGTATATTTTATTAATAAAATACTAATATATATTACATGTTGGCCAATGTAAGCATGTGCACTGCTTGTTTAACAAAAATGTGTAATACATGAGAACAATCGTCACTAATCACTAACTGCCAGATAGAGAAGGAAGGTGGGGGAGTTGGGGATAGTTTGGGGGGTGAAAGGTGGGGGTAGACTTGGACCCTACTCCCCCTTTCCACCTACCCTGGGTGGAGTAGGGGAAGGAAGGACCCACCCCTGAGCAACTTTTAGTACGCGTGAGTGTACTGTACATGTTAGGAATAGAAATATGAAAACTTATTAGAAAACTTTGACATTATAAATTCAGACCACATTTGTAATAGTCATTAGAAATTGTGTGCATGAAGTTGAAAAAATAAATAAAAAAATAAAATAAAAAGATAGGTGTGATTTTCCTGTATGTATAATTTACCAAGAATGTTTAGTTTAACCTTAGGGAAATCTCTTTAAGGGGAGATGGGTCGTTTTTCTAGATACCCTTCTCCCTCATGTTTAGCTCCATTAGTTCTCAGATTTTAAGATGTTTGCCCCATTAGTTTGTCGATTTTAAGACCTTCCGCCCTATTTCCTTGTCAATATTTAGACCTTTTGTGCTATTTAAGTGTCGATTTTTTTTCCTGGTGAACGACAGTGAGTCTGAGATTTTGGAAGAACCTGATTATATTCAACTTAAGAAGGACGTCTACTCACTAACAGGCTACAGACTATCTCAATGAATCCTTTTAGCTACCAAATATCCTTCACATAATCGTATAAATGAAGCTAGAAACATTAAAAATACGTGGCTGGTACAGAAGGGGTGACATCCAAATTGAGCATTTATTAACTACCAGTATTTTAGACATATTAGTTTTTATCACATACCGGTATTCATTAGCCAGAACAATTAATAATTTTCTCCAAAATTGTGGATATTACTACGTCATTCATTATATAAGCACATACATAAGGTAAATATTCAAGCTTAAACTGACATTTTACACATATCAGGCACAGATAAACGCACCGAAACACACACACACACACACACACACAGACACACACACACACACACACACACACACACACACACATCCTTACTTTGTACTAGGGTTGATTTATGTCTGCGATTCCACTTTATGTCTTGGTAGTAACTCTCTCTCTTTCTTTCTTTCTTTCTTTCTTTCTTTCTCTTTCCTCATTCTTCTTCGCTAATATTACCGATTATGTTTTCTTACATATTCTCACCTCGACACACACACACACTAGGCCCGTAGCCTAGTAGGTAGAGCTCTCGTCTCACACACGAGGGGTCGGGGGTTCAATCCCCGGCCGGGCGGAGACAAATTGGGCTTGTCTCCTTTCATGTGTTAGCCTCAGTTCACCTAGCTGTAAATAGGTACCTGGAATAAGTGGACGACGTTGTGACGTCCCATCTGGGGTTGGCAAAAATGGTACAAGGCGAGATGGGTATCATATGGTTCACCTAAGCTGATGGCTACCTAAGCCTTCGGGCGAGACGGTACCGTCTATAGTGAGAATGGTACCATACAGATCCACCCTAAGCCTTCGTTTCCGATGTCGCCAATTGGCTAAATACAGACTACACACACATCCACAGCCATTCCAACAGTACATAAAACACTTAACATGCATTTCACGCAATACATTCCCAGTTAAGGAGGCGCGATAATAATGAGCTTAGCTCGCATTGCGTGGATTCCCCTTGACGAACAAGTAACTGAGTAACAACACACACACACACACACACACACACACACACACACTCTCTCTCTCTCTCTCTCATGTCACCACTTCATGTTCTTCTTATCATATTCTCCTTGAAATCAGCCGCAAGATCTTTGGAAATGCAACCTCTTCCTCGTAACTCCTGGTATCTCTCATGAATGTGTGTTTTGTCTTTCATGTTGTTTTCCTTGTAATTTGCTTTATTCCATTTCTTTATTATCTCCGCTAACAATTTGGAGGAGGTTATGTTTTTGCCTCGGTTTTACTGCCTGTTTGTCTGCAAACGACGACTTTCACACTTCTATTGTAGCTATCATTAGCCGATTTTATTAACATCAAGAAGGATATGTATGATTCAAAGTGTTAACTGACATAGGCTAGTTATATTCATTTGACGTTCCAAGCTGAATACAATTATCCATAATAAAAGGATAATGCCTCTAAATTAATGTGCGCTTGTCTTTCCACCTATTCCGTCTCATATCGCCAAGTAATTATAACATCTCTGCTTTACGACATCTCGTTACATTTTAGAGGATTTTTTTTTTTTTTTTCCCCAAGGGCGTACCATGAAGACTTACTGCGAGATCATGGGAAGGACATTATGGTTTATCTCCTTCAATATTAGGAGGCCTTCCTTTTTTTATGTGTTTTTTTATATATATATATATATTTTTTTTTTAAGGAGGCAAAAGGCAGGCTGTCTGTAACGAGTGTCTGAACACACGAAGTTTAAAAGAGTCTAAGTCACAGGATGAAGGAAAGATTGATTGAGGCAGAGAGTTCCAGATTTCACTTGTTGCAGAGAGAGAGAGAGAGAGAGCACTCCAATGACAAAGTTAATTATTCAGTTACGGTACCAGAAAACTCCATATTAAAAATAGCATTGAAAAAACAAGCCTATTCAAAGGACCTCTCTCTCTCTCTCTCTCTGCCGCTTTACTGTCCTTGTCTTAAATCCTAGCATCTACTTATTTACATTTAAGACCGGACTGCCTGGTAGGGACGGCAAAGTATGTGTAGTCTGTATATTTATGTAACTCTATGTAAGTCACTCACTCTCACTCTTTCCTTTCATACCTTCCACCCTTATGATATCTAATTATCTCTACCTGTTTTTCTCTCTATTCTTATCTCTCTCTCTCTCTCTCTCTCTCTCTCTCTCTCTCTCTCTCTCTCTCTCTAGGAAATGAAATTGAAAAGGTTCAGCACTAGTATTTGTGGAAACCTTTTCACATAAGATCTGTTCAATCTGGAAAAAACTTCCCTCAGAAGTTGTAAACAGTTCTTCAGTAGAGCGATTCATGAAGAGAGTAGATAGTATTTTGCACACTCCGTAATGATTATAGCGCACTATACAGTCTATCTCCTTCCACTTCCAGTATCTCCCCGGATTGAATCGCATGGTCTCCGAGATATATACTAACTATTCCTTGTAAATCCTTGTAACTCTCTCCCTCTCCCCTTAACCTATCTACATTCCCATACAGTTAATTGGGGGCGACACATGACACCTACCTTCGTTAATGCAATGCATATCAATAGGTAAGACCATCCCTAGAATATGGTAATGGGAGCAGACCCTATAATGAAGGGATATCATTATTAAACTGGCTTGGACAATTATAAGAACAAACTACGAATTAATAAAATTCTGTATATTTTCTAATTAGTCAGTCAAGACAGTCAGTCAGTAGCCAGCCTTTACTCCCACAAGGGGTAGGGAGGATCAGCAAGAGACACAAGAAAGGAAAAAGAGGTGACAAGAAAAGAACACATAAAAGTTCGCCCACAAAAAGCAAGTACAGTACTCAAGCATTCAGAAGCACCAATCACTCATCAGCCCCGAAATCAATAACTTCACCTCAGATACTATACAAACTACTAATACTATTTGTTAAAACAAACTACGAATATAAACTATTATTCTTATTATCTAATTAAGTGTCAGGGAAAAGGCTGATATATATATATATATTTTTTTTTTCTTTCTATGTGATTGAGGGAGACAACAGGCATAACTGCCTGCAGCGAGTGCCTCCCCCAGATTTCAAAGAGTGACAGCCGAAATCAAGGGACGTTCGAGCTAAAATGCCTGGACACACGGAGTTTGAAGCAATTTAAGTCATAGGAAGAGGGAAAGACTGATTCTGGGAGAGAGTTCCAGAGCTCAGCAGTTGAATAGAAGAAAGTCTGAGAATAGCATTTCACTCTTGGGTTGGACAGTTGCACAGAGTAGGGGTGGGATTGTGTTGCAAGGCGGGTACTACGTACCCTACGTAGAGGAGGTGGTATACACTGGGAAAGCTCCGAGGAACAATGACGATTGTAGTAGCGATAGAATAGCGAGAGAGATGCAACATTGCGGCGAAGAGAGAGAGATTGCAGAGAGTTGGTGAGTGGACGGGAGTTAATGATACGAAAGGCTTTCCTTTCTACTTTGTCTAGGATTGCGGTGTGAGAGGATCCTCCCCACACATGTGAACAATACTCAATACAAGGACGCTCTGTGGCCCTGTACAGAGCAAGAAGCTGCGCAGGGGTAAAGAACCCCTTGAGGCGGTTGAGCACACCCAGCTTCTGGGAGGCTGCCTTAGCGAGACTGGTAATATGGTCTTTCCAAGTGAGAGCAGAAGAAAAAGAAACACCGAGAACATTGAGAGAAGATGAAGGGTTGATTTTTGTATTGTTGAAGAATAAGGGATAGTCCTCTGGAGGTTCCTGATGGGTTGTAAGATGGATAAATTGAGTTTTGGAAGCATTAAATACAACAAGGTTTTCTCTACCCCAATTGGAAATAGTAGCTAGATCAGAAGATAAGCGTTTTATGGCTTCATTACGTTTGTTTTTGAGGGACTGCTGGCTGGGGCGTTCTGGAAAACTAATTGAGTGGTGTAAGGTAGAGTCGTCTGCATATGAATGGATGGGACTGGATGTACAGTTGAGAAGATCATTTATGAAAATTAGAAAGAGAATAGGAGATAGAACAGAACCCTGAGGAACACCGAAGTTTATAGGATGAGGAAATGAGCGATGGCCGTCCACAACCGCAGCTATGGAACGGCCGGAAAGGAAATTAGAGACAAAGGCACAGATGGAGGGACAGAAACCGAAGGAGGGCAGTTTGGAAATTAAAGATTTGTGCCAGACTCCATCGAAGGCCTTCGATATGTCTAGTGCAACAGAAAAAGTCTCACCGAAGTCCCGAAAGTTGGATGACCAAGAGTTAGTAAGATATGAAAGAAGATAACCAGTAGAGCGACCCTTAACACCTTATTGGAGGGCTAGGCGTTCTATTTGACCGTACCGCACAGCGTTTTTTTTTTACCCTAAATAGGGTTGTTTCCGTGCTCATTTTCATGCCTAAATAAGACCCAGAGCGTAAAAAAAGTATCTATCTCTGAAAGGGCGTAAACAGAGCTTTCCAATGACACCCGAACCATCCTTGTACGACCACTGGTTCTCTTGCAACGATCGTGCAACACGAGTGCAAAAACCCTAAAATAAGGTAATTTCCTTACATAATTCCCTGTGTAACGAGTGAGAAAGGGGGGAGGAAAGTAGAATGCAGTTCAGTACATCCACGGTGGTCGTGGGGAGCGGTCATAAGGTTACTACGCTCGTTCCACCGCTCAGGTCTCTCTCTCAGCAACATTACGTGCTGAAAATGGCGCTCGACAGCTGTCGTGCACCGCCACTTAGTCCAAATTTATTTCACTCGACATATGTTGCGCGCCGCCAGTTAAGGGTTAAGGAAGCCATACTGGCGATCTGAGAGCAGATTATGAGAAGAGAAATGCTTAAGAAATTTGGAAGCAAGAATAGTTTCAAAAACTTTAGAGATACAAGAGATGAGAGCAATTGGACGATAGTTGGAGGGTTGAGAGCGGTCACCCTTTTTTGGGACAGGTTGAATGAGAGCAAACTTCCAGCAAGAAGGAAAGACGTTAGAGGAGAGACAGAGACGAAAGAGTTTGCCTAGGAAGGGGGTCAGCACGGAAGCACAGTTTTTAAGTACAACAGGAGGAACACCGTCCGGACCGTACGCCTTCTTAGTATTTAGCCCAATGCAATTTAGGAAAAAGTCCGGGGTAACTTGTCTTTCAAAAAATGAACAATTCTATCTGTCTTGTGGGCATTATTATAAACTTGATGGAAGTCTAAGGAGGAAACTAAGACAAATAATAATATATATACTATACATAAATAAATAAACAAATAAATAAATATTAGACTTATTAAAACAAATAACACTGATAAGTTAAATACATTTATGAAATCACAAAACGCACTATATAAAACGAAAATAACGAACACACACACACACACACACACCCATCACTCTCTCACCCTCACACATCTTAACAAACACAATTACCGGATCATTAGGGCTTACAGAGATGATTTGGTACTTTACTGGAAAAGTCACGAGAAATATAATACTACATGGAACCAGAAAATAGTATATTCAGTCAAATTCGTAGAACACACAAAATAATAAACGCAGAAGTAAGACAACACTCATTTCAAACCAAAACCCCAAAACACACCCCCAATATATGTTTTGAGTCACAGTACGCAAAAACGTAAACAAATCATAAAACATTAATCCTTTGACGGTTTTGACAGTTTATTCTGGCTTTATCATTGGATGATTGTATACAATTTAGGAAGGATCTGAGGGAAATATATAGGTAAAGACGGTCTTAATTAACCCTCTGACTTCCATACACCCTTCCCCTAAATCCCTAAAATCGTCTAATCATAGCCAGAGAACAGAAAATAAATGTGTATCGCATCTTCTAAGCGTTAAAATAGAAACTAATATTATAAATTTATATCTATATCTATCTATCTATATGCTCAGGCCCAATCCCCATTTTGGGGGTAGCCCACTCAAGACAGAGCAAGAACAGTGAAAACACAAAAACAACACAAAACAACGAATTTATATATAAATTTATATATAAATACATAAATAAATATAAATATAATAAATGCTCTCCGTCTTGCTCCCTACTTAATATGAACCTTTTCACCACTATTACGTAATCTCAATCATATGCTGGTTAATTTGTTCCGATATTCTTTAGTATATAATTGTTCTATACGACTCAAATGGGTAAATATGATCTCAATAAACCCTCTTAGTTGCATATAATAGGTCCTTCATAAACTGCATACAATCGTTTAAGTTTAAGTAAAGTCAAAAATAAAAAGGAGTCATGGTGCTGAAGGGGTTAAGGGGGTAAGGTGTATTTATTTAATTATAAATTATTATTTTACTTTCCTCCCTAGACCTCCAACAAGAATAATACATGGCATAAAAAGTCTTGATATTGATAAAGAAATGAGACGAAATGCCATAAAATCGGCAACTTACTGCGGCGAGCGTCTTAAAATATCAAAACTAGTGGGGCTAAACATGAGGGAGAAGGGGGTCCAGAAAAAGCCACTACCTCCTTCCCCTTAACAAATGTATTTATCGGATCATATGAGACTGCTGGGAGAGTTGGTGAATGATGGTGATTTGTTAATGTGTGTGTGTGTGTGTGTGTGTATGAAATGTGTGTGTGGGCGTTTTATATACAGTATATTATAATATGTTTATTATTATTATTATTATTATTATTTTTATTTATGTACCGGTATTTATTTTTATATTTACATAATTATATATACCGGTATATATATATATATATATATATATACCGGTATATATATATATATATATATATATATATATTTTTTTTTTGGGGGGGAGTTGAGTGTAAATGTGTGAGGTGGTGAAGGGATTATGTTTGTTTGTGTGTGTGTGTGTGTTTCTACAGAGAGAGCGAGAGAGAGAGACGGTAGGTGGGATTGAGTGTGTTCTATCTCTTAAAGTTTGACCTCTCTATAAAGCTGAGTCCCACCTCTTATACCTGTGACACACACACACACACACACACACACACACACACACACACACACACACACACACACACACACACCACACACACCACACACACCACACACACACGCACACACACACACTCACACACACACACCACACACACACACACACACACCACACACACACACCACACACACACACCACACACCACACACACACACCACACACACACACACACACACACCCCCAAACACACACACACACACACACACACACACACACACACACACACACACACACACACACACACATTGCAGGCTCTCTATCATTCGCCAGGAAAAAATCAACACGTAATTGGCACGAAAGGTCATAACCCCGTCCTTACCGAGGATGTATTTTGTGTTATTCCAGCTATATTTAGACGATTTATGCAGGTTAGGAGGAAACCGTAGTATTTAAAATGGATAATCGAGATAGTTGGCAGCCTGTTAA
Source organism: Paralithodes platypus (assembly GCA_032716605.1). Classification (NCBI taxonomy): domain Eukaryota; kingdom Metazoa; phylum Arthropoda; class Malacostraca; order Decapoda; family Lithodidae; genus Paralithodes; species Paralithodes platypus. The sequence continues at coordinate 31,549,164 of CM064541.1, read as the reverse complement.
TTATTACACGTCCTCCCTAAGCTGGATAAAATCGTCTAATAATATCGAGAGTATAATGACAAGGACCACTCGCTACTAAAGGGGTTAAAATTGATAAATAAATGGGGCAAAAGGTCTTAACATTGTCAAACTAATATGTCAAATGTCTTAACATGAAAAACAAAACAAAAATGGGAATTTTTTATGCCGAACAATATATAAATGTATTTCAGAGTGGGGTAATTTTGTTATGTTTGATGGAGGTCTAGGGTGCAAACTAAAAACAATATATATAAGTATTAAAACTTAAACTCTCCGAATTTGCATTGTGTGTTCTATACTACACACTCAAATTTGCATTGTGTGTTCTATACTACACACTCAAATTTTCCATTGTAAGCCTATGTGTTCTATCTATTAAAGCTTGACCTTTCTATAACCCCTTAGCTCACCCCTAACACTTACCACACGCATACACACCCACACAAACACGTACATGCACATCCACATCCACACACGCACACAAACACACATTTAACAGAGTAGATAGATTTAATACATTCTATCTCTTAAAGCTCGCCCTCTCTCTATATAAAACCCTCTCCCCTCCCACCACACACACACAACCGAAATACACACACAAACACACACAAACATCTACCAAAAACACACATTTAACAGTATAGATGGACTTAATACATTCTATCTCTTCAAGTGTGCCCTCTCTCTCCCGCGAGTTTTGTCAAATACTTCCAGAGATCTATCTATCTATCTATATGCTCAGGCCCAATCCCCATTTTGGGGGTAGCCGACTCAAGACAGAGCAAGAACAGGGAAAACACAAAAACAACATAAAACAAAAAATAAACACAGATAAAAAACACAAACTCTCACACATCCAGGTCACCCAGGAGAAGACCCAGAGACCAGGGTTACCAAGGTCGCTCCAGCACTCCCCCGGCCCCTGACCACCAGGAGAGGTTCCGATCTCGGCAGGCAGACATGCAGCGGAGCCAAAGCGACAAGCCCTCCCACCAGAGATGAAAGATTAAATAATTCTAAGAAAAACTGTTAAATACACATAGGCTTTTTGGGGCATTGTTTTGTAGTTATGGACCCTTAAAGTCGGCATTTTGGTGTTTTGTAATTTCTAACACTGTTTTTCTTCAATAAGATGAGGATAGGAACAAAAACTATAAAGTGTATTATGAATCATGATATCAATACTGCAAACTGACACCAAAAAATTCCATACATCGTACTTCATATTCCCTTGACATGGAGTTGAATATTACAAGAAACCAACAAAACTTAATTTTAAGCTCATCATCACGGACAGAAGAAAGGAGCTACAGAGGATGTTGTTGGTGTTTTCATTAAGTATTGATACCATGCACCATCATACAGCATTTAACGTTATCGCTATTCATTTTCATTACTCGGAAAATGGGTTTAAACTGACAGAAAACACCAAAAAAATCCTCTGTAGCTCCTTTCTTCTTTCCGCGACGATGAGCTTAAAATTAAGTTTTGTTGGTTTCTTTTTATATTCAGTTTGAAGTATTGATATCATGCTTCATAATACACTTTATTGGGGTTTTTCCTATCCTCATCTAATTGAAGAAAAACAGGGTTAGATATTACAAAAAACACCAAAATGTCGACTTTAAAGTTCCATAACTACAAAACAATGCCCCCAAAAGCCTATAAGTATATAACAGTTTTTACTTAGAATTACTTAATCTTTCATCTCTGGAAGTATTTTACAAAATTCGCGGGACACCCTGTATATATAAAACCCTCTCCCCTCACACCCACGATACACACACCACACACACACCCACGATACACACACCACACACACAACCAAAATACACTCACACTTAAGTAACAACATAGATTGACTTGATACATTCTATCTCTTAAAGTTTGCCCTCTCTCTCTCTCTCTCTATAAACCCTCTCCCCTCCCATTCCCACAATACACCACACACAACACAACCAAAATACCACCTGGAATTATTGACCACTATATATAAAACCCTCTCCCCTCCCACACCCACAATACTCCACACACAACACAACCAAAATACCACCTGGAATTATTGACCGCTTGTAACGTACGCAACCTGAGAACGGAACACTCAACTATTTTAAGGGGAGAGGGGTCGTTTTATCTGGTCCCCTTTCTCCCTCATACGTATCCCCATTAGTTTTGAGATTTTATGAAGTTTGCCCCATTAACTTATCAATTTTTAGACCTTTCGCCCCCATTTCTTTGTCCATATTAAGACCTTTCGTGCTATTTACGAGTCGATTTAATTTTCCTGGCGAACGATAGTGATCCTGAAATTTGGGAAGGGCCGGCCGAATCTACCGAAAAATTTACAAATTAATCTAGAAGGGGGATGTAATGGATATTTTGTTTTTTTAAAGTTTGATGGAGATCTTGGGAGGAAATTAGACAAATAATGAATACATGAACAAATCGACCAAAAAGTGAACCCTCCCCCTTAACTTTTGTCGAGGGCTTTTCCCAGCTGGGAATAAATTGTCATGTTCTCACATTAATTACTCTGCTATTATGAAGAGTTTGAAGCGAAACATGTTGATAATTATAAAACCTAGGTGCTTATATGATCCAGAGACATAGTAGTTTATAACCTAGGTGCTTATATGATCCAGAGACATAGTAGTTTCATATTTGGTCATTAAGGGGAGATGAGCCGTTTTTCTGGTCACCCTTCTTCCTCGTGTTTAGCCCCATTAATTTTCAATTATAAGACGTTCAGCCCATTAGCTTGACGAATTTAACACCTTTCACCCCATTTCGTTGAAAATTTTAAGACCTCGTGCCATTTAGGTGTCGAATAGGCGAGCGATAGCAAGCCTGTAATTTTTAGAGGAATCGGCCTTTGGCCAGGACATTTTTCTACCGAAAAATGTACAAATTTATCTTGAAGGGGATTCTACGGGGTGTTTTTTAAAACTTGATGGAGGTCTAGCGAGGAAACTAAACAATAAATTAATATATATGTTAATAGACCAGAAAAATAGTCACTATCCCCTAAACTTAAGTAGCGAGAAATCAGGGGCAGAGGAATTCAATTTACGCAACCCTGTGAACGGAATACTCGACCGGTGGACTATTTCAACTATACCCTGTTACAAATTAGTAGACCAGAAATCGTGAACCCTAACCCTTATAACTCAAAAAGGGCTAGAGCAAATGGGCTGTCAATCTCCGTACCTATTCCCTGGCTGAATCTCCCCAATTGGTAAAAATAGTAAAACGATTATTCAAGTCGTTTTTAGTGGTCAAGAGTTCTGGCCTACTTCAAATTAAGGGGAGATGATCCGATTTTTTGGTCTATTAATTAATGCATTCCTTTTCTTTTGTTTTTTGTTTCTTGCTACACCTCCATCAAGCTTAGAAAAACACCCCCAGAAAAATATCGAAACCTAATTGGCACGAAAGGTCTTAAAATCGACAACGAAATGGGGCGAAAGGTTAGAATCGCCAAATTAATGGGCCGAAGGTGTTATAATCTCAAAACAAATGGGGCTTAACACGAGGGAGAAAGGGAATACAAGATATGAGCCATCACCCCTTAAAGGCCCTAACAGTATTGGTTGAGTTATACACTAGTTGTAATGGTCTGCTGTATAAAAAAGAAGAAAAAAAAACAAGAGAGAGAGAGTGAGAGTGAGAGTGAGAGAGAGAGAGAGAGAGAGAGGGAGAGTGAGAGTGAGATAGAGAGAGAGAGAGAGAGAGTGAGAGAGCTTGCTGTATATAAACAAAAACGGCTCCATTTCTTTGTTCCCACCAATTCCTTTCCACCCAACATGCAGCTATTTCTCTTGGACTAGAAATCCTTTTTTGAGAGAGAGAGTGGCCATTGTGGTTTCTTCGGCCTCCATTTTGGTACCCCAGTTATCAAGGAACGAGGTTTTATTTAAGTTTTGATCGTGTAGAATGTATATTTAAAGACCAAACTATACTGTTTTATATATTTTTATTATAATTTTGTATTATTATTATTATTATTATTAGTAGTAGTAGTAGTAGTATTTTTAAGCTAGTAAGAAAATTACTTATCCGTATCTTAAATATTCAGCTATATTACATAGTTTTTATAGATAAATATGGTGTTAATTGTGAAAATCTGCCAGGAATATGATGCAGACATAGCAGTTTCATATTTTGTTATTGAGTATCGAGAAATCAACTGATTAAACTTTCCGCCAAGTTAAAAACAAAAATACATACACAAATAAATACATAACTAAATAAATAAATAGAGATATATAATATACAAAAATTAATATGAACACAAAATCGAGTATATAATAATATCTCTCACCAGTATTCCCAAATGATTAATATGGGTATGGAGATATTTGAGTGTAAAGAGAGTAACATATCACCAGTGGCACCAAGATGGGGGAGGTTGGCAGATCTCTGTTGCTACAAGATCGCTAGTCCCGGCAGATGGAGCGAATGATTGAGCTGCCAAACTTATGGACAAAAACCAGGGGAAGATTTTGGGGTTCTGTGTAACTCGGATGACTTGGCCACCACACACACACTCTCTCTCTCTCTCTCTCTCTCTCTCTCTCTCTCTCTCTCTCTCTCTCTCTCTCTCTCTCTCTCTCTCTCTCTCTCTCTCTCTCTCTCTCTCTCTCTCTCTCATATCTCTCTCTCTCTCTCTCTCTCTCTCTCATATCTCTCTCTCTCCTCTCTCTCTCTCTGTCTCTCTCTCTCTCTCTCTCTCTTCTCTCTCTCTCTCTCTCTCTCTCTCTCTCTCTCTCTCTCTCTCTCTCTCTCTCTCTCTCTCTCTCTCTCTCTCTCTCTCTCTCTCTCTCTCTCTCTCTCTCTCTCTCTCTCTCTCTCTCTCTCTCTCTCTCTCTCTCTCTCTCTCTCTCTCTCTCTCTCTCTCTCTCTCTCTCTCTCTCTCTCTCTCTCTCTCTCTCTCTCTCTCACGGTATATATATATACTGTATATATAATCAGTATGACATCGGTGAGCTGACCTCCAGGGTATCTTATTTTCAGCAGAAACAATGTGACAAGAAACCAAAAGAAAGTCCTAGCTGCGATGCAAGGTATCTTGGGTGTAGCTCCAGAACATTTATGATGAGAATATTTGAACATTTTGGAAGAAGTTTTCGCACTGGAGTGTACCTTAATAAACATCTGTTGTCGGCGATCAGGAACCATTCCCACGAACAAGATCATCCTTTATAGTAGAATAATTTTAGTATAATCGGTCGTTTTAAAAATGAACAGAGCATAACAAGTATATATCAAACAAATGAATCCAATACTAAATTCCATGGCTTAATTACTCACCAACAACATTTGCGTTTCACAATGAATTGCATCATACTTTCATTGTTTATTTTGATTAAAAACGCTTTCGGTAATATTGTTTCACAAGAAAAAAAAATCGAGTTCAAGTCAACAAATATGTCTCTGATTTTATCTCAAGTTTAATTGTTTTTGTTTAGATTAGTGATTTTAATTGGATTAGTGAACATTCCTTGTCCTATCCTCAGTAGTACTAGCGGTGAGCTTGAGGGGTCTAAGGTGTGTCATATATGTTATGTATAATTTAATATATGTGTACTTATTAAATGTTAGGGTAGTTTGTACGTTTCCTTTTGAATTAGTTTTTTTTAAATCTTATTATTTCTTGTATATGTTTAAATTATGTTAGATTTACTTCTAATACAATTGTATGGCTTGGAAATAGGATCCTCTTTTAATCAGTAATTTATATTAGATTTCTATTTTTATAGGAATATGTACCTGAAGATGGACGCTTCGTCCGAAATATTGTGAAAAGGACCATTGGATATAAATCGATAATATGGCGTTCTTTTTGTTTCTTGCCACATTGTTTCTGCTACACACACACACACACACATATATATATATATATATATATATATATATATATATATATATATATATATATATATATATATATATATATATATATATATATATATATATATATATTATTTTGCAAAATATAGCAGAGTAACACGAGAAAATAGAATTGATGCTACACAGAAATTTGAGTTCGAGTCAAAAATATCTGGTCTACCTTTCCCTATATTTTTCTTGCATGTGTTTTTGGAGTTTTCGTTTTCTTTTTTATCTAGGGTTACCTGGAGCGAGTGTGTGTGTGTGTGTGTGTGTGTGTGTGTGTGTGTGTGTGTGTGTGTGTGTGTGTGTGTGTGTGGGTGTGTGTGTGTGTGTATGCACTCACACTATATATATATATATATATATATATATATATATATATATATATATATATATACTGTATATATATATAATATTCATTTATATGTATGGAAACGAAGTATGGGGGTATTATATGCCAACAATATATGTAATACTCACAATTTAACCAATTATGAATAACCTTGAAACTAACAAAATAAAACATTAACACGAAAAATATCAAGTAGTACATTGCAGTTCCGATAACAAATAGAGAGGATGAGAGTATCTTATGTGGATTGTATATATTCGTAATGTTATATATATGATATATCCATCACACACACACACACACACACACACACACACACACACACACACACACACACACACACACACACACACACACACACACACACACACACACACACACACACATGTACGTACAGAATATGATAATATCTTTTCGGTAAACACACATGAAAAACAAGCTAATCTGATTTAGGTTCACACACACACACACACACACACACACACACACACAACGCTAAAACACACACACGCACACACACACACAGCCCGTAGCCTAGTAGGTAGAGCTCTCGTCTCACACACGAGGGGTCGGGGGTTCAATCCCAGACCGGGCGGAGACAAATTGGGCTTGTCTCCTTTCATGTGTTAGCCTCAGTTCACCTAGCTGTAAATAGGTACCTGGAATAAGTGGACGACGTTGTGACGTCCCATCTGGGGTTGGCAAAAAATGGTACAAGGCGAGATGGGTATCATATGGTTCACCTAAGCTGATGGCTACCTAAGCCTTCGGGCGAGACGGTACCGTCTATAGTGAGAATGGTACCATACAGATCCACCCTAAGCCTTCGTTTCCGATGTCGCCAATTGGCTAAATACAGACTACACACACATCCACAGCCATTCCAACAGACATAAAACACTTAACATGCATTTCACGCAATACATTCCCAGTTAAGGAGGCGCGATAATAATGAGCTTAGCTCGCATTGCGTGGATTCCCCTTGACGAACAAGTAACTGAGTAACACACACACACGCACTCATACAGTCACACAACGCTCAGACACACACACTTACATCGATAAATACACACATAATATTATACAGTATACCGGTACATTATGAAATTGCTAAACGCAGAGCTCTAGAAAACAAATAGTTATATACATACACTACGGTATATAACATGCACACATACCCAGTAAACAGTATATCAATCAATCAATCAATCAATCAATCAATCAATCAATCAATCAATCAATCAATTTCAGGCCATAGATAGACTAAATATTTAACAAAAATACATTACATTGTACACTACTTCCAACAAATAGAATATCAGAAACATATGAACATATTTTTAACATATAAATGTACACATAATCTTCACACACACATATATATATATATATATATATATATATATATATATATATATATATATATATATATATATATATATACTGTATAATGCATAATCTGTAAAATGTATAGTATATTATTATAAACACTATATATACTATATAATTATAAAATCAACAAACACATATAGTTCCACGTACTCGGTCAGTAATTGTGTGAAGTTTACCCACACTAATATTATTACTGGGGCACACAGAGAGGTACAAAGCCTCACACACAGACACACAAAGGGACACACATTGGACACACAAACCTTCATAAATACTGGGAACTACTGAGACACACACATACACATACATAAAGGTACAAAGCAACACGTGCACACACACACACAGACACCCACACATACACACTCTCTCTCTCTCTCACACACACACTCATTGAACCAACAAGCCTCGAGAAACACTAGGAACTCACTCAATCTAAACAGTTATACACAGTCCATCACACACACTGTATAGATTCAGTGCCTAACATACAACATACATACATATACACACACATATATAAACTGTATAAATACTATCACACATAATAAGTGTGGATTATATATTTTGCTCACATTAAGACGCATGTATAAATGCAAACGTAATTAACCATGGATGCAAGAAACAATGACGTATGTATTTATGTTTAATGGCTGCCATTGGATGACTACATTCAAATTAGGAAGGGTATATGGAAGTCAGAGGGAAATTTAGATAGTCTTCACCCTTATAATACCCACAGATCTGCATAAAAGCGTATAATGATAGCCACAATATAGTGCCCTAATGCGTCATAATCTTCAGAGGGTTATTGACGTTATATACAGTTTCTAAGATGTGTTCATATTAATCCTCTCAATATCTATCTATCTATCTATTGCCTGACGCCGTGATCCCCGAAAGGGTGGCCACGACCGAACCGCCCCCATGCACCTCTGTCCCCAGTCAGTCGACGCCCATCCTCCCAACCAGCACCGCCTTCATTCATATACTTCCTCACTCCATCCTTCCACCTCTCCTTCGGTCTACATCTCCCTCTCTGTCCTACGGTAACAATAGCATGCAAGGGACGGGGTGCATTTAAGTAGGAAAGGGATAGGGATGCTAGGAAAGTTAGTTGATAGAGCAGTTGAGGTGGGGTTTTAAATTGGAAATGCCCCATCAAAAGAAAACAAAATAAATTAGGTGATAGAAAAAATAGTCAGGAAAGGAAATTAGATGTTATTAATAACAGTGAAACAATAGGTGACAATGCAGTAATAGAAGTTAGTCATATAAATAGTGGTACAATATCTACCTTAGTACAAGATAATAACAACAGTCAAATAGATACTAATAGAAGAAAAGAAGGTCCACCAGACACCAGTAAAAGAAATACATTGAGATTATATTACACAAACTGTAGTTTATGTAATAAAATGGACGAACTTAGAGCACTTGTTAGCAATGAAAATATAGACATAATAGCGCTTACTGAAACATGGATTAATACAGAATCCAAGCATTTTTTAGCAGAATTTGATATACCAGGATATAGTTTGATTAAATATGATCGAACAAGTAGGAGGGGCGGCGGTAAGCAGTGTTTGTCAGGAATTAATTAACATGCTGTACTAAATCAGGTATTAGGCTAAATAATGATAACGAAAGTGTTTGGGTAGAGGTTAGCGAAGGTAGCGAGACCATAGTTATTGGAATAATTTATAGACCACCAAATATGAGTAGAAATGAAGGTAAATCTTTATGGCAGGAAGTGAAAATAGCATCAAGGTTTAGCAATGTGTGCATTATGGGGGATTTTAATTTTCCGAAGATAGATTGGCAGCATCAGATCGGCGACTCAGATTCTGAGGAGTTTATTGAGGCGGTACAAGATAGTTTTTTATTTCAATTCATTGACTCACCGACTAGAGGTATTAATATCCTTGATTTAGTTCTCAGTAATAATGAACATATGATAAATAATGTTGAGATAGGGGACCAACTAGGAAATAGATCACAAATCTATTTATATTAATATACAATGGACAGGAAATGCGAAAGAGACTCCGTCACTTATCCCAGATTTCAGAAAAGCCGATTATGGTGGGATAAGAAGAACCTTAAGGGTGGACCCTATTGTTAAACAATTAAAGCTACATATGAACAGTTTATTTCTTCACTTCACAATGAGCAAAATAAATATATCCCCAAAAGAAGATTTAGATCGATACAGAACCAACCAAAATGGATGAATAATAAACTAATAGATCTTATAGGAAAAAGGAAAGGAATATATAGAAAAATTAAGAAAGGCGAAACTCACCTACTTATTTACTATCAGACTCTATCAAGACAGGTCAAAAAGGAAATTAGGACAGCAAAAAGAAATTATGAAATAAAGATAGCCAACGACTCATAAAATAACCCTAAAGCTTTTTACCAACTATATAAATCTAAAGTTAGAAATGTAATAGGCCCCCTTAAAACTTTGATAGGAGAAATGACAGAACATGATTTAGAAATGTGCAGTACATTAAATAGTCAGTTTCTATCTGTTTTCACTAATGAAAATTTGGCACAGATTCCAGAAGTCAGTAAGGTATATAGCGATAGTATAGAAAATAGGTTAAGCACGGTTACTATAAGTAGAAATGATGTGCTTAAAGAAATTGACAGACTGAAGCCTCAGAAATCACCTGGTCCTGATGAGGTATATGCTAGAGTATTAAAAGAATGCAAAGGAAATTGACAGACTGAAGCCTCAGAAATCACCTGGTCCTGATGAGGTATATGCTAGAGTATTAAAAGAATGCAGAGATGAGTTAAGTTACCCATTAACATTTCTTTTTAACAAGTCATTAGAAACAGGTAGAGTTCCAGAAGCTTGGAAGCTTGCAAATGTAGTTACGATCTTCAAAAAAGGTGATAAACCCATAGCATCAAATTATCGTCCCATTAGTCTCACTTCAATCATAGGAAAGCTACTAGAGTCAATTATTGCTAGGAAAATGAGAAACCACTTAGAAACATTTAACTTAATCAATTCTTCTCAGCATGGATTCACTCAGGGACGTTCTTGCCTTACTAATTTGCTTAGCTTTTTCTCAGAGGTATATGAAGCAGTAGATAATGACAAATCATATGATATTATATATTTAGATTTCAGTAAAGCTTTCGACAGAGTCCCTCATGAGAGATTGATGAGAAAGGTTGAGGCGCTTGGAATAGGTGGGGCGTTGTTAGGATGGATTAGGTCATGGCTAATTGGTAGGAAGCAGAGAGTCAGCATAAATGGTACTAAGTCAGAGTGGGGATCAGTCAAGAGTGGTGTCCCCCAGGGATCTGTATTGGGTCCTCTGTTATGTATCATATACATAAATGACCTTGATTTAGGTATAACTAGTAGGATAAGTAAATTCGCAGACGATACCAAAATAGGGAGACCAATAGATTCAGATAGCGACATAGAGTGCCTCCAAAGGGATCTAGATACCTTACACGAATGGTCAGTAAAGTGGCAGATGAATTTTAACATTGACAAATGCAAGGTATTAAAGATAGGGAAGACGAATACTAATGCAAAATATAAACTAGCTAATGCTGAATTAGAAAATTCAGACTGCGAGAAAGATTTGGGTGTGTTTGTTAGCAACGATTTGAAACCTAGACAATAGTGTATAAGTGTAAGTAACAAGGCAAACAGGATTCTGGGGTTAATCTCAAGGAGTGTGAGTAACAGAACTGCCGATGTTATCTTGAAACTTTACTTGTCATTAGTGAGACCTCATATGGATTATGCTATCCAATTTTGGTGTCCTTATTACAGAATGGATATAGATTCCTTGGAGAGAGTACAGCGAAGAATGACAAAAATGATTCATAATATTAGAAATCTACCATATGAAGAAAGGTTGAACAAATTAGGCTTACATTCGTTAGAAAGACGCAGAGCTAGAGGGGATATGATAGAAGTGTTCAAGTGGTTCAGTGGGGTAAATAAAGGAGACATGAAAAATGTACTGAAGCTCAGTGATAGCGAAAGAACTCGAACAAATGGTTATAAATTAGATAAATTTCGTTTCAGAAAAGATATAGGGAAATATTGGTTTGGTAACAGAGTTGTAGATGGGTGGAATAGGCTACCAAGTGATATAGTGGGATCAAGAACGATAGGGAGCTTTAAGATAAAATTAGATAGGCATATGGACGAGATGAGTTGGGTGTGAGGGGGATCTACCAGGTGTGGGCCAAACGGCGCTCTGCAGACCCCCGTTATCTTGTGTTAATCTCTGACCGTTTTGGTGGGGTCAGTACTCAAGGTATTAGTGAGTTGGGCCTATAATTGGGCCTTGTAATTGGGGTTGGGTGTGACAGGGATCTGCCTTGTATGGGCCGATCGGCTTTTTGCAGACTCCCATGTTCTTATGTTGTATGTTCTTCCACCTCGCTCTCGTACACCCTCTTGGTCATTCTCTCGCTTCCCATACGTTCTATATGGCTGAACCATCTCAAGTTGTTCCTTTTCACACTTTCCAGCACATCTACCTCCACACCACACCTCCTTCTTACTTCCTCATTCGTCTGTCTATCCCTCCATGTAACTCCGCACACTTCCAAACTCATTTACCAGACCCTGCAACTCCCATTCATTATCGCTCATCAGAACTGTATCATCCGCAAACAGCAGTATAGGCAGCTTCCACTCATTTCCCTCCCTTTTCAGCGATACACCAACATCCACTGCTCTTCCTAGTATTTCTTTCATGACTCCATCCATATATACAGTAAACAACCACAGGGACATCACACACCCCTGTTTCAACCCAACACTCAGGTCAAAAAACTCGCTAAAATGGTCATTCTCCACACGTACTGCCGCCTTTGCACCCTCATACATGCTCTTCACTGCTTTCAGCAACTTGCCATCTACTCCGTATATTCTAATTACATTCCACATGCCTTCTCTATCCACTCTGTCATAGACCTTCTCCAAGTCCATAAAGGCAACATGCACCTTTTGTTGCTTCTCCAGGTATTTCTCCACAACACAATTCAGGGTAAAAATCTGATCTACACATCCTCTTACTTTCCTAAAACCTCCCTGCTCGTCGCCTATCCATTTCTCCGTTCTCACTCTCACTCTCTCAATCACTACCCTACTGTACACCTTCCCTACTACGCTTAAAAGACATATTCCTCGGTGGTTACCACACACTCCTCTTTCCCCTTTGCCCTTATATAGGGGGACTATTATGCCAGTCTTCCAGTCATCGGGTGCATTCCTCTTCTCCCATGCTAGTTTGCACATTTTCCATACCCATTCAATCACTATCTCACCACCATAGCTCAACATTTCCCCACACACTCCATCTGTTCCTAGTGCTTTCCCCAACGTCACTCTCAATATGTGTTTCAGTTTTATTACAATCAATGTGAACAGTCTAACACACACACAATCCCGGACGATAAATTAACTAGCAATTGCCGATACAGAGATGAACAGCAATTACTGATCAAAAGTGTTATATGTTGATTAAACGTATTAGGTTGTAACTACGATTGCCTCTCACTCTCTCTCTCTCTCACTCTCTCTCTCTCTATATATATATATATATATATATATATATATATATATATATATATATATATATATATATATATATATATATATACCGGTATATACTGTATATATATAATACAGCCATAGCAATCATGAACTATTATAACATAATATGCCATAATACTGTAAAACTATAGAAATGTATTACTTAGTGTTTATCTTGATTACTATACATATTATCTTTATAATTCTATATATTTGGCTATGTGTCTATCTATTTATCTATACATCTATCTATTCATCTACCTGGCTATTATATGTCTATCTATCAATTTATTATTATATTTTATATGTTAGTATTATGTACAAGATGTACAATGCATCTCTTTTATGAAATAAAACTATGACTGACTGACCATCTATCTATCTCTCTCTCTCTCTATATATATATATATATATATATATATATATATATATATATAATTATATATATATATATCCATCCATCTATCTATCTATCTATATAGCTATATATTTATCTATCTATCTACCTACCTATTCATATATCTATATATCTAGCTACCAACCTATTTATTTATATATATATATATATATATATCTATATATCAATCAATCTATCTATCAATCTATCTATATATCTACCTGGCTATATATGTATCTATCTACCCATCTATGCATCTATCTATCTAACCAACCATCCATCCATCTATCTAACCAACCAACCATCCATCCATCTATCTATTTAACCGTCTATCTCTGTATCTATCTACCCATCTATGCATCTATCTATCACACGGCCAGATAGACTTCCACAGCAGGACTAACTACCTCGGTGACAATTAAACTGAGAAACTAATGAACTGAAACTACAATTAGGCTCCAATAACAGAAACTCTCACTAGATAGATAGATAGATAGATAGATAGACAGATCTATAGATAGATAGATAGACAGATAGATAAACAGACAGACAGACCGACATATACAGATAGATAGATAGATATAGCTAGATAGATAAATATATTGATAGATAAATTGATAGATAGATAAATGTAGATAGATACTGCAGATAGATTGAGAGATAGATAGAAACTATTGAGCTGAAACTACAAGGCTCCAATAACGGAAACTCTCACCGGATAGATAGATATATAGATAGATAGATACACAGCTACAGATAGGTAGACTGATAGATACATGGATAGACAATTGGATGAGCAATACGATATAGATATATGCATATAGAAAGCTATTGACATTTAAACACATATAGAACGCCCAATAGACAGACACATGGATGGGAAAATTATTAAATATATATATATATATATATATATATATATATATATATATATATATATATATATATATATATATATATATATATATATATATATATATAGAGAGAGAGAGAGAGAGAGAGAGAGAACTATATCATTTCGATGTTTCACTAGTCAGTAGGTTTTAATTCATGTCAATACGCTATTAATCTAACATTGTAAGCCAATAACATAAATATACTTTAACTAAACACGCACTATATATGTTGAATATACTTTATGTTGTATACTATATGTTGAATATACTTTATGTTGTATACTATATATGTTGAATATACTTCATGTTGTATATTATATGTTGAATATACTTTATGTTGTATACTATATGTTGAATATACTTTATGTTGTATACTATATGTTGAATATACTTTATGTTGTATACTATATGTTGAATATACTTTATGTTGTATACTATATGTTGAATATACTTTAACTAAACACGCACTATATATGTTGAATTTACAAAATATATATGCCCTGAACCTACCAATCATCTGGACACAGCTACACAAACGACCCAACGTGTTCAATACGTGCTCATTGTCTATTGAACACTGGCGAGTTTCAGGCTATAAGGAAGTTGGAACTGTAGACATCGATATTTAGCAGAATTACCAGCTATAAGGTTGTAAAGCATTTATAAAACACATACGATCAAATCAACCACACATTCTAATCATAATAAAACTACATAATTATCATTGCATTTCGGTTTATTATCGATGTTTACGGCTCCAACTTCAATTAAATCAAAACCACCATACTTTCTAACTATCAGAAACCTACCTTATTATTATTATTGTATTTAGGTTTATCATTTAATATTTACTTTTATATATTATTTATTAATTATTTATTACATTATATTATTAATTATTGATTACATTATGTATTTACTATTGATTAATTATTTATTAATTATTGATTATATTATTTATTATTTATTACATTATGTATTTATTATTGATTACATTATGTATTTATTGATTACATTATGTATTTATTATTGATTACATTATGTATTTATTATTGATTACATTATGTATTTATTATTGATTACATTATGTATTTATTATTGATTATATTATTTATTATTGATTACATTATGTATTTATTATTGATTATATTATGTATTTATTATTGATTATATTATTTATTTATTATTGATTATTTATTATTATTTATTATTATTTATGTTTACGGCTCCAACTTCCTTATAGCCTGTACCTCGCAGGTGGTAAATGGGTGTTTAGGATATACACTTTCCACAGGTCACTCTACTTACCCAGGGGTGAACACGGTGGCTTTCTCTCCCAGGGGCTTTGGGAACTGTTAGGGGTGAACACGGTGGCTTTCTCTCCCAGGGGCTTTGGGAACTGTTAGGGGTGAACACGGTGGCTTTCTCTCCCAGGGGCTTTGGGAACTGTTAGGCGAGTACTGCTGGTCGCTATCTGAAAGGTAAAGAACGGGGGTGAGAGAGTTAAGTTGTTTGGTGAGCTATAGTGTGAGAGAGGGAGAGTGTGTGTGTGTGTGTGTGTGTGTGTGTGTGTGTGTGTGTGTGTGTGTGTGTGTGTGTGTGTGTGTGTGTGTGTGAGAGAGAGAGAGAGTGTGCGCGTGTGTGTGTGTGTGAGGGGGGAGGTGTTTGTGCGCGCGCGCGTGACTGAGAATGAGAGAGAGAGAGAGAGAGAGAGGGGGGGGAGGGAGGGGAAGCTACGATTTATCCATGGACGTGCGCTGAAGTTAAAACTAATTAGTATAAATGGAGAAATTCGATTATATTGCAAACTAAAATATAACATGATTGAATATAATTATATCATGTTCGCAAGAATAACAGAAAAATATATAAAACACTAAAATTCCGACTTTCAGAATCAAGCCAAAAGCTATCAAATAAACTTTGGAATGTAATGTTATAAACAGTATTTTAAAAGTGAGTACAAATGTGTACAAGCCAGATGTTTATGTGAGAGTAAACGCGGCCATTATAGTCCAGTGGGTTAATACAGGTCGAAGGTCATTATTTGTTATGTGACAGTAAGAGCGGCCATTATAGTCCAGTGGGTTAATACAGGTCGAAGGTCATTATTTGTTTATGTGAGAGTAGGCGCGGCCATTATAGTCCAGTGGGTTAATACAGGTCGAAGGTCATTATTTGTTTATGTGAGAGTAAGAGCGGCCATTATAGTCCAGTGGGTTAATACAGGTCGAAGGTCATTATTTGTTTATGTGAGAGTAGGCACGGCCATTATAGTCCAGTGGGTTAATCCAGGTCGAAGGTCATTATTTGTTTATGTGAGAGTAAGAGCGGCCATTATAGTCCAGTGGGTTAATACAGGTCGAAGGTCATTATTTGTTATGTGACAGTAAGAGCGGCCATTATAGTCCAGTGGGTTAATACAGGTCGAAGGTCATTATTTGTTTATGTGAGAGTAAGCGCGGCCATTATAGTCCAGTGGGTTTCTCCAGGTCGAAGGTCATTATTTGTTTATGTGAGAGTAAGAGCGGCCATTATAGTCCAGTGGGTTAATACAGGTCGAAGGTCATTATTTGTTTATGTGAGAGTAAGCGCGGCCATTATAGTCCAGTGGGTTAATCCAGGTCGAAGGTCATTATTTGTTTATGTGAGAGTAAGAGCGGCCATTATAGTCCAGTGGGTTAATACAGGTCGAAGGTCATTATTTGTTTATGTGAGAGTAAGAGCGGCCATTATAGTCCAGTGGGTTAATACAGGTCGAAGGTCATTATTTGTTATGTGACAGTAAGAGCGGCCATTATAGTCCAGTGGGTTAATACAGGTCGAAGGTCATTATTTGTTTATGTGAGAGTAGGCGCGGCCATTATAGTCCAGTGGGTTAATCCAGGTCGAAGGTCATTATTTGTTTATGTGAGAGTAAGAGCGGCCATTATAGTCCAGTGGGTTAATACAGGTCGAAGGTCATTATTTGTTTATGTGAGAGTAAGAGCGGCCATTATAGTCCAGTGGGTTAATACAGGTCGAAGGTCATTATTTGTTTATGTGAGAGTAAGAGCGGCCATTATAGTCCAGTGGGTTAATACAGGTCGAAGGTCATTATTTGTTTATGTGAGAGTAAGAGCGGCCATTATAGTCCAGTGGGTTAATACAGGTCGAAGGTCATTATTTGTTTATGTGAGAGTAAGCGCGGCCATTATAGTCCAGTGGGTTATTACAGGTCGAAGGTCATTATTTGTTTATGTGAGAGTAAGAGCGGCCATTATAGTCCAGTGGGTTAATACAGGTCGAAGGTCATTATTTGTTTATGTGAGAGTAAGCGCGGCCATTATAGTCCAGTGGGTTAATACAGGTCGAAGGTCATTATTTGTTTATGTGAGAGTAAGAGCGGCCATTATAGTCCAGTGGGTTTATCCAGGTCGAAGGTCATTATTTTGTTAAGCTTGAGCATTTTCTGTCTATTTATTATTGCATTACGGATTTCACTGTTGAACCATGGTGGTGGTTATTTAATTTCACTCGTTTGTTTAACTTTTTTTGGTACATATTTGTTCTGTGCCATCACAAACTTGTTCTTATATCTGTCCCACATATCATGTATTTCGTTATATATATCTAGCCGTGAGTGTGTGCTATGCAGTGCTTGCCAAGTTTGTCAAAATTAGCATTTTTAAAATCTGATACCAGGATTTCTTTTTTCTCAATAGTATACTGTAGCTGCAATTAACATCGAACCTAATAATTCTATGGACGGAATTTGACAGATGTTCACCTACTTCTAAATTAGTAACTAAATGTTCATGGGTAGTTATGACAAGGTCAAGAATATTATTTTCACGCGTTGCTTCCTTTACACACTGATATATTATGAAAGATTAAAGAAATTAAATTTGTTCTCGCTAAAGAAAAGGAGGTTGCGAGGTCAACTTATCTAGTTTTTAAGATACTTAAAGGATTTGACAGAGTAGATATCAGTGCACTGTTCACGATTAATAATAATGCTGCAACCCGAATTAATGAAATTAAATTAATTAGAAAAAAGGCATCCTTAGATGTGACACAACATGTCTTCACAGACAATGTGGTTAAAGAGTGGAATAGTTTACCAAGGGAGGTGGTCGACAGTAATTCTACACAACATGTCTTCACAGACAATGTGGTTAAAGAGTGGAATAGTTTACCAAGGGAGGTGGTCGACAGTAATTCTATTGATACGTTTAAGAAAAGACTGGACGATCATCTAATGAAAATTGGATTAATATGAATTAATCAGTAGGCATGTGTAATTTCCCTTTCAAACTAATTTCTTCCTATACTATATCAAAACTTTCCTTGTGGGCATTTCCTGACCCATAAGGTTACACTTCATCCTATTTTCCGGTACGGCTCTTTAGCCGGAGGGTGGGGAGAGAGAGCCTTCTACTTTACTGTCCTATTCTTCCACTATAAACTGTCCCTGTCTAGTAGTATTAAGACCGGACCACCTAGTTGGGACCGCAAGTTCTGTGTGGTCTGAGTATCTTTTTAATATGTGTAACTCCCTCTCTCTCTGGGCGGGTGCCCAACCCCGAAAGGGGTTGAAATAAAGGAGCTATCCCCCCGCCAAAGGCGGCTTTCTAGGGCCTTTCCTAGCTGATGCTGAGAGGATTGGGTTCTAGTCATATGGTGATGGGCTGGTCTATCAGAGTGAGAACTGAGCGATCTCTGCCATACCCATAGCTTACTCCGGCTGTTCCTTTTACTTATGTCTTTCCTAGATCTCAAGTGACGGCGTCTTTTCCGTGGATTGACCTCCCAATCTACCAAGATTGGAAGCCAAAGCGTCACATTTTTCCTTTGCCCCTCAACTTTCTCTTCATAATTGCTGAGGGGCACAAGGCCCTGGGTGGGGCTTTGGTTTCCCGGGCGTTTCCGCACCCTCCTCCGCTCCCCGCCATGGAGTGGCTTCGGTCACCCAGGCTTTATTGTGGTAGGCAGGGAGGGTTCTGTGGGGGGCGCTCGGTTATGGCCTTGGCCTTGCTCGGAGCCTTGGGGCTGTTCGGCCAGGCAGCTTGGGGAACAACAACAACAACTCCCTCTCTCTCTCCATTCCTTGGACGGGGCTGTATCCTGTTTTCCGGTAGCATCAAATATTTTCCAATTTCCCCTTCCGTGGGTAAGTGTGTGTGGGTGTGGGTGTGTGGGTGTGTGTGTGTGTGTTTAATACAGATAGGGAGATAGATATAGATAGATAGATACAAAGGAGTACAAGGGATAACAAGCAACAACAGATATATTGCTCCTTACGAGGCTGCTTGTAACTAAACTACCGATCCTATGTGAACACAGGAAAGGATAGCACAGTATAAAGTGGTGCTATTCGTTGTAAACGCAGTTAATCGGGGGTTAAGGGGGTAGTGCTTGGTTTTTGGTCTATATATATATATACAGTATATATTTATTTATTTATTGTTTAGCTTCCTCTCTAGAACTCTATCAAGCTTAGAAGAAAAAAAAAATAGACCCCCTTTCAAGATAAATTTGTAAATTTTTCGGTAAAAATTTCCCGGCCAAAGGCCGGTTTCTTCTAAAATCAGAGGCTCGCTATCGCTCACCAGGAACAAAATCGACACCTAAAGGGCACGAAAAGTTTTAATATTGACAAAAAAATGAGGCGAAAGATCTCAAAATCGCCAAACTAACGAAACGAACGACTTAAAACCTCAAAACTAATTAGCTAAATATAATGGAGAAGGGGGTCCAGAAAAATATAATGGAGAAGGGGGTCCAGAAAAATATAATGGAGAAGGGGGTCCAGAAAAATATAATGGAGAAGGGGGTCCAGAAAAATATAATGGAGAAGGGGGTCCAGAAAAATATAATGGAGAAGGGGGTCCACAAAAATATAATGGAGAAGGGGGTCCACAAAAATATAATGGAGAAGGGGGTCCACAAAAATATAATGGAGAAGGGGGTCCAGAAAAATATAATGGAGAAGGGGGTCCACAAAAATATAATGGAGAAGGGGGTCCACAAAAATATAATGGAGAAGGGGGGCCAGAAAAATATAATGGAGAAGGGGGTCCAGAAAAATATAATGGAGAAGGGGGTCCACAAAAATATAATGGAGAAGGGGGTCCAGAAAATATAATGGAGAAGGGGGCCCAGAAAATATAATGGAGAAGGGGGTCCAGAAAAATCGAGTAGTACCGACTTAAGAGCCAGATATTTATCTAGATAATGTTTGAAAGTTTGACCAGTACCGCACTCCATTACTCTACTATAGTCCAGTCATTGTAAGTAGGCCAGACATTGGGGCTCCTCACCTCTGTAACTCAAAAAGGCCTAGAGCAATTGGGCCGTGAATGTCCACACCAATTTCCTGGTCGACTCTTCCCAAAAGGTAGAAGTATTAGCTTGATTACTATAGTCGTTTTTTAGTCAAGATTTGTTACCAAATTTATTATGAATAGACTTTTAAGTATTCCATTCATAGACAGATAAATAGATAGAAAGAGAGAGAGAGAGAGAGTGTGTGTGTGTGAGAATGAGAGAGTGCTTGAGTGAGTGAGTGTATGTGTTCGTATGTGTGTGTTTGTATATTCCAATGTTTTTCCCTCTCATTTCTATACCATTACCCCCACCCCCCACCCCCTTCTATAGCCCCCCACCCCCGTAGGAAACTATCTCCCGGGCCCCTCCCTATCTCTCTCCCTCATACATCTCTGCCAACCCTCCATAACACCCCGATCTATCATTCTTACACGTCATTCAACACTTTCTTCACTCATAAATATATGCATAGATAAATAGATAAATATATAAATTAAATCAATAAAAAACTCATCCATAACAGCCCAATCTATCATTCTTACACATCATTCTCACATTTCTTCCCTTATAAATACATAAATACATATGGTAAGTAAATACATTAATAAAGCAAAATAATTATTCATAAATATCATTAAATCAATTCAAAACTAGTGTGAAACCGTCTTTATATTTACTCCTAACACCCAATGAATAATTTCTTACACATCATTCACCCTTTTCTTGCCTTATATACTGCATATATACATAACGGTACATAAAATATATATTACAATAATAAAACACTCTTCCATAACACCGGAATCTATTATTTGTACACATAACTCACCTATTTTGTTCCTTATCAATAAATACATACATAACACATATAATAACATTAATAAAACACTCTTCCATAACACCGGAATCTATTATTTGTACACATAATTCACCTATTTTGTTCCTTATCAATAAATACATACATAACACATATAATAACATTAATAAAACACTCTTCCATAACACCGGAATCTATTATTTGTACACATAATTAACTCTTCTTTTGCTTTACTTATTTGTGTTTCCTTTCCATTTGCCCATAACCACATGTTTTACTTTTGTTCGCTGTAGACTCCTTTCTTGGCTGGATTGCTATTTTATATTTCGGTCACGGTATTATTCCTGCATTTGAATTTAGTTTAGACAACCTTATAAACATTTGGGTGGTTGGGACTCGTTAGCCTTGGTCGGCAACCTGTCTAGGGAAGTAAACCTTGTGTGTGTGTGTGTGTGTGTTTGAGAGAGAAGGATATAATGAAAAAGAGTGTGTGTGTGAGAGAGAGAGAGAGAGTTTGTATGTGTGTGTGTGTGTGTTTGAGAGAGAAGGATATAATGAAAAAGAGTGTGTGTGTGTGTGAGAGAGAGAGAGAGAGAGAGTGTGTGTGTGTGTGTGTGTGTGTGTGTGTGTGTGTGAGAGAGAGAGTGTGTGTGTGAGAGAGTTTGTGTGTGTGTGTGTGTTTGAGAGAGAAGGATATAATGAAAAAGAGTGTGTGTAGAGAGAGAGAGAGAGAGAGAGAGTGGTGTGTGTGTGCTTAGTGTGTGTGTGTGTGTGTGTGTGAGTGAGTGTGTGTGTGAGAGAGAGAGAGAGTTGTATGTGTGTGTGTGTGTGTTTGAGAGAGAAGGATATAATGAAAAAGAGTGTGTGTGAGAGAGAGAGAGAGAGTGTGTGTGTGTGTGTGTGTGGTGTGTGTGTGGTGTGTGTGTGTGTGTGAGAGAGAGTGTGTGTGAGAGAGAGAGAGAGAGTTTGTATGTGTGTGTGTGTGTGAGAGAGAGAGAGTGTGTGTGAAAGTGAAATGTAGAGTGAAAAAGAGTGTGAGTGTGTGTAAGAGAAAGATAGAGAAATTGTGTGTATATGAGAGTGAGAGAGATAGTGTGTGTGTGTGAGAGAGAGAGTGAATGTGTGTGAAAAGGAGTTACAATGAGAGTGAGTGTGAGAGTGAGTGAGAGTATAATTAAAGGTTAGAGACCCTGAGAATAGCCTCTACGTTCCCTGCACCACATTTAGACACAGATTGACTGATGCGACCAAGTGTACGGTTTCCTCCACTAGTTCATGAACTCGTGTGTGTGTGTGTATGGTTGACTTCACTATTTCATGGACTCTGTCTTAAAATACAAGCATAATTGTAGTACATTATAAACGTAAATGTATCTTCGTAAAACAGTTACTTGACAAAAAAAATAATACAAAAAAGGGCAATTCCATTATCAAAGTCAAGACGAAAGACTAATAATATTAAACAAAAACACAACAATTATATATATATATATATATATATATATATATATATATATATATATATATACACACAAAATAAAATAAATAAATAAATACTATAGTTCATTCAACATAGGTAGTTCATAAATCGTGACCCTTAACTTCTGTAACTTATAAAGGGCTGGAGCAAATGGGCTGTAAGTGTCTATACCTATTCACCTATTCCCTGGTCGACCCTTCCCAAACGGTAGAAATATTAGCTCGGTCACTTTAGTCGTTTATGAGTTACAGAGGATAGAGGTCGAGATGTTTGGCCTATCAATAATGAATGGACTATACAATGATTGAAGTACCTATTGTCATTTTAACCATGTGAGTACCAGCGACGTGGGCTATATTTAATTCCAGCTATATATAGACGATATTATGTAGCTTAGGAAGGATCTGTGGTAGATAATAGGGTTGGTTGAAATAGTTTGAAGTCTTATTATTGCTAGAGGTCATTCCTAAGCTTAATAAAACCGTATTATAGTTGCCCAAATATGATGAAAAGGACGTCCCCGGTACTGAATGGGTTACATTTTCAGCAATTATGGATTAAAGCCAGTATGACACGAGCTCTTTCTGTGTGTGCGAATGTGTATGATCCTATCAATGTTTTGTTTGTTTGTTTTCTATGTGAGTGAGGGAGACAAAAGGCAGAACTGCCTGTGTCGAGTGCCTTCCCCAGAGTTGAAAGAGTGACAGGGCCGAAATCAAGGGACGTTCGAGCCAAAATGCCTGGACACACGGAGTTTGAAGCAATTTAAGTCATAGGAAAAGGGAAAGACTGATTTTGGGAGAGTTCCAGAGCTCAGCTGTTGAATATGTGATTGTGTGTGTGTACTCATTTGGGTGTACTTGCTTCTTACTGTGTGTGTGTGAGTGCCTGTGTGTGTCTGAGTGTGTGTGTATGTGCATGCATGTGTGTGTGTCAGCCTATCTCTTTGTATGTGCGTTTTTGTGTGTTAGTGTGCGTATATGTATGTATGTGCCTATCTCTTTGTATATGCGTTTCTGTGTGTGTGTGTTAGTGTGCGTGTGAAGCTCTGTGAATGCCAGTAATTACCACAGCCAACGGAGCGAAGAGAAAAGGGGTGAGAGGGAGAGAGGAGATAAATTGGAACGAGAGAGAGAGAGAGAGAGAGAGAGAGAGAGAGAGGGGAGAAAGGTAAATTGAAACTGGAGGAAACGAGATAGAGATAGATAGATAGATAGAGAAAGAGAGGGGGGGGGGGGTAAGAAAGAAAAGGGTGTTTCAAGTGTCCACAAATAACCCCCCTATAAAGGACTATAATAGCAATAAACCCATCGTATAAAAAGCTAGAAAGGTAACTCACTATCAACATACCAAATGATTGTATATACCTTTAATCATACCTGTTGTATAGCCTTGATTGCTTAGAGGGTAGACACAAGGAGGATGGGCGTATTTATTTGCTCATTTATGTATTTCTATATATACTTTTGTCTAGTTTCCTCCCTAGACTTCCAACAAGCTTAAAAAACACCTCCAAGACCATCCTTCAAGGTAAATTTGTACATGCTTCGATAGAAAAATGTCCCGGCTGAAAGCCGGTTTCTCTTAAACTACAGGCTTTCTATCGGTTACTAGGAAAAAATGGACATCTAAATGATACGAAACGTTTTAATATTGACAAAGAAATGGGGCGAAAGGTCTTAAAATCGCCAAACTAATGGGCCGAACGTCTTAAATTCTGAAAACTAATGGGTCTAAACATGAGGAAAATGGGGGACCATAAAAATTACCTATCTCCCCTTAAAGGGAGATGTAAATTAATTACGTATACTCACTTAGTTATATATTAATTCAGTTCATCTTTTGTTCTTAGTTTCCTCCTTAAAATTCCATCAAGCTTATCAAAATACCCCCAGGACCCACCTTTGAGATAAATACCCCCAGGACCCACCTTTGAGATAAATACCCGCAGGACCCACCTTTGAGATAAATACCCCCAGGATCCACCTTTGAGATAAATACCCGCAGGACCCACCTTTGAGATAAATACCCGCAGGACCCACCTTTGAGATAAATACCCGCAGGACCCACCTTTGAGATAAATACCCCCAGGACCCACCTTTGAGATAAATACCCGCAGGACCCACCTTTGAGATAAATACCCCCAGGATCCACCTTTGAGATAAATACCCGCAGGACCCACCTTTGAGATAAATACCCGCAGGACCCACCTTTGAGATAAATACCCGCAGGACCCACCTTTGAGATAAATACCCCCAGGACCCACCTTTGAGATAAATACCCCCAGGACCCACCTTTGAGATAAATACCCCCAGGATCCACCTTTGAGATAAATACCCCCAGGACCCACCTTTGAGATAAATACCCCCAGGATCCACCTTTGAGATAAATACCCCCAGGACCCACCTTTGAGATAAATACCCCCAGGACCCACCTTTGAGATAAATACCCCCAGGACCCACCTTTGAGATAAACTGCGCATGCCGAAGGCTGATTTTTCCTAAATTGGAGGCTTGCTATCGCTCGCCAGGGAAAAATAGACACCTAATTGGCACGTCTTAAAATTGCCAAAGTAATGGGGCGAATGTCCTAAAATCCCAAAACTAATAGGGCTTATCATGAGGGAGAAGGGGGGTCCAGAACACCACCCCCCACCATAAAAATACTAAAAAACAAATGAAATGGGGAACATTTCAAGTTTGGGGACAAAGTAAAGCAAACAATAAATAAAACAAGTAAAGTTTAGCTTAGTAACGAAATATAAATGTAATGTAATAAACATAATTGTAGAAAATTACAAGAAAGTACAAATACAAGACTATACAGTATAATGAAACCAAACAAAACTATACAGTATAATGAAACCAAACAAAACTATACAGTATAATGAAACCAAACAAAACTATACAGTATAATGAAACCAAACAAAACTATACAGTATAATGAAACCAAACATTAAACCAAACAAACTATACAGTATAATGAAACCAACTATACAGTGTATGAAACCAAACATATACAGTATGAAACCGCTACAGTGTAATGAACCAAACAAAACTATACAGTAATGAAACCTATACAGTATAATGAAACCAAACACTATACAGTATAAGGAAACCAAACAAAACTATACAGTATAATGAAACCAAACAAAACTATACAGTATAATGAAACCAAACAAAACTATACAGTATAATGAAACCAAACAAAACTATACAGTATAATGAAACCAAACTATACAGTGTAATGAAACCAAACCTATACAGTATAATGAAACCAAACAAAACTATACAGGTAATGAAACCAAACAAAACTATACAGTGTACAGTATAATGAAACCAAACAACTATACAGTAATGAAACCAATCAAAACTATACAGTATAATGAAATCTATCTATACAGTATAATGAAACCAAACAAAACTATACAGTATAATGAAACCAAACAAAACTATACAGTATAATGAAACCAAACAAAACTATACAGTATAATGAAACCAAACAAAACTATACAGTATAATGAAACCAATCAAATCTATACAGTATATTGAAGCCAAACAAAACTATACAGTATAAATGAAACCAAACAAACTATACAGTATAATGAAACCAAACAAAACTATACAGTATAAGGAAACCAAACAAAAACTATACAGTATAATAAACCAAACAAAACAAACTAATGAAAACTATACAGTATAATGAAACCAAACAAAACTATACAGTATAATGAAACTAAACAAAACTATACAGTATAATGAAACCAAACAAAACTATACAGTATAATGAAACCAAACAAAACTATACAGTATAATGAAACCAAACAAAACTATACAGTAATGAACCAAACAAATCTATACAGTATAATGAAACCAAACAAAACTATACAGTATAATGAAACCAAACAAAACTATACAGTATAATGAAACCAAACAAAACTATACAGTATAAGGAAACCAAACAAAACTATACAGTATAATGAAACCAAACAAAACTATACAGTATAATGAAACCAAACAAAACTATACAGTATAGGAACCAAACAAAACTATACAGTATAAGGAAACCAAACAAAACTATACAGTATAATGAAACCAAACAAAACTATACAGTATAATGAAACCAAACAAAACTATACAGTATAATGAAACCAAACAAAACTATACAGTATAAGGAAACCAAACAAAATATAATACTAATAATTATAAAAACAAAGAAAGTAAAGTGTCGCATATAAAAATAAAAAGGAATATAAATAGGAAAATAAAACCAGTAAATTGTGGTTTAGGAAGAAGAGAGAACTGTGATAAAGATGATGACAGTATAACAACCAAGAGAAGGAGAACAGCAAGAACAATTAAAGGAATACAGAGAGCGAATAATCAGTGGTTCTAACGATGGGAGAGAGAGAGAGAGAGAGAGAGAGAGAGAGAGAGAGAGAGAGAGAGAGAGAGAGAGAGAGAGGGGGGGGGGGAGAAGTGGGGTGTATGTGCGACAAGAAGGATGGGAAACCTTGTATATGTGTGTGTGTGTATGTATATGTGCACCTGTGTGTGTGTGTGTGTACAGTATGTGTGCCTATGTGTGTGTATGTGTGCCTGTGTGTGTGTGTCTGCGTGTCTGTGTGTGTGTATGCGTGCCTGTGTGTGTATATGCGCCTCTGTGTGTGTATGTGCGCCTCTGTGTGCGTATGTGTATGCGTAACTGTGTATGTGCGCGTATGTGTATGTGCGCCTGTCTGTGTGTGCGTGCCTGTGTGTGTACGTATGTGCGCTAGAAAGAGAGAGAGAGAGAGAGAGAGATGCAGGTTGGCCACACAAGAAATATGGATCAAAGTTGTAGTGAGCGACAAAAGTGTAGGCAGGAGACAGTGAGGGATTAACAGGAGGGCTGGGGATGAAGGGGGATTTACAACAGGTGGATTTACACCAGGTGGATTTAAACCAGGTGGATTTACACCAAGAGGATTTACATTTTTTTTTTTTTTTTTTTTTTTAAGAGACAATGAACGGAGGAAGGAAAAACACAGATAAAACAAAAAGGTCCATGTGCCTAAAGGCATCCTCCATTCATAAAATATTTGTAACAACTGGATTTAAACATTTGTTGATTGTAAGTTTGTGGAAAGCAATTCGAGGGAAGTGAATTCCAAAGAGTAGTAGCTCTGGGGATAAATGAATTCTGATAAGCAGAAGTTCTGCATTGTGGAGGAGAAAGTGTAAATTCATGGGCGCTCTCAGCTGCCCTAGTTCTACGGGGAAAGATGTGGAGAGGCGGCACAATTGAAGCAAGTTCCTCGGAACAATTGCTGTGAAAATATCTGTAGAATAATGCAAGGGATGCAACGTTTCTTCGTATGGCTAATGTAGGAAGGTCCTGTGTGATTGCAGGGTTATTGATTAATCTAATAGCTTTATTTTGAATTTTGTCCAACTGCCTCAATGCAACCACTCCACTTCCACCCCACAGAGGTGAACAGTAATCCATCTGAGAGCGCACATGACTTTTATATATTACGGCCAACTGCTCGTCAGTGAAGAATTCTCGAACTCTGTACAGGAGTCCCAGTTTAGAGGCATTCTTAGCAATGCTTCTAACATAATGTGTCCAGCTCAAGTTAGTAGTTAATGTTACACCGAGAATGTCAATACTAGGGGAAGTGGGAATATTTACATCATTAAAAAATATATGGGAGTCAGTGAGATTCTGTCGGTTAGAAAATTGAATGTACTTGGTTTTCTGTGCATTAAAGGAAACTAGATTCTCTTGTCCCCATTCATTAATTCTAGAAAGGTCCTGGTTCAGAGAAATTGCAGTGTTTATTTTTGAATTTATAAGATCGTGTTGGGTGAAAGAATTGGTAAATGTGAAGGAACTGTGGAGTGTTGAGTCATCTGCGTAGGAATGTATTGGATTATGAGTGGTAGATATGAGATCATTGATATGAATGAGGAACAGAGTTGGGGCCAAAACTGATCCCTGGGGAACACCAGCATTTATTGAGTGAAATTGAGAATAAAGGCCATCTACCATTACACGTATTTTTCTGTTATGAAGATAAGAAGAAATTAGTGGAACTAATGATGCAAGGCCGTAGTGTGACATCTTCGACAATAAGGATTGATGCCAGACTCTATCAAATGCCTTTGATATATCCAGTGCTATTGTATGTGTTTCACCATGTTGGTCTGTAGCTTGGTTGATTTGATGCGTAAGAAGGCAAAGAATGTCTGCAGTTGATCGACATCGTCTAAAACCATATTGCCTATCACTGATTAATTTATTATTCTCCAGATGCTTAATTATGTGATTATTTAATATAATTTCAAAAACTTTGCCAAGAGTGGAAGTTATAGCTATTGGTCTGTAGTTTGATGGATCTGAAGAGGCACCTTTTTTAGGAACTGGATGGATGTTTGCTTCTTTCCAGGGTACTGGGAAGCATGAGGTATGAGTACACAGACGGAAAAATTTTGCCAATACAGGAGCGAGCACCAAGGAGCAATTCTTAAGTACTATTGGAGGAATTTCATCTGGACCAGGAGCCTTATCTACTGAGAGATTCTGCAAAATAGTTTTGACATGTCTGGTGTGGATCTTAAGTGAGGGAATTTCAGGTGAATTAAAATTAAGTACAGGGACATCTTGATTTATTTCATCTAAGGTTGAGTTGGTGGAGAAAATATCTGCAAGAAGGTTAGCTTTACTCGTGGGTCACTTACAAGATTGCCAGTCGGAGATTTTAATGGTGGAATGGATGAAGCAGTAGTGAAGTTGGATTTGAATGAGTTAAGAGTAGACCAAAATATTTTGTTATCATTTGGATTATTTAGAAGTTTATTTGCCTGCTTATGGAGAAAGTTTGATTTAGTTAGGTTTAATACAGTTTTGGCATGATTTCTGATGTTTCTAAAGTAATTAAAGGCTTCATGTGTTTTTGATCTTGTGTATGCATTGTAGGCTATTGCTTTTTGTTCAGTTACTCTAGCACAATTATGGTCAAACCATTTAGGTGAATTAGATCTTTTACTGTACTTTTGATGAGGAATAAAAGTTTCCATTCCAATTTTTACAAAATCTTGTATGTGGCTCAAGGTGGAGTGTGCATCATTAGAAAAGAAAGAGGTCCAGGGAATATCAATAAAGAAACCTTGAAGACCCTCCCAGTCTGCCCTATCGTAATGCCATTTAGTCACCAAAACAGGTTCAGAGTGGGAAGGTGTGGTAGGTGATAGACAGGTGGCCTGTATCAGACAGTGATCAGAAGATCCAAGTGGGGACCTCACTGTAACATCATAATTTTCTGAATTGGTTGTTAAAAATAAGTCCAGTAGGTGGGAATTATGATTAGGATTATCTGGTACACGGGTGGGTTGGTTGACTAGTTGAATGAGATTAAATGAGTCTGCAAATAGCTCACATTCAAGACCAGCATCATCAGTCCTGGCTGAATGAGTGAGCCATTCAACATTATGGACATTAAAATCACCCAACACAGTGATTTCAGAAGAAGCATTTAAGTTGAGGACACTGAGTTGTGAGGACAGAGAATCAAAAAGACTTTGCTCTGGAGGAGTATTTGGGGAACGGTAGATGCAACATATGATTTAAATTTACCAGCAGAAATTAATTTGTATATAGAATAATCAAAATAGGGACAATTGAAACTAGTAACCTCCTCCAGGGCAATTTCAGATTTTGCGAAGCAACATACACCACCTTTAGGTCTGAAATTTTGGAGCAGTTGATAACCGGGAAAATTAAATCTAGATGTGTCAGATGTGGATGTTACTTGAGTCTCTGTCAAAAAAAGGAGAGTAGGGGATTCTGCTTGAAGAAATTGGTGTACAGAATTGATGTTAGAGTGAAGTCCCCTTATATTACTAAAGAAATAGCTGTACTGACAAGCAGCTTTGGACGTTGCAATGCTCTTGACACAGTCGCATGATGACGACCGGGAGGGCCCTGGTCAATAACCCAACCCTGCCGGGGGTGGATATCCGAGGGACCACCAGGTTTGCTCTTAACAATTGTACTGCCATATTTATAAGGTAAGTGTATGGTGTTACATGTATGGTATGTAGTGGGAAGAGTAGTATTTTATGGATAGAGGATAGCGATGTAGGGCAATGTCGTGAAGTTGGATGTGTATGTTATATAAAGAGGGTTTTCCTGATACCCCTGATGTGTGAGGCAGAAAGATATGTATCCAGCTACCAAGGCCTGGGAGAGAAAATGGAATTCAGGCTATTCCCTGAGTCTCCCGAAACCTTGGCGGTAGTACTTCCCTGGGCGGGGCTGCCTACCCCTACTACCTCCAATTTGGCAGATATCCATCAGTCGGATTTACAGCATAATATATACAGTATATAGATAGAGATAAATAGATAGGTAAATAGATAGGCAGATAGATAAATATATTAAATAATAATAAAACAAAATATTAATAATAATAATAATAATAATAATAATAATAATAATAAGAATCATCATCAATGGATGACCGATGCCATTATCTCTTTACAACCTTTGAAAATACTGCCTTGTTTTCTTAAAGTAACCTCTCGTAAGTTATGCCAAAATTGCCAATGTTGCAAATGTATATAGTGCAGCGACAACTCCGCATCATAATTATCTTGCAATCCGGACGCTGCAACTGGCCGGAGCCGCGAATATATTGGCAAGACTTCCACATATTGCACACGATTCACATATTTCACTGAAAGGGGGTATGGTTGGTTTTTCTGGACCCCCATCTCCCTCGTGTTTAGCCCCATTAGTTTTCAGATTTGAAGAAATTCAGGCCATTAGTTTTTTTGTACACCTTTCGTTGTCAAATTTAAGACCTTGTGTAGCATTTAAGTGTTGATTTATTTCCTGGCCAAACCAGGCCTTACTTCGGAATATTTTTCTACCGAAAAATTGTACAAATGTATCTTAAAGTGAGGTCAATTTTTGTTTTCTTTTTTAAGCTTGATGGAGGTCTAGCGAGGAAACTAAAACTAAAAATAAAAATAATGAATGAATAAATAAATAGACCAAAATATAACCACTACCCCCTTAACCCCTTCAGCACGATGACGTAATTTTCCACATGATCTGGTTACCATGTCCTTGCATGACAGTGTGGTAATCCCGACACTGACTTACGGAAGCGAAGCATGGATGTTGGTTGAGAGACTCAGACCAAGAGTGAGAGCAGTGGAAATTAATTACTTACAGAGTGCGTGCGGAGTTACATGGAGGGATAGACAGACTAATGAGGAAGTAAGAAGGAGGTGTGGTGTGGAGGTAGATGTGCTGGAAAGTGTGAAAAGGAACAACTTGAGATGGTTCGGCCATATGGAACGTATGGAAAGCGAGAGAATGACTAAGAGGGTGTACGAGAGCGAGGTGGAGGGACAGAGAGGGAGAGGTAGACCGAATGAGAGGTGGAAGGATGGAGTGAGGAAGTCCTTATTATATTAGAGATACGCGAGATATATGCCTGGCAGCGATATTATACAGTATATATTATATTAGAGATACGCGAGATATATGCCTGGCAGCGATATTATACAGTATATATTAGAGATACGCGAGATATATGCCTGGCAGCGATATTATATTAGAGATACGCGAGATATATGCCTGGCAGCGATATTCGGCAAATTGATAGTCGTGTCCGAATTCGCCTGCAATTGATTCCAGGTTCTGTCGATCGATATTATTCAACTAAACAAGGATTTCCTGATCAAATTATATACACATTTCACTATATTAAATGTGACCACAAGTGTTTGAAGCGTAATGTATCCTCTACTAAGCTTAAAGAACCATTAAGCGGGGATGGGCATATTCATATCCTCATTTATATATCTTTGTATATTGATTTTGTTCAGTTTCCTCCCTAGACCTCCTTCAAGCTTATAAAAAACACCCCAAGACCCTCCTTCAGGATAAATGTGTACCTTTTTCGATATAATAGTGTCCCGCCTCGTAAATTATAGGCTCGCTATCGCTCGCCATGAAAACATCGACACCTAAATGACACGAAAAGTCTTAATATTGACAAATAAATAAGGCGAAAAGTCTTAAAATCGCCAAACCAATGGTCCGAACGTCTTAAAATCTGAAAACTAATGGGGCTAAATATGAGGATGAAGGGGGCCCAGAAAAAGGACCCATCTCCCCTTAAGGATTATGCCGCGTTTTGACAGTTTATTTTGGCTATCATTAGACGATTCTATACCGCCCAGGAAGGATCAAAGGGAATGAAAAGGATACAGACTGGCCTAATTAACCCTCTGACTAATATGGGTGGGGAATGAGGGGGGGGAGGGTAAAAGGGGGGTGCAGTCTATTGGTAAGGGTGGGAGTATTGGGTGGTAGTGGGGGTAAGACGGGGGTGGAGGTTATTGGTAAGGATAGGGGTGTGGGGTGGTGGGAAGAGGGAGTGAGTGTGTGGTGGGAGATGGGGCATTAAGTGTGGGGAGTGTGTGTGGTGGGAGATGGGGCATTAGGGTAAGTGTGGGGGTGAGGTTAAGGGAGGGGTGGAGGTTATTGGTAAGGGTGGGGTGTGGGGTGGTGCGAAGAGGGATTGAGCGTGTTGTGGGCAGATGGGGGATTAGGGTAAAAGTGGGAGTGGGGTTGGGGTAAGGGAGAGGGGGTAGAGGTTGTGAGAAAATGTGGAGATGTGGGTAGTGGGCGATGGGAGAGAAGGTTTGGGGTGGGGAATGAGGGTAAGTGTGGGGGTGAGGGATGGGGAGTAAGAGTGGAAGGTAGAGGCTATTGGTAAGGGTGGGGGTGTGGGGTGGTGGAAAGGGGGTATGGTGAGGATGGGATTGGAGGTGTCGGAGATTAGGGATGGTTGTGGGAGTGGGGTGTGGGGTGGGAGTGAGGATTGGGGTGAGGGGAGGAGGTGTAGGATAAGGGGTGAGCGGGGGAGGTGGGGTTAGGGTTGATGGTGAATAGGAATGGAGATTGATGTGAAGGTGGAGGAGAGAGAGAGAGGGTGTTGGGGTGGGTGAGAGGTGTTGGGGCTGTGGGAGAGAGAGTGGGGGTTGGATGTAGGAAGAAGGGGGGGGGGGGGGGGTCGGCTGAAGGGGTGGAGAGGAAAATGGATTCGGGCCAAACTTTTGATTAAGTTTGGAGTTTGCAGTTGGTTTTGGGCCTGCATCAGCTGGCTTAATATGCAGGCCACGCAAACTTATAATATCTAGTTATATTGTATTCACGTTGAGGGTGTATTTTACCCCTTCTCCCTCATGTCTAGCTCCATTAGTTAAGAGATTATAAGGCGAGATAGGTAAGCAGTTGGACATATAATTATCTATCTATAGGATCTATTGATAGATGCATAAAAAGACTTCTATCTTTAATGAAGAACGTGGATGATCAACTTCTGCAATAATCTGATGTAGCAATATGATTTGGTTGGCGTAGTTAGTGAAACGTGGTTGGACATGTCCGTAGAATTTAGTGAATATATATATATATATATATATATATATATATATATATATATATATATATATATATAATTATATATAATATATATATTGACCTTATATCTAATAGGATTAATTGAGATAGTGTGTAGCCTATTAATGATAAGAGATCCTTCCTAAACTAATAAAATCCTCTAATAGTTACCAGAGTATAATGAAAATGACGTCACCGGTACTGACTGGGTAAATTGGCGAGCCCACACTGGCGAATCTGGTGTTCGAGTTATATGTTGCGTGGTTAAATATCAGGCCCATTATTTAGTTGGCCTCACTTCTTTATCATAAGAGGAGGTGTATTTATTTGTTCATATATTTATGTATGTATGTAATTTTGAGTTTCTTTAGTTTCCTCCCAAAACCTCCATCAAGCTAAAACAAAATGAATAATATACCCCCAAAACCCCCCTTTGAGATAAACTTGTATAGTTTCGATTGAAGGCCGGTTCCTCTTAAATTACAGCCTCGCTATTGCTCCCCAGGAAAGATTCGACACCTAAATGACACGAAAAGTCTTAACAAATAAATGGGGCGAAAGGTCTTAAAATCGCCAAACTAATGGGCCGAACGTCATATAATCTGAAAATTAATGGGACTAAACATGAAGAAGAAGGGGGACCATAAAAACGACCTATCCCCCCTTAACAAAAGCTTTTAAACAGATTCTTCACAATTTGAATATTATCGAATGTCAGTGTCTATAAAAAATGGAATAATACTACATCAAATAACACTAAACATAACAATACAACATGAATATAAAAGACTGTATAACGTAGTAGAATAAAATGAAGTAGCCTAAAATAGTTCACCATAGAATAAATAGTACAAAACCAAATCAAATAGTAAGAAACAGAATAGTATAAAGTAGAATCATTGGACCTTCCCCATCAATATAGTTTAGGTTCAGGCCATAAATGTCCCCCTGGCAAGCTATGAAAGGCCGGGCGGCACCAACAATGTCGTAAAATGGTCGGTTATTGGATAGTCCTCGTTTAGTGTTTGAATATTTCGTTCTGCATTTCAATTGATAACAAAATCTATAGTATCTTAGGTAGTTGTGATTATGGTGAAGTGTAGGGGATATAGGCTGACGTGGGATATGTGGTTTAGTGTAGAGAAAGAACTAATGGGGATGTAGGGAAAAAGGAGTCTGCCTCGTATGGGTCAATAGGCCTTCTGCAGATTTCCATTGTTCATATGTTCTTATGTATGTATGTATGTATATATGTGTGTATGTATTTATGTACGTATGTATGTACTCAGGCATATACCCCATAGCTGGGCGTGGCCAACTTGAGACAGACCCCGAACAAAAACTACATTTAAAGTTCCAGTTCTTAGGGTTCGGGACCGCTTTCGCGTTCCCTTGCCTCCTTACTCTGTCTTGGCTATACCCTGTTCCAAATTAGTAGTCCAGAAATCATGAACCCTAACTTCTGTAACTCAAAAAGGGATAGAGCAAATGAGCTGTAAATTTCCATAGCTATTCTCTGGTTGACCCTTCCCAACCGGTAGAAATATTAGCTCTATAATTTATGTCGTTTGTGAGTTATAGAGGTTAATGTTCAAGAGTGTTGGTATACTTACATGGAATAGGGTATAGTAGGGGAAATTTACAAGGTGAGTAGGATTCCTAGCCCCCTGCCCCCAAAAGGAAAGGGAGGGCAGTAAAAGAGACAGACAAAAACGGCTAAGGTTGGGTAGAGGATGCCAAACCTCACTCTGGATAGGACCAACCCTCTCCCAAAAGCTATAGTAAGGTGCATAAAATAGTATTGCAGTATCCACACGTTATATAATTAAATATCTACTGATTTTCGAAACGAACATATCTTAAGAGGGGGCGGGGGACGGCAGGTTCTGGAACCCCTTTCTCCCTCATGCTTAGCCCCATTAGTTTTGAAATGTTAAGACGTTCGCCTCATTAGTTTGGCCCCTTTAAGACCTTAAGCCCCATTTCTTTGTATTTTTTAAGTATTTAAGTATCGTGCCATTTGGTTGTAAAAAAAAAATCCTGGCGAACGTAAGCGAGCATGTAGATTACGAAACATACAAACGCATACAGGCAAGCACAGACAAACATATAGACACATATACAGACAACCATAATGAGGTTAATAGAGACACATATACAGACAACCAAGCACAGACCAACATAAGGAGGCTAATACAGACACATATACAGACAACCAAGGACAGACCAACATAAGGAGGTTAATAGAGACACATATACAGACAACCAAGCACAGACCAACATAAGGAGACTAATAGACACATATACAGACAACCAAGCACAGACAAACATATAGAGACACATATACAGACAACCAAGCACAGACCATCATAAGGAGGCTAATAGAGACACATATACAGACAACCAAGCACAGACCAACATAAGGAGGCTAATAGACACATATACAGACAATCAAGCACAGACCAACATAAGGAGGTTAATAGAGACACATATACAGACAACCAAGCACAGACCAACATAAGGAGGTTAATAGAGACACATATACAGACAACCAAGCACAGACCAACATAAGGAGGTTAATAGAGACACATATACAGACAACCAAGCACAGACCAACATAAGGAGGCTAATAGAGACACATATACAGACAACCAAGCACAGACCAACATAAGGAGGCTAATAGAGACACATATACAGACAACCAAGCACAGACCAACATAAGGAGGCTAATAGAGACACATATACAGACAACCAAGCACAGACCAACATAAGGAGGCTAATAGAGACACATATACAGACAACCAAGCACAGACCAACATAAGGAGGCTAATAGAGACACATATACAGACAACCAAGCACAGACCAACATAAGGAGGCTAATAGACACATATACAGACAACCAAGCACAGACCAACATAAGGAGGCTAATAGAGACACATATACAGACAACCAAGCACAGACCAACATAAGGAGGCTAATAGAGACACATATACAGACAACCAAGCACAGGCCAACATAAGGAGGCTAATAGAGACACATTTACAGACAACCAAGCACAGACCAACATAAGGAGGCTAATAGAGACACATATACAGACAACCAAGCACAGACCAACATAAGGAGGCTAATAGAGACACATATACAGACAACCAAGCACAGACCAACATAAGGAGGCTAATAGAGACACATATAGACAAAGGACAAACCCAAGCACAGACCAACAATAAGTAGGAGGTGGCTAATAGAGACACATATACAGACAACCAAGCACAGACCAACATAAGGAGGCTAATAGAGACACATATACAGACAACCAAGCACAGTGGTGGGTGGGACTCGTTAGCCTTGGTCGGCAACTCATCTAGGGGAGACAACCTTATACAAATTCGGGTGGATGGGACTCGTCAGCCTTGGTTGGCAACCTGTCTAGGGGAGTAAACCTGATACAAATCTGTACTGCTTACCTAAGGGTAAGGCAGGTTAGTGGATGGATTAGCCGAACACCACTGTAGAAAAATAGTGCTAACAAGATACACAGAGGGCCTCGGAGTCAGACCGATCCTAAATTGAGTGGTCAATCCTGTAAGTCCTTCACTAAACTGGCTCGGGTTGTCCCTCTCACAGGGAATAGGTCCGCTTGGGGGCATTCTGTGTATGGCCACCCTCGTAATAGGAGTAAGGCATCCGGCAATATATAGATAGATAGATGATTGATAGCTAGATATGCGCCGTAGTAATTATCCAAAATCTTGCCAGGGCCCATCAATGTTATTTGAAATAATTATTGTTTCTACCTGTTGATCGTGGATGGCCTCGTTGAGCAAAGTAAGCGTTTGCATGGACTATACAGTATAAGCAACTGTACCTCATTTTATGCCACTTCTCACTCAACTCTTAACACAATGTCCACATCTGTGAATGCACCTATTAAGGTAGACTAATCAGTTTGTAGACAGTAGTCCAATTAGTATATACAGTAATATTGATATATAAATACCCACAAAATATTAGTTGTTAAGATATTCAATCTCAAAATTTGTCGGGAATATCATGCATTTTGATACTAAATTGAGTTACCCTATCGCTTTTGAATAAGTTATACAGTACTAACTAATTATCCAAGACTTTTGCCGACAAACCCTACTTCGAGCATGTCGCGAAGCGTTGCACGTATATTTTCTCTCAGTTTTAACCCACAGGAATTGCCTCTACATGTAATGTATCAAAAGAAAGAGAAAAGCCAACTCTATAACATAACCGAAAACAATATCATAGTTGTTTTGTCTTTTTACTGTGTTTGTCAAAGTTTTGGTTTTTCACATTTTGCATGTGAAGTTAGAGTTTGTTTATCACCAATAGGTGATAATAGAAAACTGTCACTGTCACTGTGGGCGGGTGCCCAACCCCGAAAGGGGTTGAAATAGGGGAGCTATCCCCCCGCCAAAGGCGGCTTTCTAGGGCCTTTCCTAGCTGATGCTGAGAGGATTGGGTTCTAGTAATGTGGTGATGGGCTGGTCTATCAGAGTGAGAGCTGAGCAATCTCTGCCATACCCATAGCTTACTCTGACTTTTCCTTTAACTTATATATTTTCTAGATCTCAAGTGACGGCGTCTCTTCCGTGGATTGACCTCCCAATCTACCAAGATTGGAAGCCAAAGCGTCACATTTTTCCCTTGCCCCTCCACTTTCTCTTCATAATTGCTGAGGGGCACAGGGCCCTGGGTGGGGCTTTGTTTCCCGGGCGTTTCTGCACCCTCCTCAGCCCCCCGCCATGGAGTGGCTTCGGTCAGCCAGGCTTTATTGTGATCGGCGGGGAGGGTTCTGTGGGGGCACTCGGTTATGGCCTTGGAATTGCTCGGGGCCTTGGGGCTGTTCGGCCAGGCAGCTTGGGGAACAACAACAACAACAACAACAACCAAGCACAGACCAACATAAGGAGGTTAATAGAGACACATATACAGACAACCAAGCACAGACCAACATAAGGAGGCTAATAGAGACACATATACAGACAACCAAGCACAGACCAACATAAGGAGGCTAATAGAGACACATATACAGACAACCAAGCACAGACCAACATAAGGAGGCTAATAGAGACACATATACAGACAACCAAGCACAGACCAACATAAGGAGGCTAATAGACACATATACAGACAACCAAGCACAGACCAACATAAGGAGGCTAATAGAGACACATATACAGACAACCAAGCACAGACCAACATAAGGAGGCTAATAGACACATATACAGACAACCAAGCACATACCAACATAAGGAGGCTAATAGACACATATATACAGACAACCAAAAAGAGGTTAGTAGAGACACATATACAAACACACAGACACACAAACATAAGGAGGTTAATACAGACACACAGCCTCACAAAAGGGGTTTAATAGAAACACATATACAGACACACACAGATAACCTAGTACATACACACATAAGGAGGCTATTAGAGACACATATACAGACATACACAGACAAACGTAAAGAGGGTTATAAAGACTCACATACAGACACACAGACAAACATAAATAAACGAATAGACACATATACAGACACACAGACAAACATAAAAAACTAATAGAGACACATATACAGACACACATTGATACGTACAGACACACACATACAAACATAATGAGGTTAATAGACATATATACAGACACACACAGACAACCAAGCACAGAAAACACAGGAAGACTAATGCAGGCACACACACACACACATACACACACAAACTCCCCTATCTATCTTCACTCTCTCTCTCTCTCTCTCTCACACACACACACACACACACACACACACACACACCCATCACTCTTCACTCTCACAGACACACACCAGATGAGTCACAGCTTAACGTCGACTTTGCTGTCACTATATCTGAGGGGTCATCTCTCTCTCTCTCTCTCTCTCTCTCTCTCTCTCTCTCTCTCTCTCTCTCTCTCTCTCTCTCTCTCTCTCTCTCTCTCTCTCACTGTGTCACTGACCCACTGTGTCACTGACCCTTGTGTGTGATGGTTGATACCTGACCAGCTCCTCCAGCCGCCCTGCTCAACTCCCCAAGGACCCCGACCCCACAGCTGCTACCTACCTACTCACTACAGTAACACGCTAAGTTACCCAGTCCAGTGTTTATTTATTGATTTTATATTATTTATTGTTCACCACAGAGAAATTATGCCACCAAAGAGATACAAAACTCTATGTTGTGGGGAGACATTTTATGCGGAATGGATATTCCGGCATGGTTTCCCAGAAGAAAAATGCTTTAAGTGTCTAACTGGTGAGAAATTCCAGTTCCTTGAGCTTACACTAGAGGCATACAAAGGAGAAGTGAGCGAACTAAAACATGAAATATGTTTACTCAAAGAGCAACGTAACAGCCCCAACCTTAACAAACAAAACATCCCCATTTCGCACCCGCAGGCTGATTCTAGAGCTGCCTTCCAGGTAGTCAGAGGAAATAAAACAAAACAGACTGCCCCAAAGATAATCACAATCCCCCTTGCTAACAGATATGATGTACTAGGTAACAGTACAGATGAGGCCGCAGGTGCAGACAATGCACACAAAAGTAAAGTAACGAAAAGAAAACCGTATCAAGAGTCCAAGGCTACACTGGTTAGCAAAAGTGAAATAAAGTCACAAATAGTTAGTGACTCGCTCTCACGTGGACAGGGGGCCCAATGGGCTACATTAGCTCCAGGTAAAAGATCCGTCAAAGTCATAACCAGGTGCTAAAATTACCCACATCACCAACGACATCAAGAACTCCCAAATCAAACAAAGTACTTGCCTAGTTCTCAGTGTAGGGAGTAACGATGCCTACGACGGGGGTAACACAAGTAGCAAACAAATAATGACCAAATATGAAACACTCATCCAAGAAGCAAAAAATAAAACTAAAAATTGTATCATACTAGGAATCCCTCCCCGCATGAAAGAAAGCAGTTACAGTAATCTCAGGGCCAATGACATCAACGAGTCCCTAAATCAACTCTGCATCCAACAGCAAGTCGCATTCATTAACCCATTTAATGAAGTAAAAGGGAAAATGGAATTTTTTCAAGCGAGATGGAATTCATCTCTCCCACACTGGTACCACGTGGCTAGCTACGAAATTAAATGGCAGCTGTGTACAACGCCCACGAGAAAACTAGGGATAATCACCAGTCTTCTCACAAATCCCCTTCAAACTCTGACAGGACAAAGAAAAGCCTGATAAGCCACCCTACTCTCTCAGAGAACCTAATTCTTCCTAATCCTTCCCCAAGGTCTTACCCCATACCTTTTCCCAAACTCCCTTCTCCTTGCCTCCAAACCCCGCTACGTCCCTATCTCGCACCACCCTCTCCTCCCCTTTATTCCATTACGCCTTCACTCCCTACCCTCAATCACAGCTCTCCCGCTGCTCCACCCGTACCATCACCTAGATTTTCCGTACGACTCAATCACTCTTTACCCGAACAAAAAAAAACTATTAAACTCTCTCCAACCACCGAACGTGTCACTGCTGTCGGATTCCCCCACTTACAAAAGATCGAGAGAGAATAAACAAGCAATCAAAATTAATGTATTTTAATGCCAGAAGTCTACGAAATAAGATTGACGAACTAAGAATTATGTTACTAAATGAAGAAATAGATATAATTGCGATAACAGAAACGTATATAGACACCAACAATATCGATTTCACACACGAATATCAGATCAATTCCTATAAACTATATCACAAGGACAGAGTAGGTAAGAGAGGAGGAGGTGTATTACTGTATATCAAAGAAAATATATGCTCACTTGAGGTTCAAATTCCTTCTAATAACTCAGAACTGTTATGTG
This sequence comes from Paralithodes platypus, assembly GCA_032716605.1. Lineage (NCBI taxonomy): Eukaryota > Metazoa > Arthropoda > Malacostraca > Decapoda > Lithodidae > Paralithodes > Paralithodes platypus. The sequence continues at coordinate 31,506,702 of CM064541.1, read as the reverse complement.
TGAAAATTAATAACAAGGATATAGACATTAATGTGGTTGTCGTATATCGTCGTCCAACTCATACCTATCAAGAGGATATAGACTTATACAATAATTTAGAAAAAACTCTATCAACAAAAGAAACCCTTATAATAGGCGATTTTAATCTTCCTAATATTCATTGGGGAGATGTAAAAGGGTCTGGCCATGCATCAGAAAAAATGACCGAATTTATTAAAGATAACTTCTTATATCAATTAGTCCAGAAACCCACGAGGGGAGATAATATTTTAGACCTAGTAATAACGACCCACGAAAATTTAATTTCTGACTTAGAAGTTGGGGAATTAATATCTAATTGTGATCATAATATCGTCAGGCTCCAAATTAATATGTCGCACACAAACAGCACTAGTGAAACTTTTATTCCCAACTATAATATGGCGGACTCCAATAGCCTAAGAAATGACCTAAAAGATATTAATCTGCATCTCGAAGGTCTCACCAACATTGACGATACATGGGAAAGATTTAAAGAAATATTCATGAGTGCTCAAAAGAAACATATCCCAATGCGTAAAAGACACAGTAAGAAAATAAACAAACCCCTTTGGTACGATATAAATATCAGTAGAGCAATTAGGGAAAGAAATCGTTTATACAACTTAAAGAGAGAAACAAAGAATAATACCATATGTAAGCAATACCTGGCCGCCAGAAGAAAAGTAAAATCACTAATAAAAACAGCTAAGAGGAATTATGAAATAAGCATAGCTAAAGATAGTAAAACTAATCCTAAGCAATTTTACAGATACATTAACAGTAGCAAACAAATCAAAAGCGGGATAGGACCCATACTTAACACTCAAGGTGTTCTAGAAACAGATAGCAAAGACATAGCCTCTACACTTAACAATTATTTCAGCTCCGTTTTTACCACTGCTGCCAACACGAACACTCCACAAGCTACTAATCAAACAAGCAACATTGTGCTCCCTGACTTCAAAATTAGCCAATCAAGCGTCACTAGACAGATTGAATTACTGAAAATAAATAAATCTCCCGGCCCAGACCTATTCATCCCTAAAATCCTAAAAATGGTCAAAGATGAAGTTGCCGAACCCCTAACCAAAATGTTTAACATGTCACTCCAACATGGACAATTACCCACTGACTGGAAGACAGCGAATATTACACCAATATTTAAAAAGGGAGATAAAAAACAACCAGGGAATTACAGACCCATTAGCTTAACTTCCGTTGTTGTAAAACTATTAGAATCAATTATAAGAGACGAACTTGTACTTTTCATAGAGAATAATAATCTTATTAATAATAGTCAACACGGCTTCAGAGCAAAAAAATCATGCCTAACGAACCTTATCGAATTTTATGACAACCTATTTAAGATTAATGATTTAACCAAAAGTCTTGATATAGTGTACTTGGACTTCCAGAAGGCCTTCGACAAGGTCCCTCATAATAAATTACTTCAGAAGGTCGAGAATCTAGGAATACAAGGCAACACACTTAATTGGATAAGGAATTGGTTAAGCGAAAGAAAACAAAGAGTAATTATTAATGGAGTGGAATCAGAATGGACTCCGGTGACTAGTGGAGTCCCACAGGGTTCAGGTTCTGGGCCCATTATTATTCATAATATATATTAATGATTTAGACAACGGCATTAATAACATAATTTCCAAATTCGCCGATGACACTAAAATAGGAAATGCAATAATATCAGAAAGCGATAGAAGTAGCCTGCAATCAGATTTAAACAAGATATCAGAGTGGTCAGAAAATTGGCAGATGCCCTTTAACGTAAACAAATGCCTGATACTACAAATAGGCTCCCGAAACAACAAATACGAATACCATATGAATGGAGAAAAGATAAAGAGCGTATCACAGATAAAAGACCTAGGAGTGCTTATCAATGAAAATCTAAAATCTACAAGCCAATGCACCGCAGCATCTAACAAAGCAAATAGAGCGCTAGGTTTCATTAAAAGAAATTTTCATTGTCATAGTAAAGACATAGTTGTACCACTATATAAAAGTATTGTGAGGCCACATCTGGAGTATGCTGTGCAGTTTTGGTCTCCCTACTTAAAAAAAGACATAGAGAAACTAGAATCCGTTCAGCGTAGAGCAACAAAGTTAATCCCTTCCCTTAGAAATAAGCCATACAATGAGAGATTAAGAGAACTCGACCTGTTTTCGCTTAAGAAACGGAGAATAAGGGGACAGCTGATAGAGTGTTTTAAGATACTAAAAGGCTTTAGTAACGTAAATTCTAATAATCTATTTAAGATAGCCAAAGAAGGTTCCACAAGAGGAAACAAATTAAAACTAACAGGCAGGAAAGCGAACCTAGACATAACTAAAAATTTCTTCACCCACAGTATTATTAATGAGTGGAATAAGCTCCCTAATGAAGTTATTGACAGTGACTCGATATACACATTTAAAAAAAGGTTAGACACATATCACAGAAAAGTTGGTCTGCAGTAGAAGCTGATCACTGATAAGAGAACCTGGCGGAAATGAAAACGTTTTCAGTTGGAAAAGGGAAAATAAAAAAAAAAAAAAGTGAAGGTGTGCATGCCTTTTCCTTTCCATTTCTAACTATACTATAAATTCCTTCAGGCGATTTCCAAGCCCTGCAAGGTTATTCACTTCTAACTATTTTCATGTACGGCATATTGCCGGAGGGAGCGGAGGGTGGGGAGAGAGCCTTCATCTTTGCTATCCTTTCCTTCCACTTTCTCTTAGGGTTGCTATCTCTATTAGGATTAAGTCCTGGTCACCTCGTAGGGATCGTAAGATCTGTGTGGCCAGTGTATCTATGTAAATCTATGTAAATCTATGTAAATCTCTCTCTCTCTCGGGCCAGGACATTTTTCTACAGAAGAATGTACAAATACTGTATATCTTGAGGATGTTTAATAAAGTTTGATGAAAGTCTAGGGAGGAAACTACAAATATATTAAATTAATATATAAATCGACCAAAACTTAAACCTTTCCCCCTTAATTAACCCTTATGAACTTGTAACTCAATCTACGGCCATCCTCCATTAATAACTTAACCTGTTTATGATAAAATATGTTAATAATGCCTAGAGTTGGGGTAAAAGGAAAGGTGATGGAGAGAGATTGTTGCGGAGTGAGTGTGTGTGTGTGTGTGTGTGTGTGTGTGTGTGTGTGTGTGTGTGTGTGTGTGTGTGTGTGTGTGTGTGTGTGGTGTTATAGATAGATAAATAGATATATAGAGAGAGAGATAAATAGAGAGAGAGATGCTAATGATAAAATACCTTAATAATGGCTAGAGTTGGGGTAAGAGGAAAGGTGATGAGAGATTATTGTGGAGTTAGTGTGTGTGTGGGGGGGGGGGGGGGGGGGGTTGTGAGTGTGTGTGTGTGGTTGTGGGTGGGTGTATGTGTGAGAAAGATTGATAGATAGATAGATAGACAGAGAGAGAGAGAGAGTGTGTGTGTGTGTGTGTGTGTGTGTGTGTGTGTGACGTATTATGCAAAATCTTATACACAGGGTAGTATAAAACAAAGAGATAATATATATATATATATATATATATATATATATATAGAGAGAGAGAGAGAGAGAGAGAGAGAGAGACAGACAGACAGACAGATAGACAGAGAGAAAGAGAAAGAGAGAGAGAGAGAGAGAGAGAGAGAGTGTGTGTGTGTGTGTGTGTGAGAGTGAGAGAGAAAGGGAGTGTGTGAGAGACCGAAAGAGATGTAGGTGTATTATTTCTGGTCTGGTCAGTCACGTGTGATATTGATATAGGCTAGCTCAATCATCCCCTCTGGCCTACTCACTCTCTCTCTCACTCTCAATCCCTAGCATGTACTTGTTTTATACTACCCATTACATAACATTTTGCTAAGTCAAACACGCACACGCGCGCACACACACACACACACACAATAATAATTGTCACTATCAAGTATTAAACTATTATAGAAATAATTTACTGTAAATAGTACTTAACCCCTTCAACACTATTACGTAATTTACTGTAAATAGTACTTGACCCCTTCAACACTATTACGTAATTTACTGTAAATAGTACTTGACCCCTTCAACACTATTACGTAATTTACTGTAAATAGTACTTGACCCCTTCAACACTATTACGTAATTTACTGTAAATAGTACTTGACCCCTTCAACACTATTACGTAATTTACTGTAAATAGTACTTGACCCCTTCAACACTATTACGTAATTTACTGTAAATAGTACTTGACCCCTTCAACACTATTACGTAATTTACTGTAAATAGTACTTGACCAAACACTATTACGTAATTTACTGTAAATAGTACTTGACCCCTTCAACACTATTACGTAATTTACTGTAAATAGTACTTGACCCCTTCAACACTATTACGTAATTTACTGTAAATAGTACTTGACCCCTTCAACACTATTACGTAATTTACTGTAAATAGTACTTGACCCCTTCAACACTATTACGTAATTTACTGTAAATAGTACTTGACCATAAATAGTACTTGACCCCTTCAACACTATTACGTAATTTACTGTAAATAGTACTTGACCCCTTCAACACTATTACGTAATTTACTGTAAATAGTACTTGACCCCTTCAACACTATTACGTAATTTACTGTAAATAGTACTTGACCCCTTCAACACTATTACGTAATTTACTGTAAATAGTACTTGACCCCTTCAACACTATTACGTAATTTACTGTTAATAGTACTTGACCCCTTCAACACTATTACGTAATTTACTTTATAGTACTTGACCCCTTCAACACTATACGTAATTTATAATATTCTGATTAGACACGATTCTAAATTAATATAGGGTCTTCATAACACAGGTACCTCTTAAACTGAATAACATCGTGTAATTTCAGTCAGTATCAAAATAAAACAGCCATCATGGTGCTGAAGGGGTTAAGCGAAAGGAATACCATTAACCTACAGTATCATAATATTGCAATATATTATATTAATGGAGACGTATATAATATTGCAATATATTATATTAATGGAGACGTATATAATTTGCAATTCTAAATGTTCTGAAATATGATTGTTATCCAAATTGGCATTATTATCATAGAGCTCTGAAGAAACATTTTAAATTTGAAATACATTATTTTCAGTTATACTATCAGATTTAAAGGACTTCCATTTAATTCCTTCCTGCATTCTTTTTCTCCTTCCTAGTGTTAATCATTCAATCATAAAGTAATTATTGAATTACCTTTGAGTTATCTTGATTGCACGTATGTATCTATATACGTATGCTTTATGCATGAATGTACCGGGTATGTATGTATGTACTGTATATACTTATGCATGCTGCAAAGAATGTATTGATACACGGATGTACATACCTGTATGTCAATGTGCAAGCATGTATGTACATGTTTATTATTTACGTAAAAGGCAAAACTATGTATCTTTATTTAATTCACATTAAATGTCGTCTCTGATATCTCGCAAAATATATCTCAAACAAGTAATACACGTGTCTATTTTGTTAATGTATATAATAAATTTACATATTTCATATAATATAAATATTACGTTTGTTATATATTCCGAGATAAGTTGGTCCTTAGGGAATCGTAGTCTTAGGAGGATGTTATATATTTTATTGCATTACTTACATACCGTATTTCGTCTCCGATAAATCACAACAAAATATCTCCGTATGTAATTTTCTCTCCCTCACCCCATGAGTAATTGTGAGTTTCTTTTGGATAATGTATTTATTTATTTATTGTATTTATTATTTGTTAACTATTTTGTCTTTATTTTATTGCATTATTTCTATAATTAGTCTCCAAGAATTCACACAAAATATCTCTGTAATTGTTTCAGCTTCACCCCACAAGCAATTTGTGTCTCGTTTATCAATGTATTTATTTGTCTATGCATTGTATCTATTATCTACCTGTATTTTATTATTTATCTTATTGCATGATTTCCTTAAATAATGCGTCTCTGAAAAATCACACCAAAATTATATCTGTCCGTAATTTTCTCTCTCCCTCACCCCATGAGTAATTTGGGTCTCTTTTTGTTAATGTATTTATATATTTACTGTGATTAATATTTATCTATATATATTGTATAATTATCCTACTTGACGAGATAGAGAAACGGGCGAGGGAACGCGAAAGTGGTCCCGGACCCTGAGAATAGGAACTTTAAATGTTGTTTCTGTTCGGGCTATGTATCGTGTCGGCCACCCCCAGCAATGGGATATGTGCATGAGTACATGAGTACATGCATACATACATACCTACATACATACATACAATATTTATCTTTATATTGTTATATATTTTATTGCACTACTTATATAATTCGAATTCACACCAAATATATCTGTAATTTTCTCTCCCTCGCCCCACCAGTAATTATTTGTGTCTCTCCTTTCACCTCAATCTTGCCACAATTATAGAGGGAATGTGTTGTCGCGGAATGCCAAACCTTTCTCACAAGGTTTATCCAGTAAATTGTTTTCTTGGCACTCCTTTCAAACTTGTGATCAACTTTAATTTGGCTGATCTTCCTTGTCTCTTTCGTTTATTTTTATTGTTTGTATATTTGGTATATCTTTCCTGTATCTATTATATATCTTTTTTGCCTTTATCTATTTTGCTTGTATATTTGTTTTATCTTTCTTGCATCTCTTAACTTTCGTCTACCTATCTTTTTTTCTTTCTTGTATCTTTGGTCTATCTAACTTGTATCTGTTGTCAATCTTTCGTCTATTTTTGTCTATCTTTCTTGTATCTTTTGTTTATCTATCTTGTATAATTTAACTTTCGTCTATCTATCTTGTTTCTCTCTTGTATCTTTCGTTCCTCTTTCATGTATCTTTCGTTTATCATGCATCTTTGGTCTATCTGTCTTGTATCTCTCTTGAATCTCTCTTGTATCATATATCTACTGTATCTTCCTTGTATTTGTTTCTATCTTTCTTGTATCTTTGGACAATCTTCCCTATATCTTTCGTCTATCTTGTGTTGTATCTTTCTTGTATATATCGAGACAGAGAAAAGGGTGAGGGAACGCGAAAGTGGTCCTGGATCCTGAGAATCAGAACCCATGAATGTTATTTCTGTTCGGGCTCTGTCTCGAGTCGGCCACCCCCAGCAGTAGGGTATGTGCCTGAGTACATACCGGTACATGCATACATACATACATACATACATACCATATAATGCAGAGGCTAGTCATTCCATATTCGTCCATAAGGTATCAAGCATTCATCTGCTACAAGAGTTAATGTAAATTTCACGTAGGTTGAATAATAATAAGTATGCATAATAAAATACACACACACACACACACACACGAAAAAAATACAAAAAAATACACGAAAAAAAGGAAATTTAAACACCAAAATAAAAGGAAGCGAAAAATTAAATAACAATGTAACAAGACTTCAACGAAAGGGTTATTTTCAGGCAGTTACTTCTGTTTAATGACCCGTCTTTCGCAGTGAAGCAAATTCCGAATTAGAACCCCCGTTATACTGCGAGACTATGTTTTGTTGTAGAAGGTGTGTGTTTGTGTTAGGGGCTAGTGTGTTTATATTGGTGTTTGTGTAGGGGCTAGTGTGTTTATATTGGTGCTTGTATTACTGTGTGTTTGTGTTAGGGGCTAGTGTGTTTATATTGGTGTTTGTATTACTGTGTGTTTATATTGGTGTTTGTATTACTGTGTGTTTGTGTAGGGCTAGTGTGTTTATATTGGTGTTTGTATTACTGTGTGTATTACTGTGTGTTTGTGTTAGGGGCTAGTGTGTTTATATTGGTGTTTGTATTACTGTGTGTTTGTGTTAGGGGCTAGTGTGTTTATATTGGTGTTTGTATTACTGTGTGTTTGTGTGAGGGGCTATGTGTTTATATTGGTGTTTGTATTACTGTGTGTTTGTGTTAGGGGCTAGTGTGTTTATATTGGTGTTTGTATTACTGTGTGTTTGTGTTAGGGGCTAGTGTGTTTATATTGGTGTTTGTATTACTGTGTGTTTGTGTTAGGGGCTAGTGTGTTTATATTGGTGTTTGTATTACTGTGTGTTTGTGTTAGGGGCTAGTGTGTTTATATTGGTCGTTGTATTACTGTGTGTTTGTGTTAGGGGCTAGTGTGTTTATATTGGTGTTTGTATTACTGTGTGTTTGTGTTAGGGGCTAGTGTGTTTATATTGGTGTTTGTATTACTGTGTGTTTGTGTAGGGGCTAGTGTGTTTATATTGGTGCTTGTATTACTGTGTGTTTGTGTTAGGGGCTAGTGTGTTTATATTGGTGTTTGTATTACTGTGTGTTTGTGTTAGGGGCTAGTGTGTTTATATTGGTGTTTGTATTACTGTGTGTTTGTGTTAGGGGCTAGTGTGTTTATATTGGTGTTTGTATTACTGTGTGTTTGTTAGGGGGGTAGGTTGTTGGTTTTGGTCAGTCTGGGGAGGGAGGGGAGTAGCAAGGGAGGGGAGTGGGGAGGTAGGGGAGTAGCGAGGGAGGGGAGTGGGGAGGGATGGGAGTAGCGAGGGAGGGGAGTGGGGAGGAATGGAGTAAGGGGAGTGGGTAGGTAGGGGAGTAAGGATAGGAGTGGGGAGTAGGGAGGGGAGTGGGGATGGGAGTGGGGAGGGAGGAGTGGGGAGGGAGGAGAGTAAGAAGGAAGGGGAGTGGGGAGGTAGGGGAGTAAGGAGGTGAGTGGGGATGGAGGGCGAGGAATGAGGAGGGAGGGGAGTGGGGAGTGAAGAAAGGGGTGGAGGGATCGATGGAAAGAAATATAATATATTGACAAAACTTCAAGCCCAAAGCTCCTGTGATCGCTGATGTTAACCCCTTCTGTACCGCGATGTCTTTTTATTTTTTTCTAGCTATATTTAGAGGATTGTATGCAGCTTAAGAAGGATCTGTGGTAGTCAAAAGGGTAAGTGAGATAGTTCGAAGCCTGTTACTTGCTGGAGGCCCTTTTTAAGCTGAATAATATCGTCTAATAGTAGCCAGAGTTAAGTATAAAAGACGTCTCCGGTACAGAAGGGGTTAATTAACTCTTTGAAGACTGTGACGCATCTTGACAAGTTTATTCTGGCTATCAATAGACAAGTGTAAACAGCTTAAGAAGGATCTATGGGAATTATAAGGGTAAAGACTATCCCAATTAACCCTCTGACTTCCACAGCTCTTCCTAATCAGAACAAAATCGTCTAATAATAGCCAGAAAACAGACAGGAAATTCGAATTGGGTCTCGAAAGGGTTAAGTAGTTATAATATACAGTACCACAAAATCTAGCAAAACATTATGTCGGCAATGTTTTGGTAAATGTTGATGCAGGTAGGATTGATGAAGTGAGTGTATCTTATGAACCCTGAAGGTGTTTTTGTATGAATGTGAGTTTAATTGAAATCAGCTCATCAAAGGCTGACCCTTACAATAGATAGATAGATAGATAGACAGATAGACAGACAGACAGGTAGGTAGGTACAGTAGGTAGGTGGGTGGGTTTGTAGGTAGGAAGGAAGGTAGGTAGGTAGATAGATATATAGATAGATAGGACAAATAGATAGGTAGGTACGTAGCTAGACAGACAGACAAACAGATAACAAAATAGCCAGACAGAAAGATATACCAGCCAACATATATATAGAGGAACCCGGAAGTAAGAGGGGAGGCTGGTGGACTAGAGAATGTTATAAGGGGAAACAAGGGGCCTTCATAGATAGATAGATAGATAGATAGTCAGTCAGTCATAATTTTATTTCATAAAAAGACATATACATACACTTTTTACAGAGTTATTTACGTAATTTACATTAAGCTAAAAGTCCTTAGCGCATAGTTGGTTCTGTGTTCTGTACATAAACAATTCTTGATCTGATAGCATTGATATCATTTAGCAATAAGTTAGTAAATCCATATGTAATACATGTTCTTCTCTATAAAACTACATGGCTTTATGAGATTTCTATATACAAATCTTATTTTCATCCAGTTAACCAAATGCCTAAACACCATCACTCCACATTCTCTACAAGCACTGTGGTTGCTCTCCCAGTACTTCATATTCAATATTTTCTTTATTGCCTTGTGGTATCCAATGGAAAACTGCTTAAACGGTATATAACATTTTCTATTATTAAACCAAAGTTCAGCGCCATAAAAATTCAAACAGTAGCTTTGAAATAAATTTAAAAATACTTCAGTACTCGTGTTGCTAAACTTTCTTAAAAGACAATTAAACTCATTGTAAAACTTATTTCTGCATCTTATCATATCCAAGTCATTATTAAGATTACAATCGATTATAAAACCCAAATATTTGTATTCAGAAACAATATTTAATTTGTTATTGTCTAAATATATGAAAGGATTCATTTCCTGTCCATACTTATATTTAAAGATCATACATACTGATTTTGCAGAGTTAATAGATAAGTCTAGTTGTTTAATTTCATGATCCATAATATCTATCAATGTTTGCAGACCTCTAACCGAAGGAGCCAATATTACAAGATCGTCTGCATAGGCGATCACATTGCTGACTTGTAAACCTAGTCTACAGCCTACATTACTTGCAGATAATTTACTTAATAAGTCATCAATATAAATTGAAAACAACAAGGGAGATAAAACCCCACCCTAGATAGATAGATAGATAGATAGATAGATAGATAGATAGATAGATAGATAGATAGATAGATAGATAGATAGATAGATAGATAGATAGATACAAATACAGAGACAGACAGACATAACAAAATAGCCATATAGAAAGATATACCAGCCAACATATATATATAGAGGAACCCGGAAGTGAGAGGGGAGGCTGGTGGACTAGAGAATGTTATAAGGGGAACCAAGGGGCCTTCATATATACAAAACTCTCTGATATTGAAGAGGGGAGAGACGAGATACAAAGCTAAACTGTTGGTGCAGATCCCACCTAAGATGAATAAAAGGTTTGAGCTGGTCGGAATTTAATTACTAGAGGCTTGGGTTGGGGAATATTACTGGTCGAAGTCTAGAATTTCTAAAAAAATATGAAAACTTAGAAACGTTGACCGAATTAATATTAACCCTAGACCTCCATCAAGCTTAGGAAAAACACCCAACAACCTCCCTTCAAGATGAATTTGTACATTTTTCGACAGAAATATGTCCCGTTTACTACTGTATCACAGGCTAGCTATCGCTCGCCAGGAATGAAATCAACACCTAAATTGTACGTAAGGTTTTAATATAGACAAGGAAAAGGGATGAACGGTTTTAAATATTTAAATATAATATATGAAGTACACATTTATCTTGAAGGATGGTCTTGGGGGTATCTTCATATCGTCAAGTTAATGGGCCGAACGTCTTAAAATCTGGAAACTAGTGGGGCTAAGCATGAGGGAGAAGGGTGCCCATAAAAAAACAACCAACCCCTCTTACGGAAGTGGGTGATAGACATTTCCCCAGATTGTGTTCAATATGGAAACGACCGTATGTTTCTCACATACATTAAAATACGACTATCAAGAAACATTAGGCCATTTGAGTTTTTTTGCTATAATTATTTGTATTATTATTTTATTATTATTATTATTATTATTATTATTATTAGTAGTAGTAGTAGTAGTAGTAGTAGTAGTTCGTTCGTTCGTTCGTTAATTTTATTTGGTAATTTCTTACATAGGTACAATAATACAGTTATTTACAGTAGTAGAGTAATAATATACACAATGTACAGTATATGATAATAATTACATGGGTAAGATCATCAAAAAAGTGTTTTCTTTAAGACTTTCTTAGTAGTTTGCAGACTCTCTGCCTAATCAATAATTATGTGATAATAAAAAATGAAGTAGTAGTAGTAGTAGTAGTAGTAGTAGTAGTAGTAGTAGTAGTAGTAGTAGTAGTAGTAGTAGTAGTAGTAGTAGTGGTAGTAGTAGTATCATCATTTTTTCTTTAGTTTGATCCCTAAACCTCTAACAAGCTTAAAAATTACCCACAATACCCCCCTTCGAGATAAATTACAGGCTCGCTATCCCGCGCCAGGAAAATATCGACACCTTATATTTGACAAAGAAATGGGGGGAGGGGCCTTATCTTAAGCTTGACAAAGGTCTTTCAAGGGAACTAAAGACAAATAAAGAAGAAAACATAACAAACAAATAAATACAAATCTGGCCTTTAGCGACTCCTGGCCTCTGTGAGCCCCGTATATCAGATGTATTGGTATCGCGGTCACCAATACAACCCCCACAAAACAGCCGTTCAGGGGGGCCTAGACCCCTATACTCTCACTTCCTTAGTGTGTGTATGTGTGTGTGTGTGTGTGTGTGTGTGTGTGTGTGTGTGTGTGTGTGAGTGTGTCTGTGAGTGAGAGTGAGTGTGTGTGTGTGTGTGTCTTTTATTGTGTGTGTGTGTCTTTTATTGTGTGTGTCGGCTATTATAGAGATAGCCGGTTTGCCACAGTTATAACAGAAAACCGATTACGGCGGATGGCTGTGGCCTGATGAAGTCCATCCGCCTCTCTATTTTACCTTGGGGTGGGTGTTTGACTGTCTCTCTATATTTTTCATATATCTGTGTTAATTTCAACTCTTTTCACATGTGTGTGTGCGTGTGTGTGTGGTGCCATTTTCACATGTGTGTGTGTGTGTGTGTGTGTGTGTGTGGTGCCATTTTCGAGCAATGTAGTTTAGTTTGTCCCCTAGTCTAATAATAACTCCTACCCAGACTTCCGTAAAAAAAAAAACATATATAAATAAAATAATACAAAATAAATAAATAAAGAATGCCCATTTCTCAATAGAAAATAGTCCTGGTCGAAGGTTGATTTCTCTGAAGTAACAGGCTCGCTATCGCTCGCCCAGAAAAAATTGACACCTGAATGGGGTGAAGCGACTTAATATGGCTAAAGTAATGGCGTGAAGCATCTTAAAATATACAACAAAAAATGGAGGGATAACAGTGAAGGAAAAAAAATAAAATAATAAAAGAAGAAGATAACATAAATGGGTTAAATAGGCATAATAGCACCACCCATACTAAACCTGAAGTGTTATTATTACATTACCTATTTATCTATCTATTTATCTATTAAGCTGAAGTCTTATCTTTACGTTATCTATTTATCTATTAAGCTGAAGTCTTATCTTTACGTTATCTATTTATCTATTAAGCTGAAGTCTTATCTTTACGTTATCTATTAAGCTGAAGTCTTATCTTTACGTTATCTATTTATCTATTAAGCTGAAGTCTTATCTTTACGTTATCTATTAAGCTGAAGTCTTATCTTTACGTTATCTATTTATCTATTAAGCTGAAGTCTTATCTTTACGTTATCTATTAAGCTGAAGTATCTTTACGTTTCTATTTATCTATTAAGCTGAAGTCTTATCTTTACGTTATCTATTTATCTATTAAGCTGAAGTCTTATCTTTACGTTATCTATTTATCTATTAAGCTGAAGTCTTATCTTTACATTATCTATTTATCTATTAAGCTGAAGTCTTATCTTTACGTTATCTATTTATCTATTAAGCTGAAGTCTTATCTTTACATTATCTATTTATCTATTAAGCTGAAGTCTTAATTTTACGTTATCTATTTATCTATAAAGCTGAAGTCTTATTATTACACGACCTATTTATCTATTTGTATTTGATATATTTTTTCCAATCGTGTAATTGGTTCTCTTTGCTCTTAACTCCCCCCCCCCTCCCCACCCACCCACCCACCCCACCCCCTCCTCCAGTGAGCTTATCGGCTTCCTTTATGGCCTCAAAAGCGTCCGGAGTCATTTCTACGTCCTGAGATAAGCCTGTTGCGGCGCTCTCTCTCATATGTGTATATAAATATATATATTTATATATATAATTACACAAGACAAACCTAAATGTACACAATTACTGACAGATAATTATTGTAACCCATCACGTTCATCCATAGAATATAAACGTAACCCTTCTATACAAAGTAAGATTACACTATTGGTAATTGTAAATAATGATAAAGTAAACATTAATCTTGTATGTGATCAAACAGTGGTTCATGGGTAGATGTAAGAACAGGTTTGACATACTAATCAATTCATGACATACAAGATTCTCCGTTAAGGGGGGTTACCTGCTTGTTTTCTCTTTCTCTCCTTTTCTCTCTTTCTCTGGCTTTTATCCCTTCGGCCCCATTCAGCCAACTGCGTTAAGACGTGTATCCCCATCCAGGTGTCGATTTCTTCCTGGCGAGCGATAGCGAGCCAGCATTGTATGGAGAAATCCGGCTACGCCGGAGAAATTTGTCTATCGAAAAATGTCAAAACTTAGCGTGCTGTCAAGACAAAAATATATATATGCTGGCTCGCTACCGCTCGCCAGGAAAATATGGGCACCTGGATGGGGATAAACGTCTTAAAACAGTAGGCTGAATGGGGCCGAGTGGATACAAGCCAAAGAGAGAGGGAGAGAAAGAGGAAAAATGCGAGGTGGGCCACCTTAGCTATAATTTCAGATGACTTGCACTAATATTTCCTCATGGTTTCCTTACTATGAGGTCCAGGACAGTTATTATAATATATATTTATAATTAAACATATACATTTATTTAGTTTAGTATATTTATTTATTTTATTTATTTATTTAATTAAACATTTAATAAAGAGATTCAGTTAAACCCAAGACAGCTTCGAATATGTATGTACCAACATGTATGACCGAGACTGTACAAAGGGCAGAATATGTATGTACCAACATGTATGACCGAGACTGTACAAAGGGCAGAATATGTATGTACCAACATGTATGACTGCGACTGTACAAAGGGCAGAATATGTATGTACCAACATGTATGACCGAGACTGTACAAAGGGCAGAATATGTATGTACCAACATGTAGGACTGTGACTGTACAAAGGGCAGAATATGTATGTACCAACATGTATGACTGTGACTGTACAAAGGGCAGAATATGTATGTACCAACATGTATGACCGAGACTGTACAAAGGGCAGAATATGTATGTACCAACATGTATGACCGAGACTGTACAAAGGGCAGAATATGTATGTACCAACATGTATGACCGAGACTGTACAAAGGGCAGAATATGTATGTACCAACATGTATGACCGAGACTGTACAAAGGGCAGAATATGTATGTACCAACATGTATGACCGAGACTGTACACAGGGCAGAATATGTATGTACCAACATGTATGACCGAGACAGTACAAAGGGCAGAATATGTATGTACCAACATGTATGACTGCGACTGTACAGAGGGCAGAATATGTATGTACCAACATGTATGACTGCGACTGTACAGAGGGCAGAATATGTATGTACCAACATGTATGACCGAGACAGTACAAAGGGCAGAATTATAGCATCTAAAACATCCATCCATACTTACATATACATACATACATACATACATACATACATACATACTTTCAAAACATACTGTACATATTCTAACCTATCATGAACAAGTTACTGTTATATATACATTATATAATGTGTGTATATATGTATATATACCGGTATATATATATATATATATATATATATATATATATATATATATATATATATATATATATATATATATATATATATATATATATATATATATATAACAAAACACACATTAAGTTCGAGGAGGAAAAAACAATGAAGAAATAGTGAAAGGAAGTTGGCGGTCAAAAACTCTGTCATGTTTTTTCTCTCGCAGCCAAGCAATAAATGTTTGTTTTTAAGGGGAGGGGTTTGTTTTCTTTTTCTGGACCCCTTTCTCTTTTATGTTTAGCCCTATTGGTTTTGACATTTTAAGACATTTGCTTCATTGGTTTGACAATTATAAGACCTTTCGCACAATTCTCTGCCAATATTAAAACATTTCGTACCACTAAGTGTTGATATTTTCCTTGGCGAGCGGTAGCAAGCCTGCAATTTTGGAGAAAACGGCCTTTGGCTGGGGCATTTTTTCAACCAAAAAATGCACAAATTTGTTTCTAAGAAGTGTCTTGGCGGTATATTCAAACCCCTTCTGTACCGGCGATGTCTTTTTAGTTTTGTTCTAGCTCTACTGTATGTAGATGATATTGTTGCAGCTTAAGTAGGATCTGTGGTATTAAACACGGTTAAGTGCGATAGTTGGAAGCCAGGTATTTGCTGGAGGCCCTTTTTAAACTGAATATAATCGTCCAATAGTAGCCAGGATAACGCTAAAAGCACGGCACCGGTACTAATGAAATATTAATAAAATAAAATAAAAATACAAATCTCCTTACTGACACTGCTAGAGCATTGATAACGGTGTTGCAAAGTTAAAACGGCAATGTTGCAGTCTGGTTATTATATTTAAATGACTGCAGGTGCTCTTTCCAACTTTACTCCAGCTATCTGGTCTGGTCTGGTCTTAATGGGGGGATTGGTTGGTTTTTCTGGCTTCCCTTCTCCCTCATGTTAAGCCCCATTAGTTTTGAGATTTTAAGACGTTTATTCCATTAGTTGGCGATTTTAAGACCTTTTACCTCATTTCTTTGTCAGTATGAGGACCATTCGTTCCATTTAGGGGTCGATTATTTCCTGGCGAGCGATAGCGAGCTTGCATATCTAGGAGGAACCGGCCTTTGGCCAGGAAATGTTTCTACCGAAAAATATACACATTCATTTCGAAGGGGGATCTAAGGGGTGTTTATTTAAGCTTAATGGAGGTCTAGCGAGGAAACCGAGAAATAAATGATATATATAAACAGACCAAAGAATAAACCCTACCCCCTTAATGGCTGCATTATTCTTGGTGTGTTGCAGGCATGAGTGTAATGGTTGTGTCTGTTTATCGTTAGATGAACCCTCTCAGTAGTCTGGTTCCCTTTATTCTGGTTACCATTAGACGATTTTATACAGTTTAGGAAGACATTTGGGAAGTCAGAGGGCTAATTTTCCATCATTAGACGATTTTACTATGATTTGGAAGACATTTTTGGAAGTAAAAGAGTAAATTTGCTAGTTCCCTTTATTCTGGCTAGCATTAGACGATTTTATTCAGTTTTGGACGACATTTTTGGAAGTCAGAGGGTACATTGGAATACTTGGTAGCCTACCCCTTTGCTTCCAAGAGATCATTGCTAAACTGAATAATATGTTCTAGTACTTGCCAGAGTATAATGAGGACACAAAAATGGTACCTGGGATTTCCAGAGAACGTTGCCAAGCTGAATAAAACAGTCTAGTGCTGTCCAGAATATAAAGACAGCGACTATTATTATTGAAATGGCTAATAACACACACACAACCCCCCCCCCCCCGAGCGGTTGTGTGTTTATCGGTACATATCAATTTGGTGCATGCTTACGAGTACATTTTTCGATTTTTAAACCTAAATTACACTAACCTAACCTAACCTAACCTAACCTAACCTAACCTAACCTAATCTAACCTAACCTAACCTAACTTACCAGAATAAAAACATCTGTACCATATAAACGTATTTGTCCAAATATACAGAGTGTGTCCAGATTAACTGTCGCCCACACACAAACTTACACACAAACACACACAAACACACTATTTGTACCACACACACACTTACACACACACACACACACACACACACACACACACACACACACACACACACACACACACACACACACACTCACTCTCCCTCCCACCCCTTCTATAACGGTGACGTCCTTTTCGTTATATTCTGGAAATGAACAGCTGATTATTTAGCTTAGGAAGTACGTCTACCCAAGAAAAGGCCACAGAATATCTCCAGTAATCCTTTTAGCTACCGTACCGTACAACCTTCCTAAGCTTAATGAAATAGTCTAAATGTAGCAGAAATACAATACGAAGTGTGTCGCCGGTACTGAGAGGGTTACGGGGAGATGGGCCGTTTTTTTAATACGCTTACCCCCTTAGTTTGTTGATTTTAAGACCTTTCGCCCCATTCTTTTTTTGGTCAATATTAAGACCTTTTGTGCCATTTAGG
>CM064541.1:31473707-31483707 GCA_032716605.1 Paralithodes platypus | reverse complement strand
TGTATAGGATATACCTTTATAACTGTATAGGATATACCTTTATAACTGTATAGGATATACCTTTATAACTGTATAGGATATACCTTTATAACTGTATAGGATATACCTTTATAACTGTATAGGATATACCTTTATAACTGTATAGGATATACCTTTATAAACTGTATAGGATATACCTTTATAACTGTATAGGATATACCTTTATAACTGTATAGGATATACCTTTATAACTGTATAGGATATACCTTTATAACTGTATAGGATATACCTTTATAACTGTATAGGATATACCTTTATAACTGTATAGGATATACCTTTATAACTGTATAGGATATACCTTTATAACTGTATAGGATATACCTTTATAACTGTATAGGATATACCTTTATAA
Source organism: Paralithodes platypus (assembly GCA_032716605.1). Lineage (NCBI taxonomy): Eukaryota > Metazoa > Arthropoda > Malacostraca > Decapoda > Lithodidae > Paralithodes > Paralithodes platypus. Next base: position 31,483,316 of record CM064541.1, on the reverse strand, counting down.
CTGTATAGGATATACCTTTATAACTGTATAGGATATACCTTTATAACTGTATAGGATATACCTTTATAACTGTATAGGATATACCTTTATAACTGTATAGGATATACCTTTATAACTGTATAGGATATACCTTTATAACTGTATATATAGGATATACCTTTATAACTGTATAGGATATACCTTTATAACTGTATAGGATATACCTTATAACTGTATAGGATATACCTTTATAACTGTATAGGATATACCTTTATAACTGTATAGGATATACCTTTATAACTGTATAGGATATACCTTTATAACTGTATAGGATATACCTTTATAACTGTATAGGATATACCTTTATAACTGTATAGGATATACCTTTATAATCTTTATGATCATTATTTTCATTGCCTTTAACTTTATTATTTTATTATTAACCGTTTTGACATTACCGGTGACTTTCTTTTAACTTTATTCTGGTTACTATTAGATCATTGTGTTCAGTATTCAAAGGGCCACCAGCAATTAACCAGGCTTCGAACTATCGCACTGAATCCTTCAAAGGGCCACCAGCAATTAACCAGGCTTCGAACTATCGCACTGAATCCTTTTTACTACCTCAGATCCTTCGTAATCTGCACAAACTCGTCTAAATATAGGTATAATAACATAAAAAGACGTCGCCGGTACAGAAGGGGTTAACATTCTTAGATCAGTGTTACGGCTGGAAACACTATCTGATCCGACGTCTTGTGGGCAATTATGATATGTGGTTTGATCAACGCGGCGTAAGTAGAGTGGTATCCCCCCCCACCCCACCCCATTTACTGGAGCACTCCCGACCGAAATGCATGTCATCGTCCGTCTGTTTGCAAAGATCGCTTTGCTCGTATTCTATCCATTTCACCCTTTCACTCATTCTCGCTTTTCTTTTTCTCAATCTCTACATTTCACCAATTTTGTAGATGATAGTTTAACTCCTTCTGTATCGGTGACGTCTTTTCTAATGTTACTGTACCTATATTTAGACGATCTTCTGCAGCTTAACATGGATCTGTGGCAGTATTAAGGGTTAAGTGAGATCATTCGAAGCCTTTTAGTTGCTGGAGGCGCTTTGTAAACGGAATAAAATCGTCTAATAGTATCCACAGATATAGCAGAGCGAGTTCTTTGATCTGAATGTTGGGTTGAAACTGGGTTGTGTGATGTCCTCGTGGTTGCTTAATGTTATATGGATGGAGTCATAAAAGAAATACAAGGAAGAGCAGTAGATGTTGGTGTATCATTGATGCGGGAGGGAAACGAGTGGAAGCTACCTGTACTGCTGTTTGCTGATGATACAGTTCTGATGAGCGATAATGAATGGGAGTTGCAGGGTCTGGTAAATGTGTTTGGAACAGTGTGCGAAGAATGGAATCTGAGGGTAAATGCAGGGAAGAGCACGGTTATGGTCTTTGAAAGGGGTGAAGCCACAGAGTGTGAGGTGAAGTTGAACGGTCAGGCTATGGAGATTGTCAGCTCTTTTAAGTATCTGGGAAGTGTGCTGAGTAAAGATGGGAGTATGGATGAAGAAATGCGGGAGAGGGTGCGACAGGGGAAGAGGGTTGTAGGAACGCTGAAAGCCATAACAAGAAATAGGGAGGTCAACATGGAAGTGAAGTCTTTGCATGACAGTGTGGTAATCCCGACTAAAGGAAGAGAAGCATGGCCGTTGGTGGAGAGACTCAGATCAAGAGTGAGAGGGGTGGAAATGAGTTACTTGAGAAGTGCGTGCGGAGTTACATGGAGGGATAAACAGACGAATGAGGAAGTAAGAGAGAGATGTGGTGTGGAGGTAGATGTGCTGGAAAGTGTGAAAAGGAACACCTTGAGATGGTTTGGCCATATGGAACGTATGAGAAGCGAGAGAATGACTAAGAGGGTGTACGAGAGCGAGGTGGAAGGACAGAGAGGGAGAGGTAAACCGAGAGAGAGGTGGAAGGATGGAGTGAAGAAGTATGAAGGTGGTGCTGGTTGAGAGAAGGGGCGTTGACTGATTGGGGCCAGAGGTGCATGGGGGCGTTTCGTTCGTGGCCACCCCTTTGGGGATCACGGCGTCAGGCAATAGATAGATAGATAGACAGTATCCACAATACAGTTAAAATGATGGCAACGGTACTGAATGGGTGAACTGCAATATAATCATTATCATTTTCGTCCAAATAATCGGGATAATCGTTCTGTACCCATGCACCAGAGTCTTCCAGCACACACCAAAACACTTCCCAGTACTCTAATGGCATTCCAATACTCATTTGTTTCCCTCTCTCGGGTACTGGCAAGTGTTTCTCAATACTCTTAGGGAGATGGCATCAACCCTTTGAATATTATGACGCATTTTGTCAATTTGTTTTGGCTATTAGACGATCTTATGCAGTTTAGGAAGGATCTATGGGAATTATAAGGGTAAAGTCTATCTCAATTAACACTCTGACTTCCACATACCCTTCCTAATCTGAATAAAATCGTCTTATAATAGCCAGAGAATTGAACCAAAATGCGTAATCGGATTTTGAAAGGGTTAACTTACGCGATCCGCAGTACTTATTGGTACTGTGAAACGCATTAACACTATCTAGTCAGACGTATTGGGGCTATTAGGATATTTAGATTTATTTACATTTAGGATTTTGTTTGATGTTGTCATTTTTGAGCATTGTAGTTTTGCTTGTCCCCTAGGCTAACAAACCCGTCTTCCCTGACCTCCTTAAAAAAAAAATAATACAAAATAAAAAATATAAAATAAAATGCCCACCCTGATACCCTGCAAGCTAAATTACTACATTGTTAGATATAAGAATGTCGTCGGGCCAATCTCTTTAAAGTTACAGGCTCACTATATGTTCGCCCAGAAAAAAATAAAATATCGACACCTGGCGTGAAACGTCTTAAAATCTGTACACTAATGTAAACCAAATTCATGGGCAAGATCCCGTAATATCATGAATTAGAACCATTAGAGAAACATGACCTAGTTAGTAAATGTAAGACTTTCAATGGGCACAATAAACACCCGTGCTCCATTCCAAGCCATTTATCAATATCTCGAACACGGTACCAGAAAATCTCTTACATGTGAGCGGGCCTATTTTCTACCCTGGCCACCACGGACTATTAGGCTTTATCAGGAGAAATACAAGATATGGTTCTGCTGATTATACCGGCTTGATGTAAAGGGGGAGGAGGAGGGTCACACGATAAGCCAAACTCACAAGAATGCAAGTCGATTCGGTTAGAAAGATGAGAAGGAAGAAGAACAACAAGGAAGAAGAAGAGGATGAATATAAACACCATATGAGGAGGAGCACATTATTGACAACGTTTCGCCGATAGCTTCATCAGGTCACTATCTGCGAAACGTTGTCAATAAAGTGCTCCTCCTCATATGGGTATATATTCATTCCGTCAACTTTTCAAAGTTAATTGAACAGAAGGGAAGGAAGACAGACGGTGAAGATGATGATGATGAATACCAAGACGAACAAGAAGAAAACGATGATGAAAACAATGACACAGAAGAAGAAACAATGATGACGAAAATGAAGAAAACGATGGAGACCAAGATGAAGAACACGATGAAGACCAAGATGAAGAAAACGATGATGACGAAGATGAAGAACACGATAATGACGAAGATGAAGAAAACGATGATGACGAAGATGAAGGAAATTATGATGACGAAGACGAAGGAAATTATGATGATGAAGATGAAGAAAACGATGATGACGAAGAAGAAGGAAACTATGATGACGAAGACGAAGAAAACGATGATGACGAAGATGAAGGAAATTATGATGACGAAGACGAAGAAAACGATGATGACGAAGACGAAGAAAACGATAATGACGAAGATGAAGAAAACAATGATGACGAAGATGAAGAAAACGATGATGACGAAGACGAAGTAAACGATGATAACTAAGATGAAGCAAACGATGATGACGAAGTCGAAGAAAATTATGGTGACGAAGATGAAGTAAACGATGATGACGAAGATGAAGAAAATTATGATGACGAAAACGAAGAAAATGATGATGATGAAGTCGAAGAAAATTATGATGACTAAGATGAAGAAAATTATGATGACGAAGTCGAAGAAAATTATGATGACGAAGACGAAGAAATTATGATGACGAAGACGAAAGACGATGATGACCCAGAAGAAGATTTTTTTTTTGGTGATACAGAGGTAGAGTGAGGTCAAGGTCAAGGTCACGTGATAAGGGTGAAGAAGAAGAAAGGGAAGAAGAAGAAAGCCGATTATAACGAAGATTAACCCGAAGAAGACGCGACGATCAACATGAGAGTACAATGGAGTACGAAGCAGTACAAAGGAAATCAAACAACAACAGGACTAGTGACCCCTCTAGGCTGCTTGTACTCTAAAACACTGATGATCAAGTGTCCAACAGGGGTTTAGAGTGAGTAAGAGAAAATTGGAAAAGGAACTACTGCCCTGGAACATATGTCCGTGGCAGTACAGAGATATATTTACATCGATTTACATATATGCACTGGCCACACAGACCTTACGATTCAAACGAGGTGGTCAGGACTTATTCTAGTTGAGATGGCATACCTGATAGAAAAGGAAAGTTGAAGGAAAGGAGAGAGAGAGAGAGAGAGAGACCTAGCTATCTTAACCCTTAACTGGCGGCACGCAACATAAGTCGAGTGAAATAAATTTGGACTATGTGGCGGCGCGCGACATAGGTCGTGTGGCAATTTCAGCACGTAATGTTGCTGAGAGAGAGAGACAAGTGGTGGCAGGAGAGTAGCGAGTGTATGACTGCTCCAGACCACCGTGGTGTACCAACTGACATGAATCCCACCCTCCTCCACCCTCTCACATTCGCTACATAGTGAAATGTATGGGGAAAGTACCGAATTACATGGTTTTTGCACTCGTGTTGCGCGGTTGTTGCAAGAAAACTAGCGGTCATACAAGGATCGTTGTGGTGTCATTGGAAAGCTCTGTTTATGCCCTTTCAGGAATAGATACTTGTTTTACGCTCTGGGTCTTATTTAGGCATGAAAATGATCACGTAAACAGCCCTATTTTGGGTAAAAACACCCCGCTGGTGGCTACATATTATTTACCGCCTAGGCCGCTCTTTAGGTGTTAAAGGAGTCACCCTATCCAAATGACCATCTTTCCTCCTCTATCCCGTTATCACCACTCTAAACCTGGTGTCGATACCTGATAAAACACTAAGAGAGAGTGAGAGAGAGATTTGCAAACCCCTGGCTCTATCGGGTCATCAGTCTCACTTACTCTCGATTCACCTTCTCTCTCTCTCTCTATATATATATATATATAAATAATTATATATATATATATATATATATATATATATATATATATATAATTACTGTACGTGGGCGTCTACCGGAGTAGCATATATTCATCAAAAATATGCCTGTAAAAAAGAAAATATACATATATATTATCGACTGGGTTTCACATTATTTCATCAGTTCTTTAGTCGAATTCCTAGAATTAAAGACAATATGATATATTTTTAATTATATACAATTAATTGAACTTTATATACGAAAATTATGACAGACTGTATTGGACATATAATAGTAATGAACCAACTAACTGAATATTATGACAGACTGTATTGGTCATATAATAGTAATGAACCAACTAACTGAATATTATGACAGACTGTATTGGTCATATAATAGTAATGAACCAACTAACTGAATATTATGACAGACTGTATTGGTCATATAATAGTAATGAACGAACTAACTGAATATTATGACAGACTGTATTGGTCATATAATAGTAATGAACGAACTAACTGAATATTATGACAGACTGTATTGGTCATATAATAGTAATGAACGAACTAACTGAATATTATGACAGACTGTATTGGACATATAATAGTAATGAACGAACTAACTGAATATTCATAAAACCTTAATAATATATTTCAAAATGCATTTATTTAAACTTAAAGTCAATATGAATGATGCACTGCATACATCAAAGGAATAATAACAACGTATGTTTATTGAGTTGTAAATTAGAGAAGCTAAAGTTAAGGAACGAAATCCGTATATCTAAACAATCGTTAAATATTTAGTAAGGAATTCAATTTATTTATATATATACAGTATATATATATATGAATATATATATATATATATATATATATATATATATATATATATATATATATATTATTAATATGAAATAAAAGTGCCGGTATCTAAAATTAATCCATAATTAAATTGATGTGAATCGAATCTTCTCATTCAGCATTCACCAAACATTTAAGTTATGAAGGTATGTGAGAGAGAGAGAGAGAGAGAGAGAGAGAGAGAGAGAGAGAGAGAGAGAGAGAGAGAGAGAGAGAGAGAGAGAGAGAGAGAGAGAGAGAGAGAGAGAGAGAGAGAGAGAGAGAGAGAGAGAGAGAGAGAGAGAGAGAGAGAGAGAGAGAGAGAGAGAGAGAGAGAGAGAGAGAGAGAGAGAGAGAGATAATGAGACTGCGGGTACAGGCTCTAAACAGAATCCAGAGAAGTGTTCCAGCCTTTATTGCCATACTGGAAAACGTAGATACGACGTCGCCTCTCTCTCTCTCTCTCTCTCTCTCTCGAAAATAGCGTACTCTCAAATGAACATGTCGAAGATATGCAACATAATCTAGATGAGTTGTCAAATTGAGCTCAAATTTGGTGTTTCAATGCGGATAAATATAAAGTACTCCATATCGGAAACCGAAATGAGAAAGCAAACTATTCAATGAATGGTACCCAGCTTTAGAGTGTAGACAGAGAAACTGATTTGGGAGTAACAATATCGAGTAACCTAAAGCCGAGTCAACAATGTTCAGAAGTTGTTAAGAAGGCATACAAAATAATTGGCTTTATAGGCAGGTCATTTGAGCATAAATCCAAAGATGTAATCCTAACTCTTCAAATTTCCTTAGTCCGCCCTCTCCTGGAATATTGCTTTCAATCCTGGTGCCCTTACTACCAAAAGGATATAGACAAACTAGACCGAGTTCAACGTAGAGTTACCAAAATTATACCTTGCTTGAAGAACAATTAAACCATAGGAGGAGCGTCTTACATAATTAAATTTATTTCCTTTAACCCAGAGCAGATTAATAGGCGACTTAATTCAAGTGTTCAAAATAATCAAAGCCATCGACAATATGAACTGTAATAAATATTTCACTATCAACCAATCAAATTACATTCGGGGGAACAGTTGCAAAAGTATTGGTAAATCATTTAAATCACACGAATCTCAGAATTTCTTCTTCAATCGAGTTGTTAACTTGTGGAATGGGATTCCCCGAGATGTCACAGACTGCAACAACATTGATTCTTTTAAACTTCGCCTAGACAAACACCTTGCTTGAAATCCACGACTGACTGCATTTTTTTTTTTTTTTTAACAACTGTCCCCTACTAACATCTCCTAATCCTGCCATGGACATTTATCCCAGGGCAGTCTTCCCTTTCCATTTGTCCCTTACCTACTCTAAACTACTGTTACGACACTTGACCATCAGTGTTTTGTAGGGCAAGCAGCCTTGAGGGGTCGCTAGACCTGTTGTTGCTTGATTTCCTTTGTATTCCCTTTGTACTCTCTCACGTAACCTTTTCCCCTCCCTCCCCCCTACCACCACCACCACCACCACAGTTGCCAGTTAGCGCCTTCAGGGTGTCAAGTGGATTCTTAATTGCTCATGAAGAGAGAGGTGAGAGTGTGATTATAATGAGAGAGAGAAAAAGTGTGAGAGAGAGAGAGTGTGAGAGAGAGTGTGTGTGAGTGAGAGAGAAACTGTGTGTGTGTGTGTGTGTAAGAGTTATACATGGTTACATAACGGTAATCAAATACAAAATATGTAATGAACGCTATGACAGAGAGAGAGTAATTACCCCCTTCCTGTACACAACAAAAGCTAAACCTCCTTCTTCCTTCATTTAATAACCTCCAAGTCTGTTTATAAAAATCTTCTTTATTTAATTATATTTCCTAGTCTCATTCTAATTTAGTTTTGTCTTATATGTTTCGTATTTTATTAATGCACTTCTTTATCTATTTATTTATCTTTTGTATTTATTTATTTATTTATTTATTCATTGTTTATTTTTACTTTAACCCCTTCAGCACCATGACGCCCTTTTACCTTGGAGTCTGGCTAAAATTAGACGATTTAATGTAGCTTAAGAAGGACCTGTATTGTTCAGAGGGTTTATTGGGATCGCCCAGAGGTAGATTATAAGCCAAAGAAAATCGTCTAATGGTAACCAGAATAGGATGAAAATGACGTCATCGTGCTGAAGGGGTTGATATTCCTCATTTATTAATGTTTCTCTCATTGTTTCTCACTTCTATTATTGTCACACGTGTTTGACCTCAATTCATCATATTTCTCCTCACCTTGCTTTCTTGTATTAGTCTGTCTACTCTTAAGGGAATATTTCCACTTGAGGGATTTTTTTCTGTACCCCTTTCTCCCTCAAGTTTAGCCCGATTGCTTTTGATATATTAAGACGTTCACCCCATCTGTTTGGCGATTTTAAGAAATTTCGCCCCATTTCTGTCAATTGTTAGACATTTCGTGCCCTTTAGGTATTAATTTGTTTTGTGCCGAGCGAGTGCGAACTTGTAATTTAAAAGGAACCGGCATTCGGCTGGGACATTTTTCTAACGAAAAATGTACAAATATATCTTGAAAGGGGGTCTAGGCGGTGTATTATTAAGCTTGATGGAGGTCTAGGGAACAAACTAACCCTCCCTCCTTAATTAACATAAAATGTGTACCTAATTCTTTCATAAGATTGTACAGTACCGCACGTTAACCCCTTCCGTACCGGCGACGTCTTTTTTTGTTTTCTTCTAGCTATAGGCTATTTGAACCATTTTATGCAATTTTAGAAGGATCTGTGGTAGTTAAAAGGGTTAGGCGTGATAGTTCAAAGCCTGTTAATTGCTGGAGGCCCTTAGTTAACTCAATGAAATAGTCTAATAGTAGCTAGAAAAAGATGAAAAAGACGTCGCCGGAACAGAAGGGGTTAACATGTACCTACTCCATGAATGTCTATATTATCTGCTTGCTAAGTTTATTATCTTGAACAGTAAGTTAAAGTTAAAGTAAAACCATAGGAACAATAATATTAGGATGTAATTATGGAACGTGTAATCCAGCTAATTTCCAGAACTCTTGCTTTCCTTGCATAATTAAGTAGGTGTGTGTGTGTGTGTGTGTGTGTGTGTGTTTGTGTGTGTTTGTGTGTGTTTGTGTATGTGTGTGTGTGTGTGTGTGTGTGTGTGTATGTGTGTGCGCGCGACTGTGTGACTGTATGCGAAAGAATATGAGAGAGAGAGATTTACATAGATACAATGGCCACAGAGAGAGAGAGAGAGAGAGAGAGAATATGGTGGTCTTGACTATAAACAGATTCCAGAGAAGTGCTCCAAGTTTTACATAGATACAATGGCCACAGAGAGAGAGAGAGAGAGAATATGGTGGTCTTGACTATAAACAGATTCCAGAGAAGTGCTCCAAGTTTTACATAGATACAATGGCCACAGAGAGAGAGAGAGAGAGA
>CM064541.1:31394806-31473607 GCA_032716605.1 Paralithodes platypus | reverse complement strand
TCATCAAAATAACAATACGGATTGATACAGAAACTAATTATATAAATAGTGTTGTTACCTCTGGAGGAGTGCCGTCAGTGCGCTGTTTTCTTAAGGAAGGCAATGGCGTAGGAGTAGTAGTGACCCTGGAACACACGGAGTAATTGGAGCGCGCCCAGATCTCTATAACCTTTGTCCTGAAAAAATAAAATAATATTTATTATTGTATATATAGTCATGCCTCTCCTAAAGTTTATACTGTCTTATAGTCCTAAAAAATGTATTGCCTCCATAGAGGGCAATTCGTGTGATTTATTCTCTATCAATTTTCTCCATGAAGAACAAAGATGTAATCATTTATAACTTTATAAGAGTAAGCAAACGATTATAATATCTGACACCTTGCTTCCTCATGGAAAGCTCACCAAAGGAGATGGTAATGGCAGACATGCCCCCATTGCCTAATCCCACTATGCTGGATAAAGACATATTAGCATCAAAGGAGCAAGGACCTAGGGTCTGTCACTCACCTGAATGGCTATTCCACCACTAATATGCCATTTACTTTGTTACCCAGCGACGGAATCCTGGCCGGGCAGCATAAACAGGGCACAGAAATATTCTTAAGAAGGCCACCACTGCTATATAAGGTTGATAGCACCATCATGCAGTCACCCAAGTCAAGGTCCTTAGTTCCCCCAGGCTATGAAACGTGCTGGTTGTGATTAGATTACCGAGGTTGCATTTTGAATTTGGTTTATGGGTGAAAAGTTAGGGTTGATGTGGGTAAGTTGTCACTATGTAAACTGTAGGAACCGTATTATATATTCCCATTTACCTAAGAATCTTTATTTATACCCTCATATATCTTTACTTATTTTCTTCCACTTACCTCAACAATACTAATCCCAATAGCTGGGGAGCGGTATGAACAAAATATATCAGGGAAAGAGAGGGGTTGAATCACGGCCGGATTAACCTAGATATATAGCCAGGTTGATTAACAAATGCCCAAGACGATTGTGTATCCTTGCTTGTGATTTGGTTGTTGACTATCGTGACGTCAGTCAGCCAAGGCGGGCCTCAGGCTGCTGAAGTCATTCCAGCCCCTCGGCCCAATTTATGGTCGTCATTACACCCGCTTATTTTAAAGCCCGCTTAATCTTACACCCGCTTAAATGTACATCAGCGGTAGTATAATGATTTCACACGTGTATTATAATGTCATTAGTGCACTGTGTAATTTTTTGCGTCTTGATATTCAGTGTTTCTATTTATCAAGACTACGTAAAAATTTAGTATTCACCCCCCACCCACCCCGGATTTGGTATTCGTGAACGGTAAGCGTTAATCTGCGGAGAGCGGTATCGTCCCAAGATGAACTGATATATTGGTAATTTATAAGGGAATAGTGCTCGCACCCTTATTTTGTTCATGGTTTTTTCCTCCCGATTTTGAGGAAATGAAGTGTATCATGGTCTTAGTTATATATGCCAATGTTGGTATACACAATGGATTGAGGGGGGGGCTTTGCTCCCCCTCAAACCCCCCCCCCCCCCATTGAATTATTTAAATCGTCATCTATGTTGCCAGTAAGGGGGCTAAATATTGATTGATAGCTGCATAAAGAAGGCGTTTGTAAACAGATGAGGATGTCCGAAAGAGCTCTGAGATTGATTAGAATGGGCGTTGTTTTCGGTCAATATTAAGGAGACGGACCACAGCTATTTTCAAGGATTTTATTTTTGTTGGATTTTGTTATTGTATATGATTTATAAGGTTTCCTATAATAAACAATTTGTTCATGGAAATTAGGGAAAATATCGAGGAAACTGGCAACTTTTATTTTGTGATTTTTTTGTGTTTTGGTTTTAGCTAGTTTTCATCCTTATACAGTGGGTTGTCATTAATTAGAATCGCCGGAAAAAATCGGTTTCCCCATTATCCAACAATCTTAAGATACCAGCCCCCGATAGTGGGGAGGGCTATGAAGTACTGTACAGGAAGAATATTGAGGGGTAAAAGACGAAAAATAAGGGGTAATATTAGCTGCTAACCTAACAAACCTTACCTAACATTCAGATTATAAACAGACTATTCCAAAAACAAAGCCCTGAAGATCATTACTAGGCTGCACATGCTACTGCACCCACAGATCACCTACATCAAGAATACCAAAAGTCATCAAAGTCAAAGACCACTCTGGACATGAGGAGGAAACTCACTTCCTGGCAGCAGCCTCCACGAACCAAGACCACCCACTAAACTACATGGCAACACCACCCACAGACACCAAGAAATATCAAAACAACACTCAGCACTACGGTATACACACACAAGTTATTGTCCTCTCTCCCTCCCTGCCCACCCCGAACCAACTTCCAGGAAGCCCACATCCATACTCAGTATCTCTCACCCGATCCATCCACTCACATCACAGACAACACGCCAGATTGCATGGCACGACCTCCCGAAATCCATCCTTCCGAATCCTCCCTTCCTCGACGAGGACAGGAGTCCACCTGGCCAGGCTGAGGAAGATGCGGACACCATCCAGCTCTCCTGAGCTATCATAAGAGACGTGGATGACTCCGTTGTCGACACCTGCCCGGGATGTAATACACAGCACCCCATACCATTAAACACATTCATAGAAGACTGCATTTCACACAGCCACTTACGCCAACAACCCAATCTACACTCAATGAGAGCTCTGTGGGAAAGCCCGATCGTGGCAATGGCCCTTGTCTCAGGGACTCGGGGCTGTTCGGCCAGGCCGCTGTAGGGAACAACAACAACAACGCTTACCTAACCTAACTCTAGTATATTAGGTCGGGGCTGCCGCCCCCACAGGTTTGGTATTTAATTAATAAAGATTGACGGTTGCCACAAAAGACGGGTAATTATATGAGTGAGAGAACTCTATTTCTTATTGCTAATCTGGCAACCTCTGCCAATCATATGAGTCTGAAAGGGGTTTAAGTGGGCTAAGAGTTGAATCAACATGGCTAAATTGCAGATAATGTTTCAACATCATTTTTTCTTTGATATAATTCAGGCCCTGTGCACCTATATGGGTTATTATTGACGAGGTAAGTGAAGGAAATAAGTCTGTGTTGAGGATCTATATTAAAGATTCCGTGGTAAATGTAGCCTAGGCTTGGACCCAAATAACGACGGTATAAAACCCTTACCCTTGGTGTGCTGGAGAATAATGGTCTGCAGCCAAATTAACACAATGCCGCTGGAAGCTCCGTTCGTAATCCCGTTAAATAGAAGATGTTGTAGGTGTTTTCATAAAGCAAAAACACTTCACTATTCATTGAACAACAGTTCCACCATTTCAAATATGGCCGACTGGCCCGACTCCGAGAGCTTATAAACACCAAGGATAATAACTGAATCAATGTGACGTCGTAGAGGGATTGAGAAACAAAAGAGGCTCATTATATGGACTGACGTGTATTTCTACACCCGTTAAAATATCGCGAGAATTTGTGACGTCACCGTCTAGACAGTGACGTACTCCCACAACAACCATTCATATGCCATCATCGCTCGTGACGTCACACCCAGTTTATTGACCAATAGAATATCAGTATAAAACACGACTCGCCTCCACTCGTCGTCCACCAGCTGAGCTGGGAAATTGTAGAAAGTGAGTCCACAGATGCCCTCTAATTATTCATTTACCAAGTATATTTTCCATTTATAGTATACTACGAAGCAACATACATAATACATATATATATGTACAAACAAACAAATATGCTATAACACTGCCCAGTTCTTGAGATATAATGCATACCGGTACGCAGGATTATACCTTGATTTGTTTTGGTTGGGGAGAGAGACAATATGTCCGACACGGGTGAAAATTTGGACGACGATTGTAGGAATCTTTTGGCGGGGGTGGGAAGAGAATTATGTATTTCAAGCTTTGATGGAGATGGAATCGATAATCAGTAAGCAAGTTTTAAAAAACAAATGATGGCTTGGTCAATTGGAAAGGAGTGGTAGAAAAATAGAGAAGGGTAATCAGTGCAAAGGTGGAAATGTTATGTGAAGTCTGTTGAGCATGTGCTAGTGATGTCTATCTATCTATCTATTGCCTGACGCCGTAATCCCCGAAGGGGTGGCCACGAACGAACCGCCCCAATGCACCTCTGTCCCCAGTCCGTCGACGCCCCTCCCCCCAACCAGCACCGCCTTCGTTCATATACTTGCTCACTCCATCCTTCCACCTCTCTATCGGTCTACCTCTCCCTCTCTGTCCCTCCACCTCGCTCTCGTAGTGATGTGAAGCCTCTTAATGATAGTCTTGAGACCCTAATAAATAAACTGGACGAGCTTATGGCAGAAAACACTGCATTGAGACAACAAATAAAAGAATATGAAAGTAATTTTAATAATGAAGTGAAGGCTATCAGTGAAGCGAAAAGTGAGTGGTCTAGGCTAGAGACTGAAAAAAGTGTTGTTCTGGAAGAAATAGTGAAGGAGCAAAAAGAAGAAAGAGAAAAAAAAGGAAAAGAAGGCTTTTGAAAGTAAAGTTGTACAAGTGATAAAGAAGAAAGAAAATGTTGTGAGGGAAACAATAGATAGAGGAACGTGCGTAATAGTACTCGGTGATGTTGAGGATAATTTAGTGGACATCAAGGAAAGAAAAGAAATGGACGTGGAGAAGGTTAAAAAGATTGGTGGAGTGCATTGACGAGGATGGATTCGGCTGGGAACAAGATGTGGAGGAGGTCCATACATACATACATACATAAAATTTTAAGACTGAGTGTTCCACACATACTGTATGTGCAGTTTCAGTCTCTTGTCCTAATGGCGGCGTTCCAGGCAACCCGGTTTAGGGCTGCTTCACTTGTCATGGTCTTGGATTTGGGTTCGGCTCGCATAGTCCGATCCCAGGTTTCCTCGGTCCACCCCTTGGTGCAGCTCCCTCCACAATCACAGACCTGCATTTTTTCACCCAACTTTGTTCAGCCATTCTCTCCACATCTCCATCCCATCTCAGTCTACTTGTACGCATCACCTCGGCTAATACTCTTTATACCTAAGACGTCTCCTCAGCTAACATTTGTTATTCTATCCTGTAGCCTGGCCCCACACATCCATCTCACCATTCTCATCTCATTACGTTCCATTCTGCTGACATCCTCTACTTTAACGGCCCATGTTTCTGAGGCATACGTCATTGCACTTCTAACACATGAGGCATACACCTTTCCCTTCAAGGGGAGAGGCATTCTTTTCATGGTCAGGATTGGCAGCAGTTCTCTGAACTCCCCCCAGCCACATCTAATTCTAGCAACAGTGGCAGCCTCTGCCCCACCACCAGCAGAGATGGTATCTCCTAGGTAACAAAACTTGTTCACCAGCTGCCAAGACTCATTTCCAAAATTCACAGCCACAGGATCATCACTTAACACAAGCTCGCCTTTGCACACTACGCACTCAAAATTCTCTATTTCTGACTAATCCTTCAGCATGGGTCCCTTTATTCTACTACAGCGCTTACTTCCATGATGTACCCAACATCGACAGATGCAGTTTCAGTCTAAGTTGGGTAAATATAGAAAAAATGAGATGAGGCCGATGAAAGTTTTGTTTAGGTCGAGAAAGACAGCAGAAGCAGGAGCCAGCTATAGCTGAAGGCTGAATGAGAGTGATGATATGAAGCATATACTGGTTAACAAGGATCTAAGCGCAGAAGAAAAAATAAAGTTAAAGGACTTACAAGCTAAGGTTGGACATAAATAATGAAAAATTGTCAGAAGGGGAAAAGAAAAGATTTTTTTGGAGAGTAAAGGAGGGGCAGATAAAGAAGTGGTATATCCGGACCAACAAAGAACAGAAATCAAAAGAAAGGGTACGGTGACGGAGGAAAGGAAACGGAAGAAGCAAGAAAAGGGAAGAGGAAGGTACAGTGGACACAAATGTGGAGGAAGGAGAGATGGCTGCAGCAGAGGACAAGACAAAGGACCTACCAGTACCAGTATACAGTGAAGAAAAGAACAAGGACCACAGTCAGGGACGAAGCAGGGGGCGCGGTAACACGGGCGAAAGTAAAGCAAATAGTGGGGGTAGACAACCGAGACTAGGTAAATCCACACCCCATGTAAGTAGTGTTAACAAGTTTAAGGTCATGTTTAGTAATGTTGATGTGTTCTCTCAAGATAAGCTTAGAGAATTGAAAACTAGACTACAGGAAAGTAATGACAAACCTTATGTGATAGCTTTGCAGGAAGTTCTATCTATCTATTTACTCAGGCCCAATCCCCACCTTTGCAGAAAGTTAGACCAAAAAATTACAAATTCGAGAGGATGTTGGGTGAGTATAAGCTAGACGGATACAAAATGTTTGAGAAAATGTTATTAATGAGGAGGAAGGTAGGGGTTTGCTTGTATATTATTATGTTCTCTCCACTAACCAACTTTACTCCTAAACTCGATTAATGAAATTAACAAACACATGTGGCAGTCCGGGGATTCGAACCCAGGACGCTCACACCGAAAATCAACACACTAATGCATTGCACCACGAAGACAGTTAAAGAATGCTGCACAAGCCTACGATTTATTATGCAGTTTTGAATCCTGCATACCAATCTTAACATGTACAATCATTCCAACTGCACTATCGGAGGCTATGTTAGGAATGATATTTCGGTCAATGAAGTAAAAATGGAGCAACAATATTGTGAGTACTTGTGTATTGAAATGAAATGTGTGACTGGCACTACAGTATATTATTTGCGTCAATATACAGTATAGAAGCCCGAGTGGTAATATAGAAGATAATGATAAATTATTGAAGGTGATGCAGGGGATAAATAACAAGGAGACTAGTTACAAGATTATACTGGGTGACTTTAACCCCTCAGACCCGGTTGGGCTCTGAGGCACCCATAACAAACTAGGGCCTGGAACACGGATGGGCTCTTGAGCACCGTAAGCTTGAAAGCCGTCCGTCCGACGCATATAAACACAGCCGGTTGGACCGACGCCGCGCACCTCCAAACACAAGAAGAAGAGGCGTTGTTTGTTATTGTGTGGTCTGCTAAGCCAAATTAAGTAGTGAAAAGTGTGTCATCTTGCTAACATTGCCTCAAAACTCTCTCCACGGAAATCGTCATCACAACTGAACCAGTTGTTGTTGTTGTTGTTGTTGTTCCCTAAGCTGCCTGGCCGAACAGCCCCGAGTCCCTGAGGAAGGCCATGGCCACGATCGGGCTTTCCCACAGAGCTCTCATTGAGTGTAGATTGTGTTGTTGGCGGAAGTGGTTGTGTGAAATGCAGTCTTCTATGATGTGTTTAATGGTCTCTGGGGGTGCTGTGTTACATCCCGGGCAGGCGTCGACAACGGAGTCATCCAGTCTCTTCTGATAGCTCAGGAGAGCTGGATGGTGTCCGCATCTCAGCCTGGCCAGGTGGACTCTGTCCTCGCGAGAAAGGGAGGATTCGGAAGGATGGATTTCGGGAGGTCGTGCATGCAGCTGCGTGTTGTCTGTGAGTGAGTGGATGGATCGGTGAGAGATATGAGTATGGATGTGCTTCTGGAAGTTGGTTCGGGGTGGGCAGGGAGGGAGAGAGGACAATAATTGTGTGTGATACCGTGTGCTGGGTGTTGTTTTGATATTTCTTGGTGTCTGTGGGTGTGTTGCCATGTAGTTTAGTGGGTGGTCTTGGTTCGTGGAGGCTGCTGCCAGGAATTGAGTGCCTCTCATGTCCAGATGGTCTTTGACTTTGAGGATTTGGTTTCTTGATGTAGGTGATCTGTGGGTGCAGTAGCTGTGCAGCCTGTAATGATCTTCAGGGCTTTGTTTTGAATAGTCTGTAAAGTCTTATGATGTGTTTCAGCTAGGTTAGAAGCCCAGGCGGGGCTTGCGTATTCCATCACTGATCTTATGTATTGTTTATATACTGTGGTGGTAGTGTCTTTGTTGTGTCCAAATTTTGTGTGAGCAAGTGACCTGAGGGCGTTAAGTCTGGGTGTCAGTTTCTTTTTAATGTTTGTGGTGTGCTGTTTGAATGTCATATGAGTATCATATGTTACTCCTAGGATTTTGGGTGTGTGTGTATGTGGTACGGGGGTGTTGTTTATGGTGAGTTGAGGGATGTATTCGTGTTCTCCTGGCCAACTTGTGAGCAGGGTTGCGGTGGATTTGGCTGGGGCTAGATTAAGTCTGTTTGTAGTGCACCATCCATGTAGTGGTTGAGATAGGGTTTGACGGAGATCTGTTGCTCTTTTTGGGTCATGGTGTGCATGTGAGTGGATGTCATCTGCATAGGAGGCTAAGTTTATGTGGGGCGTATTGGGTGTATATCGTGCATGTACAGATTGAAGAGTGCGGGCGATAGGACGGATCCTGTGGGACTCCGTTTGGAAAGTTTCTGATTTAGGTGAATGACCGGCAAAAGATACGTGGCACATCTGCCTGCTAGGAAGTTGGCCAGCCACCTTTTTGTGTTGTTGTGCATGTTTGTTTTGTAGATTTTGTTTGTTAGGTTGTGGCGGGGGATGGCATCGAAGGCTTTACTAATGTCGAGTGTGGCTAATAGTGATCTGTGTGGTGGTCTAGCTGAGTTGATGCCGTCGAAAGCTCTTTGTGTAATGTCTGTGAGAAGAGTGTTTGTGGAGTGCAGTGGCCTAAAGCCATGTTGTGTTGGAGCTACAACTGAACCAGTTGACTTAGAGAGCTCTACTCAATGCCAGTCTACAGGTACGAAACAGCACTACGTTTGGAGATGCGTGGTACTTCGGTAGCAGTTAAAATAACAAAGATACGGTAGCCTAGGCATAGACGTTTTTCAGCCAAATCGCCCGGGTTTCGGGGATATCTTATAGAATGTGAAACCGGTCTGTGAGGGTTAACATGCCAAATATTAACTGGGTAAATTGTACTACATTAGCGGGAAGATATAGTATGGAGTATAATTTATCGAGACGGTGAGGGCTTGCTTCTTGACACAACATATTAATGAAATTATAAGATACAGAGGGGAGACACGAGGTAGTGTTATAGACTTGATATTTAGCAATGAGGAAATTGTTGAGGATATAATATTAGATAGTCCAATCGGGCGTAGTGATCATGCGCGTATAACATTTACTTGCAATGTCGAAGTAGAGGAGAAGACTTGTAAAAAGAAATATAATGTATGAGAGAGCGGGACTATGAACTTATGAGACATTACCTAAATTTAGACTGGAAGGAATATTTGGGTGTTGGAGATGTTGAGGAAATGTGGACAAAATTTAAATGAAAATTAGAGGAAGTGATAAATATATGTGTACCAGTAAAAGAATTTAAGGATACGTCAAGGTTAAGGAGAAGGACTAATGAAGATCTGCCAATGAACCGGAAACTGTGGGCACTAATAAGAAGAAAGAAGTGTCTGTGGTCAAGATTAAAACTAATGAGAATGTATATAGTGATACCAACCAGAGGGAATTTCAAGAAGTAGATCTGGAATGTAGACAAATAAATAATAAAGTTAGAAATGAAACAAGGAAAGGGATAAAGAATAAGGAACGCGTTGTAGCAAAGCATGTCAAGGAAAAACCAAATTTTGTTTGGAAGTACAGTACAAGTACTGTATGTCCGAGAGAAGTTAACGAGTATATCAGGAATGCCAGACCTCTTTGTAGGTGAAGATATCACGATTAAAACAAAAACAGATAAAGTAAAGGTGGAGATACTAGCAAAGTACTTTAGAGAGGTTTTCACTGTGGAACCGGTTGGGGAGGCACCCAGTCTTCCAAGCAAGCAAGTACTGTACCTACATTGAAGGTCATGGAGTTCTCACTAGCAAAAATAAAGAAGACCATTAACCCTTGGAATCCAGGAGGCTTCATATGAGGCAAAACATACTTTGGTTAGGAGTCTGGGAGGCTTCATATGAGGCAAAATCAAAATCAAATGGTTTAAATTGAGCGGGCGGATTTTTGTTTATGCGTGGGCGACCGCAGCGCCCACAAGCAGAAACTAACACGCAGCATCAGTTGTTATCTCGCATCCAAGATGGCTGGAGCTAATCCGAAAAAAATCGCTGTGTCCGAAAGTTTGCCCGCCGCCGCGGCCCCTACGCCTAAGAAAGGCAAGGCTAAACCCACCAAAAAGCCAGTGATAAGTCCCGGTGGTGTTACACGGAAACTTGCAGAGTTAAGTGATCAGGCTGATGAACTTAGTGAGATTGAGAGTGATTTTGACGAAGAAAGAAGTGGTTAGTGAAGATGTGATGAAGTGGAAGATGGCAAAGAATTTCAGGGCTTTCATAGTACTGATGTTGAGGATGACGATGATGGATGTGGTGAACATCATGAAGGTGATGAAAGTGTTAGTGACATGTTGTTGTTGTTGATGATGCTTTTATTTTATACTAGCCCACTGGGCCTAGGCCCTCTCAAGGCTAGTGGTGGAGGAGGTGGTACAGAGTTTAAAGGCACGTATATGTCAGTAGTTATATGTCATTGTATAAATTTATCGCTCTCAGGAAGTGACGAATAGGGGTGAAATTGAAAGAGTCTGAGTCAGAGAGGATGCCATGTAATGAGGTGTTCAGCAAGAATCTCCGTCTTTCAGATGCATAGACGGGACAAATACAAAGAAAGTTAAAAACAGTCAATGATGTATGGCAATGTTGGCATTCAGGTGGCGGACCACGAGGGGTGGACATCAGGTAACCATGTGTGAGGCGTGTGTGGCCTAAACGTAATCTAGTTAATAGGGTTTGGTCTTCACGTGAACCATTAATTGAAGAGGGCCACAAGTGTATGTCATCCTTAATGGAGCGAAGGTGGCCAGTTAATGGTTGCGCTCTCCATTCAACTCGCCCAAGCGTCATAAAACATGGCGACGGAGGACAGGGAGCATATCCTCCGAACGCAGCAAAGTAGTAGAGGGTGCACCATGACACGCTTGCTTAGCGAGGAAGTCCGCACGCTCATTCCCGGGAATTCCTACATGCGCGGGGATCCAGCACAGTGTGATGGAGTACGAGTAGCGCACTGTAATTTGTGTATTGTGTGGATGATAGTCTTGACCAATGGGTCCTTGGGGGCAAATACACATAAGGCTTGCAGCGCACTCTCTACAGATAACGACCCGTGGAGAGTTCCTCGACAATGAAGAGATGGTGCTTAAAGCACCTTGAATAGCCCATAATTCAGCAGTGAAAAACCGTGGAGTGATGGTGTAAGGTACTTTGATACAAGCCATGGTCTGAGACTGCAGCGCAACCCACGGCATCCGCAGTTTTCGAGCCATCGGTGTAAATGAAAACAGCCGGGATGTGATCATCAAGATGTTTGTAAAGCGAGATGTCGACATTGAGATGGGGCTTGGGCATCAAGTTGATCCGCTAAGTGAAAGCAAACTGTAGGGTGTTTAGGGTCCACGGAGTGATGTGACTAGGAGGGGGAGTTATGGGAGGAATGGTGATTACTGTAAGTGGAGAGCAATTGGCAAGACAACATTGGGAATGGCACTGGAATGTTTTGAACGATAGTAGCTGTGGAATGGAATAGTTCTTAGTAGAGGGGGTCATTGACGGAGGCGAACAGCCGTACACATGAGGACTAATCGACGGTGGTAGGCTAGAGGTAAGGTCCCAGCCTCACATAGGATATTGGAGACACCGGAGAGGAACGGAATGCCCCCGAGCTAATGCGGATGGCCCAAATGGTGTACGCTGTCGAGGGTTCCTAATGTGGAAGCAGAGGCCGTGCCATAGACAGGGCTACCATAATCTAGGGCTGAGAGGATGGTAGCTCTGTAGAACAGTAAAAGCGTAGCGCGATCTGCGCCCCAATGGACTCGTGCGACTGTTTTCAGAACATTCATTCTCTGGAGGCAACGTGCCTTTAAGCAGGCAATGTGACTCTTCCAATTGAGGTGAGTATCAAAGATTAAACCAAGGAACCTGGTATGTGGAAGGATCTGAATATTAGAAATGTCCCATGGTGAGAGTAATGGACTGTTTACGTAAATGTCGAATATTTCTATAGAATACAACGGCGTTAGTCTTTTCAGCAGAAAATTGAAAACCAGCAGTGGATGCCCAAGAGTGGATGGATTTTAGAGCAATGTTGAGACACCGTTGTATGTGATGTCAGACTGGGAGAAGTATAATATATTGCGAAGTCGTCCACATACAAGCTATACGATATTTCAGGTGGGAGGCTGCGTATGACACTATTGATCGCCATAATAAAGAGTAAGCTGCTAAGGGCACATCCTTGTGTTATTCCATTAATTTGTGACATAATGTCCGATAGGAGACCATTATTTTTGACCTGGAATGTACGGTTAGAGAGAAAATTTTGTAAAAAAGCAGGGAAGAGGACCCCGCATGCCAGAATCGTGTAAAATTTTTAAAATCCTGTGTCTCCATGGTGTGTCATAAGCCTTAGCAATGTCAAAAAATATTGCCACTGTGGGTTGGTCTGGAGAACCCATCACGTATTTGGTGTTCAAGGCGAATAAGTGAGTGCAGTGTAGAACGGCCAGGGCTGGGAACCATTCTGATATGGGGATAGGAGGGCATGTGACTCAGCGTAATGTAAAAGTCGAGGATTGATAATTTTTTCCATTAATTTGCAGAGGCATGAGGTAAGCACAATCGGTCTGTAATTTGTGGGAAGACTATGATCTTTTCCAGGCTTCGGTACGGGTATAGTGTAAGCATTGCCGCCAAGACGGTGGGAAGTAGTTACTTATCCAAAACTGATTGTACAGTTGTAAAAGATGTTGTAGCGCACGTGGATGGAGGTGACGGATGAGAGCGTACGAGAATCCATCCGGGCCAGGAGTAGTCGTCTGTACACAGGTCGAGCGCGTGTCGCAATTCCGGAATTGAAAAAGGGGTGTTATATTCATGTGTTTTCCCGCTATGAAAAGATAGCGGGCGAGATTCTCCATACATTTATAACGAAGAAATTGACGAGGCAATGACTGGTCTGAGCTGACGTGACAGAAATGTTTGGCATGTATGGCAGCGATGTCAAGAGGGTCATGTGTAAGCGAGTCCGAGGCAGGGTCTTTGAGTGGAGAAAGGGGAGGCCGTACAGTGCGACCGTTGATACTGCGAACCTTTTTCCATAATGTAGAGAGGGGGGAGCGGGAAGTGAAGGACGAGATATATGATCGCCATGAAAAGTATCTTGTTGTCAAGGATACTGCGTTTGACAACTGCACAGATCTTGTTATAGAACGTTTTAAGGGAAATTTTTTCAATTAGTAGATGGTTATAAGGTCAAAGTAACGATTAGTGGAAAAAAGTCGGGGGGAAACAGTCTTTAACCCTCCAGCCCCAGGGGGCTATAGCTTACGACTGTGCTCCGGTACCGGGTGTTTTGACGATCTTTGGCCTATGTTAACTACTCTGTAAGTCAATGAATATGTCATGTAATGTTGTGGAAAAAAAAGAATAATGTTCCACAAACCTTCCTCTGTCGAATGGCGTTGAGTAGAGGTCTCTAGCCCTCTGGTTGCATAATGGTGAGCGCGGGAAGACGAGTGCTTTTCGGCGGCAAATTCTTCCCGCGTTCGGACGCGTCGCCTCGGCCATGGCTACGACGCACCTAGCCGCTCGGCGCGCCAAAGTATTTATCTCCCTTAGACGATTTTAGTGTTTGATATTGAGAATGTGATGTTTATTTGATATTTTCTAGTTATTTTGAGGCCCAATTATATAAAATATGTTTATTAGGGTATCACTGTCACTGATATTGCTAATTTTCACTCGATACCGTACATTTTATTAGTAATTGAGGTAGCTTATTGTTGTATTAGGCACTGATTATTCGTTATCACAGGTGTTTATTATACTTTGGCCATCAAATATTAGGTCTTGTGTCACTTTCACTTTGACAAATATGCTTTAGAGAGTGTCACTGTCACTGATAATGCTTCTTTTCACTCGATACCGTACATTTTATTAGTAATTGAGGTAGGTTATTGTTGTATTAGGCACTGATTATTCGTTATCACAGGTGTTTATTATACTTTTGGCCATCAAATATTAGGTCTTGTGTCACTTTCACTTTGACAAATATGCTTTAGAGAGTGTCACTGTCACTGATAATGCTCATTTTCACTCGATTACGTACATCTTATTAGTAATTGAGGTAGGTTATTGTTGTATTAGGGCACTGATTATTCGTTATCACAGGTGTTTATTATACTTTGGCCATCAAAATATTAGGTCTTGTGTCACTTTCACTTTGACAAATATGCTTTAGAGTGTGTCACTGTCACTGATAATGCTCATTTTCACTCGATACCGTACACTTATTAGTAATTGAGGTAGGTTATTGTTGTATTAGGCACTGATTATTCGTTATCACAGGTGTTTATTATACTTTGGCCATCAAATATTAGGTCTTGTGTCACTTTCACTTAGTTATATGATTTGTAAACGTTTTATATACAATTTATTGTGTCTTTTTTCACTGATTTATATATTTCTATAGGTTCTAATCATATGAATGTCACTTGGTATATACATATGGGCACTTTACATATTATTATGGTGTAATTGTATTTGTATCAATGTTCTCATAATACATGACTTTTGTATTACAATACATTGGTTTTCTTCCACATTTTGCCTATATATAATTATAGTGTACATATTGTCATTTTATTTGGCAATTTCAGTATGATTATTAGAACTCCAGCTTGGAGTGGTATCAAAGAAGCAATCTACAGCACAGAGTGCCACCTTGCACTCCACACACTCCAGGGTTGACTTTTTACCTGACCTCGGCTTCACCCTGCTGTTGTAGCAGACATGGCACCGCTTCTGCTGTGTTCTTCCGGATTCATTCTGAGGCAGGGAACCAAGCCTGTGCCTAGTCAAGTATTGAGCAGACTGCAAGCGGTCAATAACGGCGGGCCCAGGATGTGCCACTGCCCTCTGTGGCATAGCATACTTCTCCAGGAGCTCCGTCAACACCTGCTTTTGGAACCTCCGCAGGCTATTGAACTTCATGGGTGTGTTCACATTCCGAAGCTTGTATATGTTGTAGGCATTCAGAACTGACATGCCCACCATATGCAGAAAGATCTTCTTGTACCATCTGCACGAGGTTACGCAGGCTAGTCAATGAAGCCTATCTGCATGTCGGACTTGTCCACCAGCCTCATGTTGATGTTGTAGTCCAGGACAGCATCGGGCTTGGTCACCCTGGCCTGGGTGCGGCGATCCACCTTGCCAGTCTACACCATTTCCCCCTTGTGGATGGTGGTCAGGAGGTTGACCTTCCGCTGGTCGTGCCAGTGGATAGCCAGAATGGGCCCCGAATTCTTCTTGAACACATCACCTTTTTTGGTCTTTGGAGGGAAAGGTGGCATGCCCTTCCTTTTCCCTCGTACTGTGCCTACAGTCCCCGTCTTGCGCTCATGCAGGTACTGTGAGAGAGTGGGGGACGTGTAATAATTGTCCGTGTAGAGGACGTGGATTCTTGTGAAAGTAGCGGTCCATCATGGCTTGCACCACTGCTCCGCCAAAGCCAATGAGGGGGTCCACAAGCAAGTCCCTTCCTTCCCGCTGTAGACCAGGAAGTCCAGGACATAGCCAGTTTGGCAGTCGCACAGCACAAAGAATTTTATGCCAAAGCGATGTCTTTTTGAGGGGATGTACTGCCGGAAGCTGAGTTTTCCCCGGAACAGCACAAGAGACTCGTCAATGACGACCTTGCGGAAGGGCTTGAAGTAGGAGGTGAAGCGTTCTCGCATCATCTCATACAACGTCCTAATCTTCCACAGCTTGGCTGGGAGGTGGACGTCAAGGTTGGTGACAAGATGGAGCGCTGCGAGGATATCAAGGTAACGGTCGCGAGACATATATTTCCCGAAGGCAGGGGTGGATATCAGATCATTGGTGATCCAATAGTCAGGCAACCTATGCTTCTTGACATGAGGCATTAGCATGGTGAGTGCCAGGAACACCATGAACTCTTATGAGTCACTGGGGTCCACTGCCTCATGTGGCCCTTGGTCACCTTTCCCAAAAAGTGGACCTGGAATTGGTGCTGCTTATTTGTCTCTTTGACAACATAGCCTACCACCTCCTCATCAAAGAAGGCCCCAAACAGTTCGTGTGGTGGAGCATTGGGGCCTGCAGGAAAATTGGGGGTAACGCCTGAACCCTCCAGTACCTCATCAAAAGCTGGCACATCAGGGTTGTATGCATCCTCATCAACTACGTCTTGCCACTGAAAAACGTAGAATGGGTCTTGTCTACGCTGACGAGGAGCTCCAGCTGGTGGCCCAGCACGCCCACGGCCAACTCGGGAGGCGCGCGCCTAGGGCGGCGAGGGCGGCGGCCAGGGCGGTGGGCAGCACGACGGGCAGCACGACGCCGGGCCAAGCGGATGGGTCGAGGGTCGTCGATGTCCATATAGTCATCGTCAGAGTGGTCATCTTGCCCTGACGGTGGGACCTATGTAATCATGGCCAGAGTCTTGAGAGAGGTGCCCTTCATCATCAGTGGCCCCCACATAATCTGGCGGGGAACCAGTGATGCGTGGGCGGCGTTGGGTGGGCGAGGTGGGGAAGGAGTGGGCAGGTGAGGCTGTGTCCCCTTGAGGTCCCGGGCTCCTTGGCCTGCGACGAGTGACAGAAAGCAATGTTTCACTGTCACTAGGGCCAGGTATTGGTGATGCGAGCTCAAAGACTTCTTCAGGAAGACATGTTGAAGGGGGGAGAGGTGGGGAGGAGCGTGGGGAAAGTTGGGGGGACGTATGGCTGGGGCCGGCCGGGGTGGACGCCGCGGGAGCCTCGAACAAAACTCTCTTACTTTTCTTAATTTTCTTGGTATATTTCCTACCTTTCCCCTTTTCGGCAGCAGTATGTCTCCTGTCGGGGGACCTAGGAGGCAAATAGGCCGAAAGTGTGGGGTCCTCAGCCCTTGGCAATGGTGGGGGTGCTGGGGAAGAATCCGGGGCATCCGGGTCATCTTGTGTGGCCGTGGGTAGATAAGGGAGACAATGGCGGACGAGAAGGGTCACCACGCTGACCCTCACTCACAGCCTCATCCTCACCAAGTAGTTTTGCTTGTTCCCTAGTTGCCGCGGCCGCCTTCTCAAGTATTTTCTGCTTATACAAATGTAGCTTGAAAGGCGATTTACCTGGGGAAGGGCTTGGCGTCGTGTCACTTAAGCGAAATTTGGTGAGTGGCCTTGAACTCTCCCACTCGGTCACTCTCTCAAGTTCACTGTCTTTAGGTAAACCAGCTTCCTCAACAACTGGTACATCACCTTCATCACTCTCATCACTGTCATGTTCTCTCGCAAATCCCAGGAATTGCTCCTCTTTATCACTCTCATGGACATAATCACTCGACTTATAATTACTGGAGTCGTCACTGACTTCATCATCAACATTATGCTTGGCATCAGCTCGCTCATAAAGTCTCAATGTCGTCTCAATACCTCCGGGAGATAAAACACATTTTAGGCGATGGCGTCGGGGTAAGGCGGTACGAACAAGCAAGGGCGTCGTAGGAAGCACGGTATCGGACACAGCGGAATCACTATTTGGCGTACTGTCC
Organism: Paralithodes platypus; assembly: GCA_032716605.1. Lineage (NCBI taxonomy): Eukaryota > Metazoa > Arthropoda > Malacostraca > Decapoda > Lithodidae > Paralithodes > Paralithodes platypus. The sequence continues at coordinate 31,456,060 of CM064541.1, read as the reverse complement.
ATGATGGCGTCGGGGTAGATACTGTTGCTGTGGGGGAGTTTACGCCTGGTGGCGCCACCTACCGTCCCACGATACCGAAAATGTACGCGCGGCATTCGAAAGCACGCATGCAAGCAATGGGCGTTCAAGAGCCCTTCCGGGTTGCGCGGGCCGAGGTTGTTATGGGCGTTCAAGAGCCCATCCGGGTTGGAGGGGTTACACGCCCCTGCCTAACACCTCAGGACGCTTAAGAAGGCGTTCCACACGATGCTTGAATTTTATCATTTGGGCTAGAGTGGGCGTCCACCAAGGGACCTGGCGAGGGTGCGTCAGCGAGGAGGTAAGCGGGATATGAGTGCGAGCAATGGAGTACAGGAAGGACGAAAAATAATCAAAATTGTGTGCAGGGGAGGAGGTAGGGGAGAAGTCCGAAACGTCTGCAGAGGAGTGCGTATAAGACGTCCAATCGGCTTTAGAGAGATTATAACTCGATATTTGAGGGGAGGATGCAGGGCACAAATACTTAAGGAGTATAGGGTAGTGGTCGCTGGAGAAGCGATCCTGTAAAAACTGACCAGTCAAATAGGGGAGCTGCGTCATCCGAGGCAAAGGAAAGATCAACAGCGGAAAATGTACAGTGGGTAGCAGATCTGTAGGTGGGGTGTCAAAGTTGAGACAACAAAGAGTAGAATGAAGGAGATATTTTCAATCTTCTTGCCTGGGATGTCTGTGTTTGGGTTGCCCCAAAGGGGAGAGTGTGCGTTAAAGTCGCCCAGAATAAGGTACGGTGGGGTCAGTTGTTGTATTATTGATGAAGGTCTGAAATATTGTAATGACAGGAGGGTTGATTGGAGGAGCAAACAGTCAAGGAAGGAAGGTTTGGCAATGAAATGGAGACGGCAGTTGTTTGAAAAGGGCTGGGGGTCAAGGGTTGACAGGAACAAATACGCACTTATAGTGCACAAGGATGGCCGTTCGGAGATGTGAAGGGGTTATAGGGGAGCTAGCAGCAACAGTATAATGCCTGGCGGGAAAAACAAAATTACCTACATGTTGGAGGTAAAAGCATAATGATGTATATAATTTAAATAATCGTTGTAATTCTCCCCTACGGAGGCGAGTTTGGTATCCGTTTAATTCCATTGCAAAATGTTATATGCCATCAAGAATAGGATTGTCAGAGTCAACGACAATAGTGGTCTCTTGAAGAGAGTCTGGTAAAGGTTGTGAGTGTGGAGAGGGTTGTGTGGATGGAGGTGAAGGGGTAGATGTAAGGTCTGTAAATTTTTCAGAAATAGCTGTGAATTGTGTGACAAGTTAGGAACAAGGGTGGGGCAGGTGGAGGAGTTTTTGGCGCCAGAGTGTTCATAAATAGATAAGCGGAGGTAACATCTTCATCAGGGTTAGGGGGAAGTGTACGTGTGGTGACAAATTCCTGCGTCCGAGCAAGGAGGCAGGGATCCGTGGCACAGATATGGGGTGTGATGTAATTACGGAAACAAATTGGACATCCACATTTGTCAGGTGGGACATTGGTGTGACATATCAATACAGGAGATTGTGAGGGGCTCGGGGTATGATGAGTCTTTATCGAAGGTCCGTCAGATGATGGTGTCGTAGGGTTAGCAGGAGTTTGTGGGGGAATGTCCCTAGGTTTGGGAGCATCGGGATCTGGGGAGCGGCTAACGGAACATGTCGCTCAAGGTTACAGGGAGGATCAGGCGTGGTGAGGGTGGTACGCACATTGACAGGAGGTCGGTGAACATCAAATCGGGATTGTGATAGCTCTATATTAGTCAAGTCAGAATCCAACAGGTTATTGTCCTTCAGGAATCTCTGCATCAAGTCCTTGGGCGTAGGATCAGATCACAAATATGGGTGACACAATAACAAGGAGTCGGGTGAATTTGAGCATCTTCCGCTGGAGCTCGCTTGGAAAGAAATTTGTGAAGATGTTCGGTGAGTACTGTACGGTAGAAGTCTTGTGCTGAAGTAGAAAGAATCGGCCGCAGTTATGGCAGCAACAGTCCGGATCGTGGGTAGGCATAACCCACTTCTGTGTGGTGGAACAGAGTTTCGAGGTCCGGGATAATGACCGGATAGGACTTGCAACCTTACGCTTTTTCCGAGGCTGCGACAGGGTGGAGTGAGATTGGGGAGAAGTCTCTATATCTGGTACTGTGTTACATTCCATGAGGTTCTCTTCGGCAGTCATGTTCCAAAACTCAGTATCATCGGTCAAGTTAGTAAATCCCTCGAACCTGTTAGAGGTGAATAGGTACGGGGAGTTAAGGTGAACTAAACGGAAGGTATCATTGGTGGGGTAATGTTGTGGGCTAATAGGAGGTGCCGGAGGCTGCTCTGGACGCTGGTGGTCAGAGGAGTCAGCGGGTGTAGTTGATTCATACCGTCGATATGGAGGAGATTTACCTTCCTGCCTTAATTGTGCTGCAGCAGACCGGAAGGGGTCCTTTTGTGGCCTGTAAATGTAATACGTCACGATGAAACGCAAAGTGCGGGCATGTTCTGTCATTGGCTTTGTGGGACCCGTCACAATTTGCACAACGGGGCGCGCTGACTTGACAATTGTTGAGAGCATGTTGTTCTGAGCCGCAATTTAAGCAACGCGCAGTGAGAGCCCGACACCGTGGGGTTGAATGCCCAAGCTTCCAGCAATTTGTGCATTGTCTCGGCTTGTTAACATACCTTCGTACCTGCAGTTGGCGACCTGCAAGACGGACATGCATAGGGAGGTCATGGCGCTTAAAATAGATTTTGACAATGCGTAGTGGGGGCCGATTTCCACGCTGAGGAGCAGTATAAGTGTCAACTTTAACAACAGTGGGGTCAGTTCTTTGCAATAATTTTAAGATACGATTGGTTGAGTCTGTAAAGCTCTGATCTGCAAATTCGAAGTCGGAAGGGAGCACAACCGTGCCAGTACACTGATTCAGGAATTCATCTGGTTTACCTGTGTATCAGTCGTTGGGGGTGTCGAGGTAGGCTTGTAAGGCTTCTGATTGCTCCTGTGTTTGCACCTCAATCATGCGCTTGGCCGATCCAACAGCATGCATGGTGAAGTCACCAATATCTTGTGCGAGAGTATCGTATAGACTGAAATCATCCATAGGTTCACCAGAGACCGTGAAAAACCGTGACCAATCAGGGGGACTGAACATAGCGTTATAAGTGTCCTTCGAAGCAGGGGTATACGTGTTACGTTTACGCCTTTGTCGGTTATGCGAAGGTACGAACGGTTGAAGCGTGTGAATGGCAGAGGAAATACCGGCAAGGTCTTTCCTGTACCTGCATCAATGGCTCGTTGAGATCGTGGAGGTACAGAAGCAGGTTTAATTGAGGTAGTAGATCCTGCATCCGGAGGGAAGATGGTAACAGATGGAGTCACAGACGGGTCAGGGATGCAAGAAGCATCCGTAGGGGTGTCAGCTGAGGGCATGCGAGGTTCTTCATTAAGGTTGTCAACGGAATGAAGAGGTAGGCTAAGGCTAGAATCATAATCTGGTAATTTAGAAGTTAAAGTCGAGACTGTGGGGTTGTCATCACTATTATTGATCACAGAGGCAGTACTATGCATAGGAATTGATGCCGGGGAGATCACCTGATGGATCTCACTACCCGACGATGGAGAATTCGTCACAGTGACCTTAGGAGGTTTGCCAAGGTCTGTGGGTGCCATGCCTGAGTGGGGAACTCCGGCACTGTTGGCAGCAGGGGAAGGGTCCTTGAGGCAGTCCAATTTTCTCGCAGGGCGGGGGGTCGGCGTCGGAGGGGGCAATTTTAGATTCCATAGGACGAATATTTCTAAATTCATCTGAGTCAGATTCCAAACCCACCATGGAGCCACAATTAGAGGACGGGACGACCGCCCTAGGAATTCTTGCAGATATACACCCCGACTAATGCACCTTAAGGGCCGTCGATCCGTCGATCGCCGACCCAGCACAAGGGTTAGGGTTTGGCATAAAAGTTTCCCCTCGCTCTAACACGTCGGGTACCACAGTTCGACGGGTGTAGGGATTGCCGACCCACAACACCCTCCAACGAAACCAAAGAGTGAGTACGGTCGTTTACCTCATGACAGTCACGGTGCTCCCAAAGGAGGGGGCAGCGGGAAGAAGGGAAAAACGGAAAACAGAAAGGATGAGAAATGATAGGGCCCACTACAATTAGTGGGGGGGGGCAGGAAGGGTGGGCATGCGGGCATGCCCCCCCCCCCTCCCGCCTCCGTCAGCCCCCGCACGTGTTCAAAAGTGAAACCAACGAAGCAGGCAGAGCGGGGGAGTGTTAGTGACATGGGAAGTGTTCTACCCGCATCTCGTGACACAAGATGGGGACTCCTTCCCCGGCAAAAATAGCCAGTTGTTTTTATAGGAGGGCTGTGCTAGATAGTGAAAGGAAGGAGGCACGGGAGGCGGCCGTAAGGGAAAAAGGTGATGATGCTGATAGTGAGGATGAGAGTGAAGAGTCGAGCGTGGGTAGGCCTATTCCTTTGTCTCCCGGGCACTCGTCACCCACGGTTGGTGCGGCACTGTCCCATGACCCACAGCCATCAACAAGTGGTGCAAGTGGTGCAAGTGGTCAACGCACCTCCAAAAGGGTCTTGTTCATGGCCACAGGGGGGGGGGGGGGGGGGGGGGGGTGGGGGGGGGGGGGGGGGGGGGGGGGGGCATATACCAGCATCTCAGGCCCTAACCTGCCCCAAAAATGCTCTCGCCGCCAAAAATCTTCAGAGCCAACTAGCTCACCTTCACCACCCACTAGCCCACTCCACCAGTCGCCGCTTGATGTATCACCACAAAGTGACAACCACGATCCCACGTATGACCCTGAAGACACCCACGACTATGGCCGCCCTTCAAGATACATCGACGACCACGGCACAGATTCTGGGGCTGATGATTTTGACCTGCCAGACAACCCTGTTGTGGACGAAGCAGAGTTGGTGGACAACCCAGCACCCCAACGTGGGCATGGACGTCCCCGTGCTCGGGGTGGCCCTGCCCTTGGACGTGGCCGTGCCCTTGGACGTGGCCGTGCCAGGAGCTCTGCTGGTCAGCGTGGGCGTGGCCGCCCCTGCTGCTGGCGATGCCCCTGCTGCGGCCCGTCCCCGTGCCAGGCATGCTGATGTCTGGATTTGGGAGGATGGGGCCACCTTTCAGCCAAAAGATGCCACCTTTGATAACGCCCAACATGCCGCTGGGGTTCATCCATCTTTCCCTGGGGGACCCAACTCAACACCTGCCGAGCTTTTCAAAGCTTTTTTCGACAATGAGGTCATGTCATATGTTGTCGTTGAGACTAATAAGCAGAAGGCCCTCAGTGAACACCTCAGTGGAAAGACCCATAGTGCCCATATTGAAGGCCTGGCTACCTGTCACCATTGCCCAATTGTATGTGTTCATAGCACTGACCATACTCATGGCACATGTAAAGAATCATCGGCTGGCAGACTACTGGCTCACAGGCGACATAATTGCCACACCTGCTTTTGGCAAATTTATGTCCTGGGACCGCTACTTCGCCATACTTGGTAACCTGCACTTTGTTACCAACACCAATGTACACCGACCAGACCGCCTGTGGAAGATAAGGGGATTCTACGACATGATGAAGGCCAAGTTTTCCACATTCTTGAAGCCTTTGCAAAAGGTCGTGATCGACGAGTCTCTTGTGCTGTTCCGGGGGAACCTTCACTTCCGGCAGTACATACCATCCAAGAGAAATCGATTCGGCATCAAGCTCTTCGTCCTCTGTGACTGCAAGACGGGTTATGTGCTGGACTTCATTGTCTACAGTGGAAAGGAGGGGGAGGTGCTTGCCGATCAAGAAATAGGGTTCGGTGGAGCAGTGGTGAAGGCGATGATGGATCGTTACTTCAACAAGAACCACATACTCTACACGGACAACTATTACACGTCCCCCATCCTCACCCAGTACCTAACAGACACCAAACCCAGACTGAGGGCACAGTACGGGGGATCTATCTATCTATCTATTGCCTGACGCCGTGATCCCCGAAGGGGTGGCCACGAACGAACCGCCCCCATGCACCTCTGTCCCCAGTCAGTCGACGCCCCTCCCCCCAACCAGCACCGCCTTCGTTCATGTAGTTCCTCACTCCATCCTTCCACCTCATATTCGGTCTACCTCTCCCCCTCTGTCCCTCCACCTCGCTCTCGTACACCCTCTTAGTCATTCTCTCGCTTTCCATACGTTCCATATGGCCGAACCATCTCAAGTTGTTCCTTTTCACACTTTCCAGCACATCTACCTCCACACCACACCTCCTTCTTACTTCCTCATTAGTCTGTCTATCCCTCCATGTAACTCCGCACGCACTCCTTAAGTAATTCATTTCCACTGCTCTCACTCTTGGTCTGAGTCTCTCAACCAACGTCCATGCTTCGCTTCCGTAAGTCAGTGTCGGGATTACCACACTGTCATGCAAGGACTTCTTCACTTCCATACTGACCACCCTATTTCTTGTTACTGCTTTTAGCGTTCCTACAACCCTCTTCCCCTGTTGTACCCTCTCCCGCACCTCTTCATCCATAGTCCCATCTTTACTCAACACACTGCCCAGATACTTAAAAGATGGGGGATGAGGAAGAATATGCCAGAATTCCCCCAAAAAACCAAGAAGAAGGACATCTTCCTGAAAAAACATGGTCCGATGCTGGCAATCCATTGGCACGACCATATGAAGGTCAACATGATCAGCACCATCCACAAGGGCAACCTGGTTGACTCTGGCAGTCAACCACAGGACCAGGGAGCCCATCATGAAGCCAGATGCAGTTATGGACTATAACATAAACATGCGTCTGGTTGACAAGTCAGACATGCAGGTCGGCTTCATCGACTGCCTGCAGACCTCCTGCAGGTGGTATAAGAAGTTCTTCCTGCACATGATGGATGTGTCTGTGCTGAACGCGTACAACCTGTACAAGCTCATGAACCCCACAATGCCCAGGAAGTACACAAACCTTCGGAGATTCCAGAAACAGATGATTCTGGATCTCATTGGGGAATATGCCCAACCTGAGTATTCCCCACGAGCTCAACATATGCCAGGAGTTGGCACTATGTACCGCACATACGCTGCCGAACACCACAGGAAGCACAGGATCGTCGCCCTTCCAGTAGCTGGTGGTCGCAAGAGCCAGAAACGGTGCCATGTCTGCAGCCACACCACCCGAAGACCCCAGAAAACCACCAAAACCTCGTATGAGTGCCAGGAATGTCAGGTAGCACTGTGCATCACACCTTGCTACAATGATTTCCACATCCTGGTACACTTATAAGTGGCACCGAGCCTGAGAACGCTAGTGAAAGTGACACTAAAACAATAAAACACTATGTGCAAGTGAAAGAGACACTATTCTATAATTATTATAAGTGAAAGTGACACTAAAAACAATATAATAATATGTGCAAGTGAAAGAGACATAACTATATATTAGTAACTATTCAATAAGTATTTATAAGTGAAACCTGAAATAATAAGTGAAAGTGACACTAAAAACAATATAACAATATGTGCAAGTGAAAGAAACAACAAAATGTAATAATTACAAGTGTAAATTACGCTACCGTACGGTACCGTACGCTTGCGTAGCCTAGCCTCCCTAACCTAGTAAGTGAAAGTGACACACAAGGTATAACAAGTAATAATAACTCAATAATAACAGTGAGTGACAATAATTCATAACAAGAAGAGTAATAACAGTGAAAGTTACATAATAATATACAATAACAGTGAGAGTGCCGAAAATATGTTATATAAAGTTTCATATAACTCAAATAATGGTTGAAAAAATAATAAATGACACAATAATATGACATTATCTCCATAAAAAACATAATATTGTGTACCGGTACCTAAGTCACCGAAGCGACGAGTGACTTAGTGCGGGCTAGCCAGGGTCGCGGCGAAGCGTTCGAACACAGGCAAAAATATGCGGAAAATTACCTCCATTCCCATCATCATATCTCGGCAACCACTTGTCGTAGCGATGTCAACTCAACGCCAGTCTACAGACGAAGGTTGGTTTTACACTATGCAATTTAGTTGACTGCTCTAGGTGGTCTCAATCAGTAGATATCGATTTATGAAGATAGCCATTTTTCAGAAATACCCCCGGACACAGAGATTGGCTTCATATGAGGGCCCCCGAATCCGGAGGGTTAAGAAAATTAACAGGAATAAGTCACCAGTATGAGGGTGCAAAGGCGGCAGTACGTGTGGAGAGTGAGCAGAGTTCTTTGACCTGAATGTTGGTTTGAAACAGGGGTGTGTGATGTCCCCGTGGTTGTTTACTGTACAGTGGGCCCCGCAAGGGTGCGCACTAAAAGGGTGCGATTCTCCAACCGTGCGGCAGATGTCCGTGTGGTGCGTATAATCCAAGGGTGCGAAAAAAAGCGCGAAAAAAGCAAAGCGTGCGTTTTTTTCGCCCAATAACCCCTGAAAAACATGAACTAAGGAAAGAATACCTGTAAGTAATCCCTCGTTATCGATGGGGGTTACGTTCTTAAGACTGCCGTCGATAGCAAAAACCGTCAATACCGCATTACCGTACATTACGGTACCGTACATACACGTACAGTATCCGTGGTCTCCTATCCTATGTACTTTTAAGCGTTTCCTTTACACATAACCTTACATATTAGAGTATATTGCAAATATCTATCACTGAATACATTAGAGGCCATAATAAACCCAAGAGATACAAGGTTCAGGTACAAATAAGCAAGTAAAAGGCGGGTGGACTTAGAGCTTCTGCCTTGTTTTGACAACATTAAAAATGGAGGTCGAAAGTGACGAGTGAATCCGGATTCACTCAAAACCTAAAGTCTTTAGGCTAATTATTTTTGCTCTCGTTCTCGGTGTATTTTCTTATTATTGTATGTCTTATTGTTCATCATTTAATCCACTTTTGGTTGGTATATTAGAGTAATATAAATAAACAATTAATCCGTCGATATATCAGTCGATACTCGAATCAGTCTAAAGTCAGTCGATAGTCGAATCCGTCTATGATAAAGCAATCCGTCTATAATCAAATCCGTCTATAAAAAAGCCGTCGATAACGAGGGACTACTGTACAGTATAGATATGTGATTAGATATTAGATAGAATATGGGTATTACACTCACTTTGGATGGGTTATGTATGCATGGAGGTTGGGATGTTGGTCTTACTGAGGGTCCGAGGCTCCTCAGTAAGACCAACATCCCAACCTCCACGCATACATAAACCATCCAAAGTGAGTGTAATACCCCTATTCTATCTAATCTAATCACATTTCTATACTGTGCAGGTATTCTTTCCTTAGTTCATGTTTTTCAGGGGTTATTGGGCGAAAAAAGGGTAAGTTTGAAGAGTCCCCGGACTACATAGTGAATTTCCCATAGGTTCTTAAGCTCCAAGGGTGCGTTTTACAAGGGTGCGCGCATGTCTCGGACTTAGGTAACCGCACCCTTGTGGGGTCTACTGTACTGTATATATGGATGGAGTCATGAAAGAAATACTATCAAGAGCAGTGGATGTTGGTGTATCGCTGAAAAGGGAGGGAATTAAGTGGAAGCTACCTATACTGCTGTTTGCGGATGATACAGTTCTGATGAGTGATAATGAATGGGAGTTGCAGGGTCTGGTAAATGAGTTTGGAACAGTGTGCGAAAAACGGAATTTGAAGGTAAATGCGGGGAAGAGCAAGGTTATGGTCTTCGAAAGGGGTGAAGTCATAGAGTGTGAGGTGAAGCTGAACGGTCAGGCTATGGAGATCGTCAACTCTTTTAAGTATCTGGGCAAAGTGTTGAGTAAAGATGGGACTATGGATGAAGAAGTGCGGGAGAGGGTACAACAGGGGAAGAGGGTTGTAGGAACGCTGAAAGCAGTAACAAGAAATAGGGTGGTCAGTATGGAAGTGAAGAAGTCCTTGCATGACAGTGTGGTAATCCCGACACCGACTTACGGAAGCGAAGCATGGACGTTGGTTGAGAGGTTGAGACCAAGAGTGAGAGCAGTGGAACTTAATTACTTAAGAAGTGCGTGGAGAGTTACATGGAGGGATAGACAGACTAATGAGGAAGTAAGAAGGAGGTGTGTGGTGTGGAGGTAGATGTGCTGGAAAGTGTGAAAAGGAACAACTTGAGATGGTTCGGCCATATGGAACGTATGGAAAGCGAGAGAATGACTAAGAGGGTGTACGAGAGCGAGGTGGAGGGACAGAGAGGGAGAGGTAGACCGAATGAGAGGTGGAAGGATGGAGTGAGGAAGTATATGAACGAAGGCGGTGCTGGTTGGGGGGAGGGGCGTCGACTGACTGGGGACAGAGGTGCATGGGGCGGTTCATTCGTGGCCACCCCTTCGGGGATCACGGCATCGGGCAATATATAGATAGAAGTCACAGGACCCGACGGATTACACCCAAGAATTATTATTGAAGGAGGGGATCAGATTGCGGAGCCACTAAAAATATTATTAAAAAATTCTTTCAATAATGGAAAAACTACCGATAGATTGGACAATTAGGTAAATACATAACTGCTATATTCAAGCAGGGAAAGCGATGTGACCCAGGGAACTACAGACCGGTAAGCCTCACAAGTGTAGTATGTAAATGATGGAGACTATAGTTAGGGAAGAAATTATGGGACATATAAAATTAAATCAACTTTTTAGTAAGAAAACCGTTTGGATTTTTGCCTGGACGGTCAACATTTCTTCAACTCATAAAAGTTATGGATGAATGGATGCAAATTCTAGAAGATGGAGATGCAGTGGATGTGACCTATTGTGATTTTATTTTATGAAGGCCTTGATAAGGTGCCGCATGGAAGGTTATTAGAAAAAGCTAAGAGTTATAATATTGGGGGAAGTGGTTTAATGTGTAATGGTAAATGATTCAAAGTCGGAATAGAGAGACGTTACAAGTAGAGTTCCTCAGGGGTCTGTATTAGGGCTATTATTACATACATACAATTTTAAGACTGACTGCTTCACACATACGTGCAGTTTCAGTCTCTTGTTCTAATGCGGCGTTCCAGGCAACCCTGTTAAGGGCTGCTTCACAAGTCAAGTTTTTGGATTTGAGATCGGCACGTATAGTCCGATCTCAGGTCTTCCTCGGTCCACCCCTTGGTGCAGGTCCCTCCACAATCACAGACCTGCATTTTTTCACCCAATTTTGTTACTCCATTCTCTCCACATGTCCATACCATCCCAGTCTACTTGTACACATCACCTCGCTAATACTCTTTATACCTAAATGTCTCCTTAGCTCAACATTTGTTATTCTATCCTGTAACCTGGCCCCACACATCCATCCCATTCTCATCATTACGTTCCATTCTGTTGACATCCTCTACTTTAACGGCCCATGTTTCTGAGGCATACGTCATTGCACTTCTAACAAATGAGGAATACACCTTTCCCTTCAGGGGGAGAGGCATTCTTTTCATGGTCAGGATTGGCAGCAGTTCTCTGAACTTTCCCCAGCCGCATCTAATTCTGGCGACAGAGGCAGCTCGGCCCCACCACCGGCATAGATGGTATCTCCTAGGTAACAAAACTTGTTCACTAGCTCCAATGACTCATTTCCAAAATTCACAGCCACAACGTACCCAACAATTAACTAATTAGATTCACGATGGTTCGGACAGTTGAGGGTGGTGATGGTTCGCCAGTGGTCGAACCATCCCGCTTTACCTATAATATAGGGGGACAATAGATGTAAATGTATCTATATATTTTATTTATTGATAAATTACATGCCTTTTATGATTTATTACAGATGTTTGAGAGAGAACGAAAGTACAGTACAGATTGGAGTGAATATGTGAGAGAGAACTGGTGTATGAATGAGATAATTATAAAGATCGAGTGAATGTGTGTATGACAAGAGAGATAGGCCTATACAGTATATGAGTCGAATTATGCATAATTTTATGCAGAGAGTAAAATGTTAAGTTAATTATCCAAAATGGAGATTAATTTTATTTGTTTAAGGTATATATATGTTTTGGAACAATTATGAAGATATCATTTTGGATGTTGGAGTCAAATGTTGTGCATGTGTGTGTGAGAGAGAGAGATAAGGCCAATTATGCATTATTTTAAAGCAGACAGTAAGAGGCTAACTAAATTATACATAATTCTGGTGAAGCTTAATTCAGTTTTAAAATATTATTTTAATTAGCAAATATGCAGAGGTTAAGTTAGATTATGAAGTCTAATTTTGTACTTTAGCACAATAAAATGTCTTTTAATTGATAAATTCTTGATTTTAAACAATCCAACTCACATAATTGTAAGATTATGCCTATTAATACACGTGGCCGTACCATCCCACCCTTCTGGCCGAACCATCACCACTGGTAGGGATGATTCGGCCGATTTAGAAACTTGCGTTTCGGGAAACTATAGCTCAAAACTGAAAAGAGCTAAGGGTTTGATATACTCAGGCTAAAGAAACCAAATAACGAGGCAACATTTTAACATCAACTAGATATACTACTGCTTAAACCTGAATTTATATAAATATTTAAAAAAAAAGTGGCCGAACCATCTCCCCTAAATTATCAATACAGTACGGGAAACAAGACAGAACGGGAGAAAACAGAACAGGACGACGAGGAGGCGGAGGAGGCAACTCCGAGGCCCAGTGACCCACAAGGTACTGGATGGCGGAGGGGCAGACCAGGGCGACTCGGTCAGCAGCGCATCCCGAGGGACACAGGCAGAATGAGCGCGGCACCGGCCAGAGCCAGATTGGGAGCAAGAGAAGAGAAGCACGCAGCCCAAGAGCAGGAGGTGCGGGGGCCCAAGCCAGCAAACACACAAGAACCGAGCTGCACAAGAGAGAGTTCCAGGCCACGCGAGAGGACGCTAGCAACACGGGCACCGCATTGCCCCCTACGTCCCAGGAGGTCCCCCAAGGCACCCTACACGTAGGAGGGAGGCACGAAAGCCCGCCCAGTAGGGAGAACAAGGCGCACCCATAACCCCAGGGAGGCCACCCCATGGTACGTAGGGACGACAGGAGGCTAGACCAAGGCCACAGCACACAGGACCCAAGCAAAGAGGGACAGACACCACATGGGAGAGAAGCAGTGGCCGAAGCCGAACGTCCGCGATAACAGAGCCCGAAACTCACCGCGAAGCAGAGGAACGTGTGGCCGCGGGATGAGACCCAACAAAAAGAAACCTCACCAGGTCAGTTGTAGGGATGACACCCCCTCCACCCCCCCTCAGTCCACCAGAATGAGCGGAGGGCAGGCGCCCACAGAGGGAAACCATGACCAATTCAAGCGAGGCTACACGAGAATGGGCAGAGATTAGCAACACCACGACAGCCCAGCACAACTCCCGATGACCGGCGAGGCCAGAACCGGCAGAAGGAGGGGAAGCAGCCGGTGGAGGCGCCCAAGACAACCTCCCGACCGCAGTCGCCAGGCGAACAAGCGCGGGCAGGGGCCACAGACCCTCACCCCACGCAATGCCGCAAGGGTGAAGAAAGGGGCACGGCGATCAGCCCAACCCCAAGGGGACGCAGCCTAGACACCGAAACAAAACCCGGCCTTGGCCAATGCCACACCTCACCGTGGAGGTGCAGACAGCAGGAGAGCAGTGGCCACAGATGGACAGAGCATAGAGCCCTCCTTGGACATACCCTCTCCCGAGGCCAAGGGACAAGATGCCCTGGAGAGATGAGAACTATCCACCCGGACCACACCCCTCAACGAAGGAAGCCCATAGGCAGGCCAAGCGGGAGACGCCACCCAAAGAGGGGCCCACATCCTCTGTAGAGAGAGACACACAGCCAGAGGGGACACCAACAAGTGAGGACAAAACCTGAGGCGACGGGCACCCCCAAGGCCCCAGACAAATAAGGCCGCTGACACCAGGAGGGAGGATGAAATCAAGGACGCCCACAGACAACGACGGAAGGGCCCCCATCCCCGTCAGGCCATGACAGGAGACAGCAGAACGACCACCCGCACCTGCAAAGAAAGCATGGGAGGAGTCCCCTGTGACGCATGTCCAGTGTGAGCATGCTGTACAGAACGCCTAGTCATGCCCCACTCTCGCTAGGATCGTCAGGGCAGGAACTTTGGCTGTAGTCTATGTAGAGTTTCCTAACTTAGTTCATGTGAGCCGTTGTACTATAAGTAATATGAATATGTATTTTGTTTTCATCTGAGTCAACGAGTTCTATTTTATATCATTAGTTATAAGTATTGTGTGTAAAACTTATTTGTAATGATGGGAGAAGCGGCAGCCACAGTTGGGGGTCAGTGGGTGCGCCATGCGGGAGGTGGGCCTAACTCACTAGCACTCCCCCCCCCCTCCCCCCTCCCCTCAGTGCTAGGAAAGCCTTTGTCTATCCCAGAGGAGAGAGAGAAATTACGTAATGATTGTCAGTGGGCGGTCCTTAGTAGTTCACGTTGGGCTCACTAGAGGGCCGAGTATAAAAAGGGAAGTCTAGCCATTTTTTGATCAGAACTCATTAGGCAGAGCGACTTCTCATTTCCCTTGCTAACTATATATATTCTTCTGACTGATGTGAACTTTCTCTACTACCTTACATTCTTATCTCCTCTTTTCCCTACCCTTTTTAACTTCCATGGTCCCGTTGGTGCAGAGCTAGTCAGCCAACGTATTATCGCTTGAGTTCTCATGAGATACATGCCTATTAGATAGCCTATTTTGGAAGGGTTAACTTAGAATAGGATTGATTTATGTTTGTTGCACTTGTCTATGCATTTCCCTGTGTGTTATTATTATTATTCCTGGTTTCTGCTAGTCTAGGTAATGCTAGACTGGGGTAAGGCTTTTCTGTGTTACGAGTTGTTGTTTGATGCAGTGGTTAAGCGATAAACCTGCATACTCGTTTCGGTTCAGTGAAGCCTAGGTTGTCTTCGCGGCTGACTGTGTTGAGTTAATAATTTACAGTGCGTGAGGGCAAGAGCCTAACCACCCTGTATTTTATTAACAGCTTGTTTTTACTTTGTCAAGGAGCCGGGAGAAAACCAGATACAAGGGATCTGGATTTCTCAAAGTGCACTTGTTAGTGTTAACGTAATACTTTAAACAGTTGTGAGGACTTCGCTAGGCTACGAGCCGTTTTTGCTCAGTCACTGCTACCTTTTGCCCACAGTACCCCAGCTAGACTTTACTCGATTAGTAGATACAGAATAGTATTGAAGCTTTCCTTATGTATGATATTGTTTATGCACTATTGATTTCATGTGTTGCAAGCTTGGCTACTTTAGTGATTAGTGGCCCACGAGCACAATCCGAGTAGGCTATTGCCGTTGCATTTGCGGAGTACTTCTTTTTAATGTTTGCCATTTACTATTGCATATTCTTTTAATTATTCTTATGCCAATTTAAACCTGTAATAGTATTTAATTGCCAGTGTTTTTCTTATTGAATTACTGTTCAAAATCCGATACGTACTTCTTACGAGCATCCGAGAAGCATCTAACTTTTTTCAGAAGATTCCTTGCTCGATGCTTAAGGACTATTAATTAACGTAACGTAATAGTGCCGATCCGAAGTAGAGGGTGGAGGACTTCTTAAGTTCTTAGTCAAGGGTGGATTACTTCGGCTTCGGCCAACACTATTCTTTGGTGTTGTTGTTTCTTACTTCTTTGTTTGATTGTTGACCAGACTAGAGAATTCCTGTCTCTTTATTAGTCTGTTGTTGAACACTAGTACCGAGTTCTTGTATACCCCGTTATAGCAGATTGAACTCTGGAGGGTATTGGTGTTTTTTGTTCGGCTGGCAGTACTCAGGGGTTGGGATCGTGTGTTTCCGTTGTGGCAGCGAGCCGTATTAGAGTCCTGATTGAGAGCCCTTGTGTACCCGAGTGCCAGGTCGTAACAAATGGCGACCTTGCTTAGGATTTTGTGAACAGTATAAATTTTTGCAGAGTTGTACAACATTTGTTTGTTTGTATTTTAGCGTGCATATTGAAGAATATTTGTTTTTGTATGGCAATTAGTAAAGCATTTAAGAGACTCCAGTTAATTTAGTAATTAGTGCTTGCATAGGAAGTTTAAACACTTTTGTCTCGAGAATTTTTTTGTGGACTTCAGTATGTCGTGCATTAGCACTGACGATGAGCGAGAGATGCCATTTGAAGGTGTGCCGTTAGTAACCAGTGAGGAGGATGCTAGAGTTTTTGTGAGTAAGCGGTACCACGTGACGGAGGAGAGGCTGACTGGGGTGGATGTTTGTGGCTTGCACCTGATAGCCAAGGTTTTGGGAATTTCCAATGTAGTAGGGATGTCCAAGGGGGAGCTGATTTCCTGGGTGTTGCGTGGGCGACATGGGGTTTCGGAGGAGAGGGCGTTTGGGGGGGTTCCTCCCCAGATCCCCTCTCACTCGACTCCCACAGTGCCGTCCACTCAGTTACCGGAGGTTAGCACTCTCCCACAGAGGGATGAGAATTGGCAGATTGGAGTGCCCTCGGGTGGTGCACATGGTGGTTCCCCAGTTTTTGCCCCCCCTCCTTCAGTAGTGGCAGCTCCCTCTTCCTGTCTGTCTCCAGATATGGTATTTAGACTTGAGCTTGCTAAGATTGAGGCTAGGAAGCAGGAGGATGAGACCAGGAGGCATGAAAATGAGACCAGGAGGCAGGAGGATGAGACGAGGAGGCATGAGATTGAGGTTAGGAGGCATGAGGCTGAGCTTAAGTACGACTCGGAGAAATATTGTGCTAAATTAGATTTAGATAAGTCTCGTGCAGAGTCGACAGGGACTTGGATGGGCCGTGAGGGCCAAGTAAGAGAACAGTCCTTGGCCCAATTAGTCAAATTGGTGCCGGTATTTAGTGAAACTGAAGTCACAGAATTTTTTAATCGTTTTGAGAAGAAATGTAGGGAGCATAATTGGCCTGAAGAGAAGTGGGCAGCTCTAGTCTCCTCAAGACTTACGGGTAAGGGTCTGAAGGCTTATGATGCACTGCCTTTAGAGTCTTGCATTGACTACCCAGAATTGAAGAGAGCTGTCCTACGGGCATACGAGTTGCAACCGGAAACATATCGATTGAAGTTTCGGGGTGTTACAAAGACTAGGGAGGTGACCTTTCTTGAACATGCCCGGGACTTAAAAGATGCACTTAAAAACTGGACACGTTCTGAGAAAGCTGAGACGGCCGAACAGTTGACTGAGCTGTTTCTGCTCGAGCAGTTTTATAAGTGTACTGGTGCAGAAATGACTTTAAACTATTAAAGAAAAGAACCCAAAAACTCTACAGGAGGCAGCTGAGATGGCTGACCTCCGGCTATCACTAATTCGTGGGTGCGGGTCTGCCCAGCGTAGTGAGGCAGGTAACAAGGGGCGTGACGCCCCACCCCCCCGAGTTAGTGATATACCTTATGCAAACAAGTACAAGAGCCATGATACCAAGACTGACCACAAGACTAGCACCGTCCCATTTAAGAAGGGGCCGGGCCCTTCCCAGTACCAAGGGAAGCCCAAAGGGGAGGTGGAGTGTTATCATTGTCATAAAAAGGGGCACTTTGCAAGAGTCTGTCCTAGCAAACCACCTACAGCAGCTGTGTCTTTGGCCTGCAACATTGGTGTGTCTCCGAAGTCATCTGAGTTTGCCTGGGGCAGTTCGTCAGAGGCTGAGGCACAGCCAATGCAGAAGCACCTGGGAGGCTCGAACCCTGCTCAGGATGTTTTTGCGACCATAGAGGGCGGGGTTGCGTGATGTGGGCGGGGCGCAAGCATGGAGTAGAGGTCTTGCGTGATACAGGTGCTTCCCAGACTCTGATGAAAAAACTTGACTGGCTACCCTATAAACGCGGCTCGGGTGGTAGTGGTGCAGGGTATTAATGCAACTCGGTCATACCCGCTGGTGCGGTTGGAGTTGGAGGTGGATGGTGTGGCACGTGAATTGGATGTCGGGATTGTGGAGAAACTGCCAGTGGAGGGCGTCGACCTTCTTCTCGGCAACGACTTTGCAATGCCCGCTTCCGAGGTTCTACCCTTAGTCGTTGCCGAGAGGCCGGCCGACGTGAGTAGGGAAGAGCAAGAGTGGGTCGAGCGGTGCCAGACACAACCCATGGCGTGTGTTGTCACCCGAGCTCGGGCAGCTAAAGTGTCACAGCCTAGTCCTCCGCCTTCAGACCAGCGGAGGAACGATCAACAGGAGGAGGCTAAAGCTGGAGTTGGTTTTAAGAGTTTTGACTCGGCGGCTCTCCTGGGTGATTCAGTATTAGCACCATTACTTAATTCTGGAGTAGCCCCTGGGCCTGTCATCGAGAGTGACGAGGCTGGGCATGACGAGTCTCCACGACAGCAACGTTATGTACATCGAGAGAGACAGAGGGAGCAGCCCAGTATCGGGGAAGGTCATGCATTGCTCCGGGAGCAGTTAGATCGCTTGGCACCCTCAGATATAAGTCGGTTGCAACTAGAGGACCCTGAGCTCCAAACGTGTGCTAATGGAGCTGTAGAGCTCGACGAGGACGGCGATGCACAGCCAGGAGATTTTTTTTATTTAGAAGGCATCCTTTATAGGCGTTTTCAAGACCCTAAACGTAGTTGGCAAAAGGGGTCCGGAGTAGTGGACCAGTTGGTGGTGCCACGGGAGTGCAGGGATAGCCTACTGAGGTTGGCGCATGACACACCACTGGCAGGACATCTAGGGGTGAGAAAAACGGTGGCGGCTTTGGGGAAATTGTTTTGGTGGCCGGGGATGAAGTCTCATGTGCAGTCATGGATAAACTCCTGTGATATTTGTCAACGTGTCGGGAAACCGAACCAAGTTATTCCTAAGGCTCCGTTACACCCTATTCCTGTGATTGGGCCACCCTTTAGTAAAATTATTGTTGACATGGTTGGTCCACTCCCTCCCACTAAGGCGGGAAATAAATTTTTGTTAACCATAATGGATGTTGCCACTAGATACCCCGATGCATACCCTATGAAAAATGGAATGGCTAAGACGGTAGTCAGTAACTTGTTGTGGTACTTCTCAAGGTACGGGTACCCGGAGGAGATTCAGTCTGATCAGGGATCTAATTTCACCTCCAACATGTTCAAGCAAACAATGCAACAGCATGGGAT
Source organism: Paralithodes platypus (assembly GCA_032716605.1). Classification (NCBI taxonomy): domain Eukaryota; kingdom Metazoa; phylum Arthropoda; class Malacostraca; order Decapoda; family Lithodidae; genus Paralithodes; species Paralithodes platypus. The sequence goes on along the minus strand of CM064541.1, from coordinate 31,436,969 downwards.
ACGAGCAGTAGTATCGTCAGCGTATCACCCTGAGAGTCAAGGGGTGCTTGAGCGGTGGCATGCTACACTTAAAAGCATGCTCAGGTGTTATTGTGCTGACAACGGTATGGATTGGGATCTTGGATTGCCTTATGTGCTGTTTGCTGCTCGGGAGGTACCTGGTGAGAGCCTGGGATTTAGTCCAAACGAGCTGATTTTTGGACACCGTGTCAGGGGCCCCCTTAACATGCTGAAAGAAATTTGGGAGGGGACTGTGCAGCCTTGTCCATTATTAAAGTATGTGCTTGAAAGCCGTGAGCGCATGCTTAAGAGTCTGGAGATGGCAGGTAGAAATTTGACAGAATCACAAGCTTTGATGAAGGACAGGTATGATCGCAAAGTGAGGCTCCGGAAGTTCACTGTAGGACAAGAGGTATTAATTTTGTTGCCTTTGGTTGGTAACCCCCTCTCTGCGAAGTACACTGGACCTTATAAAATTGTAGAAAAAATTTCAGACTTAGATTACCTTGTTGCCACTCCAGACAGGAGGAAAAAGAACCAGTTATGTCACGTGAACCTTATTAAAGAGTATGTGAGGCGCCCCTCTGAGCCTCTCACTGTCCCTGTGTTGGCTTGTTGCGGCCGTGGTGGAGAAGGAGAGGGGGACAGTCAAGCTTCAGAGGAGGATAGCTGGGATCAACATGTTTCAGCGGATCAGTGGGCGGGGAACTCGAGCCTAAGGGCTGACGAGGCTATAGCTCATTTGCCTGAGCCGCAGTTTGATGCTATCCGTCAGTTGTTCGGTTCATACCCCACTGTATTTGCTGAACACCCAGGCCTCACTACTCAGGCTATGCATGATGTTGACGTGGGGGACCATCTACCCTTTAAGTCAATCCCGTACCGTGTGCCCCCCATAAAACTACCAGCTCTGAGGGATGAGTTGGAGTATATGCTCGGTAGAGGGTTGATAGAGAAAGGCACAGTTAAGTGGACTTCCCCTGTAACACTGCAGCCTAAGCCAGATGGCAAGGTACGCTTTTGTATTGATTTCCGTAGGTTAAACGGTTTGACTCCAACTAACCCATATCCTCTTCCTCGGGTTGAAGATAGTGTTGACAAAATTGGTAATGCTCGTTTTTTGTCTAAAGTAGATTTAGTAAAAGGTTACTGGCAAGTACCTTTGTCCGAGCGTGCTAAGAGGTATGTGGTTTGTTGTGGACGGGAGTACCTACCGGTGCAATGTTATGCCTTACGGGCTTAAGAATGCACCAGCAACGTTTCAGAACCTGATGAATGAAATTGTAAAGGACATTCCAAATTGCACCGTATATTTGGACGATGTAATCATTTATGATGACGACTTTGAGAGCCATTGTGAGCACCTTGAGACCTTGTTCCGGAAACTTAGTGAAGCAGGTCTGGTAGTAAATTTGGCAAAGTGTGACTTCGTAAAAGCCACTGTGCAGTACCTTGGGTTTGTAGTGGGAAGGGGACAGGTGTGCCCTCCTCAGAACAAGGTACAGGCTATCAATAAATTTCCGCACCCAACAACCAAGAAGCAGATTATGAGATTCTTGGGTATGATAGGCTACTACAGACGCTTCATAAAAGGTTACTCAACGGTGTTGGCACCTCTCACAGATTTGTTATCTAAAGACAAAAAGTTTTTGTGGGCACCTGAGTGTGAAAAGGCTTTCACTTTGGTGAAACATTTGCTATGTACTCACCCGATACTCAGGGCCCCAGACTTTAACAGGCCTTTTCAGCTGGCAACAGATGCTAGTGGTGTAGGGGCTGGTGCCGTCTTGCTACAGACAGACAATGAAGGTGTGGAACACCCAGTAAGTTTCTTTTCTAAGAAGTTCAATGCTGCACAAAAGAACTATTCTACAATAGAAAAGGAATTACTGGCGATTGTGCTGTCGCTCAGGCACTTCGAGGTGTATGTTCCAGCCTATGGCCCAGTCGTGGTTATCTACACTGATCATCACCCTTTGAGATTCCTGAATCAATTTCACAATCACAATATGAGACTGACCAGGTGGTCTTTGATGTTGCAGGAGTATAACCTGGACATCCGTCATATTGCTGGATGTGACAATGTGATCGCGGATTGTTTATCAAGGGTGGATGATCAGTCGTAGGCTATCACAGGTGTGTGGGTTTGAGTGGAGGAAAATAGGCTGCCCTTATAGTGCAGCCGGGAAAAAACATATTAAAATATAAAAATCATATAAAAAACTCTTTCTTTTGATATAGGTAATCGTATAAGTTTGTCATAGCCTATAGAGTTTGAGTAGTCCACAAACTATCAAACGGCTGAGCTGCTGTAAGCTCGCTCTGGGAGCATGATATTGTGTCTTTTTGCTATTGTTGGGAGGAGTTATAAAATGTGAATTTTGGTTAATAATAAGATGCGTTTTGGTGATAAACTCAGCTTTGTTTTAGTGCCATGCGGTCGCTGGGTCGCTGGGTGTGAGGGGCTTGATGGGGTTCTGTGTTTGTCAGATTTTAGCTCAGGGTTGAGCAAGTAAAATCTTGGGGGAGGTGTGACGCATGTCCAGTGTGAGCATGCTGTACAGAACGCCTAGTCATGCCCCACTCTCGCTAGGATCGTCAGGGCAGGAACTTTGGCTGTAGTCTATGTAGAGTTTCCTAACTTAGTTCATGTGAGCCGTTGTACTATAAGTAATATGAATATGTATTTTGTTTTCATCTGAGTCAACGAGTTCTATTTTATATCATTAGTTATAAGTATTGTGTGTAAAACTTATTTGTAATGATGGGAGAAGCGGCAGCCACAGTTGGGGGTCAGTGGGTGCGCCATGCGGGAGGTGGGCCTAACTCACTAGCACTCCCCCCCCCCTCCCCCCTCCCCTCAGTGCTAGGAAAGCCTTTGTCTATCCCAGAGGAGAGAGAGAAATTACGTAATGATTGTCAGTGGGCGGTCCTTAGTAGTTCACGTTGGGCTCACTAGAGGGCCGAGTATAAAAAGGGAAGTCTAGCCATTTTTTGATCAGAACTCATTAGGCAGAGCGACTTCTCATTTCCCTTGCTAACTATATATTCTTCTGACTGATGTGAACTTTCTCTACTACCTTACATTCTTATCTCCTCTTTTCCCTACCCTTTTTAACTTCCATGGTCCCGTTGGTGCAGAGCTAGTCAGCCAACGTATTATCGCTTGAGTTCTCATGAGATACATGCCTATTAGATAGCCTATTTTGGAAGGGTTAACTTAGAATAGGATTGATTTATGTTTGTTGCACTTGTCTATGCATTTCCCTGTGTGTTATTATTATTATTCCTGGTTTCTGCTAGTCTAGGTAATGCTAGACTGGGGTAAGGCTTTTCTGTGTTACGAGTTGTTGTTTGATGCAGTGGTTAAGCGATAAACCTGCATACTCGTTTCGGTTCAGTGAAGCCTAGGTTGTCTTCGCGGCTGACTGTGTTGAGTTAATAATTTACAGTGCGTGAGGGCAAGAGCCTAACCACCCTGTATTTTATTAACAGCTTGTTTTTTACTTTGTCAAGGAGCCGGGAGAAAACCAGATACAAGGGATCTGGATTTCTCAAAGTGCACTTGTTAGTGTTAACGTAATACTTTAAACAGTTGTGAGGACTTCGCTAGGCTACGAGCCGTTTTTGCTCAGTCACTGCTACCTTTTGCCCACAGTACCCCAGCTAGACTTTACTCGATTAGTAGATACAGAATAGTATTGAAGCTTTCCTTATGTATGATATTGTTTATGCACTATTGATTTCATGTGTTGCAAGCTTGGCTACTTTAGTGATTAGTGGCCCACGAGCACAATCCGAGTAGGCTATTGCCGTTGCATTTGCGGAGTACTTCTTTTTAATGTTTGCCATTTACTATTGCATATTCTTTTAATTATTCTTATGCCAATTTAAACCTGTAATAGTATTTAATTGCCAGTGTTTTTCTTATTGAATTACTGTTCAAAATCCGATACGTACTTCTTACGAGCATCCGAGAAGCATCTAACTTTTTTCAGAAGATTCCTTGCTCGATGCTTAAGGACTATTAATTAACGTAACGTAATAGTGCCGATCCGAAGTAGAGGGTGGAGGACTTCTTAAGTTCTTAGTCAAGGGTGGATTACTTCGGCTTCGGCCAACACTATTCTTTGGTGTTGTTGTTTCTTACTTCTTTGTTTGATTGTTGACCAGACTAGAGAATTCCTGTCTCTTTATTAGTCTGTTGTTGAACACTAGTACCGAGTTCTTGTATACCCCGTTATAGCAGATTGAACTCTGGAGGGTATTGGTGTTTTTTGTTCGGCTGGCAGTACTCAGGGGTTGGGATCGTGTGTTTCCGTTGTGGCAGCGAGCCGTATTAGAGTCCTGATTGAGAGCCCTTGTGTACCCGAGTGCCAGGTCGTAACAGGAGCCCTAGCTCTGGTGTCGGGGGTTCGACCCCACTCGCCGGCAGGGGAAGTTCTCTCAAAAACTTTCCCTGGCCGTGAAGGCAAGGTCTGGACGGACCACCTCGGGGGGCCCACAGTCTCCTGCCCACATCCTACTCCCTCGGGAGTATGTAGGCACCCTCTTTAGCAGCCAGGATCAGTCTGTTGATCCCTTAGGATAAGATCTAGGTTAAGTCTGTGTATTTTCAGCCCCATTGGCTGCCGGCTTGAAATAAACCAATTATTATTATTATTTTATTTATTTTTATTTTACACACACACCATCCTGTATCATATTACAATCCTATCTCGTTTCTATTCCCATTGTTCTTGTTATCGTCTATTTTCTTTCTCTCTCTCCGTTCATTATCATCCTGTACCATTTTTCAGGTTTCAGTCCGTGTTTCCTTCCTTCCTTCCTTCTTTCCTTCCGTTTGCTGAGCGTGTGTTTGGTAGGGTAAGAGAGAGAGAGAGAGAGAGAGAGAGAGAGAGAGAGAGAGAGAGAGAGAGAGAGAGAGAGAGAGAGAGAGAGAGAGAAGGAGACTAAAGAGGAATAGAGAGAGGCAGAGAGGGATTTGTGTTGTGAGTACTAAAAGATGTATCACGATGAGAGAGAGAGAGAGAGAGAGAGAGAGAGAGAGAGAGAGAGAGAGAGAGAGCTGTTAATAGGTAAGCTTTAGGATAAGAGATACGGAAACATAATTTCCCTTAACTTATAAAAATGCAAGTATTTTCCAAACTGATTAGGGTGCATCCATATCAATTAAGATGGACATAATTGTATTAAAGACGAGAGAGAAAGGGAGACAAGAATTATTTAAATTTGATTTAATGAGGAATATATATATATATATATTTATATATGTATTTATATACTTATTTATGTATATATACATTTATTTAGATAGATAAATAAATAGATAGATATCGCGTGTGTGTGTGTTTGAAACTGTACTGTAGAAATATGTGTATTGTGTTTCAGAGTTCCTATAAATACCAGATTTGTAATGAATGTATTTAATTTCAATACTCCAAATATTGATATCACTATATGAAATTTTGCATAATTGTAAACGTACCTCAATTAACTTACCCAAAGCAAAACTGCTAGATCTATTTTGATATCTTCAGTCAAACACATTAAGGTGGGTCATTTATTTTGGTCGACTTATATATTTATCATTTATTTTGGTCGACTTATATATTTATCATTTATTTTGGTCGACTTATATATTTATCATTTATTTTGGTCGACTTATATATTTATCATTTATTTTGGTCGACTTATATATTTATCATTTATTTTGGTCGACTTATATTTATCATTTATTTTGGTCGACTTATATATTTATCATTTATTTTGGTCGACTTATATATTTATCATTTATTTAATTTTCTCCCTAGACTTCTATCAAGCTTAAAGAAAACATCCCCCAGATACCCCTATTTCGGTAGAAAAATTTCTGGGCCGAAGGCCAGTTGCTCCTAAATTTTAGGGTCGCTATCGCTCGCCAGGAAAGACTAGACACCTAAATGGCATGAAAGGTCCTAATATTGACAACAAATAATGTCGTGAAAGGTCTTAAGATCGCCAAACTAATGGGGCGAACGTCTTAAAATCTGAAAAGGAATGGAGCTAGACACGAGGGTAAAGGGGGGGGGGGAAGAAAACAAACAACCCTTCCCCCTTAATGTACAGCCCCCTACACATGTAACTGGTACACTACCCTAAGATGAACTTGAGATAGTGTACATTAGGGACCTTTCATTATGGCTCGAACGTCCCCTGTCACTCTTTCAACTATGGGGGAGGCACTCGCTATAGGCAATTTTGCCTTTTGCCTCCCTCACTCACATAGAAGAAAAAAAATACGTAGGCCAGAAATCGTGAACCCTAACCTCTAACTCAAAAAACGGGGCTAGAGAAAATGGGCTGTAAATTGTCACACCTCTTCCCTGGGTGACTCTTCCCAAATGGTATATATGTTGGCTTGATTACTCTAGTCCTTTTTTAGTTATTGAGGTTAGTATTCGAGATTTTTGGCCTAGTTATAGTAAACAGGGCATAGGTGGTGGAAAACACTGACTTGGAGATATGTTCAAGCGGAGGTTTTTAGTTTGGTCCCTAGATATCCTTTAAGCTTAAGATTACACCAATTTGAGCCCCTTTCAAGATAAATTTTTACATTTTTCGGTAGAAAAATGTACCGGCTGAAAGCCGGTTCCTCTTAAATTACAGGCTCGCTATCGCTCGCCAGGATAAAATCGACACCTAAATGGCACGAAAGGTCTTAAAATTGACAGAAATGGGTTGAAAGTTCTTAAAATAGTCAAAATAATGGGGCAAACGTCTTAAAATTAGAAAAACAATGGGCTAAACATGAGGGAGAAAGGAGTCAAGAAAAAAATCCCTCAAGTGGAAATCTCCCCTTAAGGGGGGTCCCGGCTTTTTTTTTATTTTTCTCTCCTTTTCTCTCTTTTCCTGGCTTCTATCCATTCGGCCCCATTCAGCCAACTGTTTTAAGACGTTTATCCCCATCCAGGTGTCGATTTCTTCCTGGCGAGCGATAGCGAGCCAGCACTGTATGAAGAAATCCGGCTTCGCCGGAGAAATTTTTATATCGAAAAATTTACAAATTTAGCTTGCTGTCAAAACAAATATACCTGTATATATATGCTGGCTCGCTACCGCTCGCCAGGAAAATATTGACACCTGGATGGGGGTAAACGTCTTAAAATAGTAGGCTGAATGGGGCCGAATGGATACAAGCCAAAGAGAGGGGAGAGAAAGAGAAAGAAAAGCGAGGTGGGCTCCCTTAATCCCTTCACCACCATTACGTAATTTTCATCATATTCTGGTCACCATTCAGCGATTTCCTTAAGTATTTAATCTACTTATTCGACTCAAATGAGTACATAAGATCTTATTAAACCCTCTTAGTAACATAGGTCCTTCTTAAACTGCATGAAACCCATGTAATTGTTGCCATTATCAAAGGTAAATAGGAGTCATGGTGCTGAAGGGGTTAAAGGAAAAGGTTCAATTTATTTCATTAGCATGTTAGATTTGTTAATTTATATTTGTATCACCTTCACTGCATGAAACACCTCGCTGTATTTTGTTAGCAGTATTACAGTAATTAACATTAAATAACAATTCATTTGTATTACATTACACGCCCTAATATTCATTCAAAAACATACCATATTGTTAAGGCGGTGTCACACGAGCTATTTTTCTGTCAATATTTACTGGCAATTGTAAGGATAAACCGTTTGGGAGGTTTCATTATGGGGTTATAGATTTGGTTTAATGTACTTTGTTAGGTTGCTTGAAGATGCTGGGTGGATTCTTGTAGCTTCTCTCGTTGTATGTAGGTTAGTAGATATAATATAGATATGAATGCCGCCACCACCTTTACCACATATTATATTTTAGTGTAAAGAAAAAGATGTGAATTCCAGTCATATTATTTATTCAGGAACAAATGTAGATTTAAATATTACAGAGAGTTTTCCCCTATGTTGGGAGGAAATCTCCGGGGGCCTGTTGTCGTGCCCATGTCTCCTGTCTAAGTCTCTCAAAATCTCTCTCCTACCTATCTCCTTACCTTCCCACACACCCCTCACATGTGACGGGCACCTCCGATTCACGTGGACAGTGCTTGGTGAGCTCAAAAGTGCGTGAGTAAGGTCTGACACGGTAAAACCAGAAGCAGGAATTTGCAATGATTTAACCTTCAAATTGTACAGTCTTCTGCTTAAATACACAGTACACTGCAAGTTAACTACCTTAAAATTATATGAGAGTTGCAATAATGATTCCTATAATAATTACCGAATAAAACATGTAATATCTGGCAGCTTCAAATTATAAGTTCCGAAAGAATTAAACTACCTAACATAATCTACCTTCGATCTAGTTTCCAATGCCAAGGTGAAAGAGCCTTAAAATATTACGAGATAAAACTTGCTCATCGAAAATTGCCGGAAAATTCGTTCGTGTGACACCGCCTATAATTACGTTGAAGGGATATGTAATCACTGCTTGAAATATAAATGTTGTTAATTAATTCCGCGTCCTGGGAAAGTGCACGGCCGAGTCAACACTGATTATTCCATTACATATTGTTACCTGCACCAGGGGGGTTTGTAATGTAATACAACGGCATTTTTTTTTTTTTTTTTTTTTTTTCTATGTGAGTGAGGGAGACAAAAGGAAGAACTGCATGTAGCGAATGCTTCCCCCAGAGTTGAAAGAGTGACAGGGCCAAAATCAAGGGACGTTCGAGCCAAAATGCCTGGACACATAGAGTTTGAAGCAATTTATGTCATAGGAAGAAGGAAAGACTAATTCTGGGAGAGAGTTCCAGAGCTCAGCTGTTGAACAGAAGAAAGACTGAGAATAACGTTTCACTCTTGGGTTGGAGAGTTGCACAGAATAGGGGTGGGATTGTGTTGCAAGACGGGTGCTACGTGCTCTACGAAGAGGGGGTGGTATACAATGGGAGAGCTCTGAGGAACATTGATTAATGTAATAGCGGTAGTATTAATAGTGAGAGAGATGCAACATTATATTGCTATTATATTCACTTAGTAGTCTAACGTATATACAGCAGTAGACAGATACGTAGGTAGGTAAATATATTGATACATAATTATATACTAGTTAATTCGTTTATATACTGTATATAATATTATGCATATATTAATGGATGTACATTTATTTTTAAAAGGCAAATTTATCAGTCCAAACGTACTGATAAATCATATCAAATAAATATTAAATAGGATCCTAGTCAAACACAATTTGATTATTTATATAAACCACTTTTATCTAGCTTTCAAAATGCATTTGCGTTATTAAAGTAATCATCATGTTTACAATAACGAATATACATATTTCTCCTCATTACTGTAAACGATTGCATGTTGTTGATTATATAGCAATATTATGTGGCTATCAAATATAATATATGGGTTAAAGGGAGATGGTCTATTTCTGTCCCCTCTTCTCCCTCATGTTTAGTCCCATTAGGTTTCAGATATTTAGATGTTTGCCCCATTAGTTTGTCGATTTTAAGACCTTTCGCCTCATTTCTTTGTCAATATTGAGACCTTTTGTGCTATTTAGGTGTCTATTTTGTACCTGGCGAACGATAGTGAGCTTGTAATTTTGAAAGAAGGGGCCTTCGGCCGGGACATTTTCCTACCGAAAAATGTAGAAATTAATCTAGAAGGGGGATCTAATGGATGTGTGTGGTTTTTGTCTTCTTAAGTTTGAGGTCTAGGGAGGAAACTAAACAAAAACAAAATATATATATATATATAGTGTATATATACTGTATATATATATTTAAAATAATCGAGCAAAGAATAAACCGTTCCCCCTTAACAGATACAATAGTTTGTAATTAATGGAGTATCATGGAGGTTTGGACAACAAAGCCAGTATTAACTAGCGCATTACACAATAACTGCAGCATCCTTGACTTTAAAGGGCATTTCAATATTATTTAGTATTTAATCTGTGTTAATAATTATGTAGATGTTTTCACAGTTAATGGTTGAACACGTATCATGTAATTAGTTATATAAATTAACGTATGTAATTTATATATATACGGTATATATATATATATATATATATATATATATATATATATATATATATATATTCTCTGCATTTCATAGTTTGGCAACTAGGGTGGCTATTAATTAATTGGAAAGATTAGGATATTAAAATTAATGTATACAAATGCTTTAATTTTACAATTATTGCATATATATTACATTGTCAACACAGATCAGTCAATGATTACCCTAACTAGTTTCGAATATCGCCTGGAGGAATTTACAGAAGCTTTGAAACATAAAAATATGGCTTGGATATCTTCCACGTTTTATTTATTAAGAGAGAGAGAGAGAGAGAGAGAGAGAGAGAGAGAGAGAGAGAGAGAGAGAGAGAGAGAGAGAGAGAGAGCATATATACAGTATATGCATGTAGGAAGTCATACAGATGTAGGTGAAACAAGGCGTGAAATATCTGGAGGAAGTAGAGACAAAGATATTCGTATTCATGCAACAGAGAGAGAGAGAGAGAGAGAGAGAGAGAGAGAGAGAGAGAGAGAGAGAGAGAGAAGAAATTAAGGGCACAGGTATTCATATTCAGGCAACAGAGAGAGAGAGAGATCGAGAGCGAGAGAGAAACAAAAGGAAGAACCCACCCGAACATCTGAATAAAATAGAAAACCCCTAAACAATGAAATAGGCCTGCATGGTGGAAGGCATATAGATGGTGGAAGGAGAGACACAGGTATCAATATTCACACAGGGAAGACTTGTACGGAGTTACAAGGAATGGTTAGTATCTTAAGGGGGAAAGGTATATTTTTGGGTCGATTATTTCATATATTTACTATTATTTTAGTTTCCTCCCTAGACCTCCATCAAACTTCAACACACATCCATTAGATCCCCCTTCTAGATTAATATGTACATTTTTTCGGTAGAAAAAGTGACCGGCCGTAGGCCGGTTTTTCCAAAATTACAGGCTCACTATCGTTCGCCAGGAAAAAAAATGACACCTAAATTATCACGAAAGGTCTTAATATTGACAGCGAAATGGGGCGTAAAGTTTTATAATCTCCAAACTAATGGGACAAACGTGATAAAACCTAAACAAAAACAATGGGGCTAAACATGAGGGAGAAGGGGGGCCAGAAAAACCGGCCTATCCCCCATAAAGACCTTTCTGTACCGGCGACGTGTTATTAACTTTATTCTGGCTACTATTAGACGATTTTACTCAGTTTCAATGGGGCCCCCAGCAATGTACGGGCTTCGAACTATCTCAACCCTTTTACTACCACAGATCCTTAGTAAACTGCACCAAATCCTTTACTACCACAGATCCTTAGTAAACTGCACTAAATCCTGTTACTACCACAGATCCTTAGTAAACTGCACCAAATCCTTTTACTACCACAGATCCTTAGTAAACTGCACCAAATCCTTTACTACCACAGATCCTTAGTAAACTGCACCAAACCCTTTACTACCACAGATCCTTAGTAAACTGCACCAAATCCTTTACTACCACAGATCCTTAGTAAACTGCACCAAATCCTTTACTACCACAGATCCTTAGTAAACTGCACCAAATCCTTTTAATTTGCTAGTATAGAATTATAATGACGTCGCCGGTACAGAAAGGGTTAAAGACCTTTCTGTACATTCCAAGGATATTATCTGCAGTGGATACAAAGAAATTGTGAAGCTTATTGCACTCATTGCAGAATGTACAAAATACTATATATTACAGTTTTGGACTGCTCTACCGAAGACTACTTAAAGGTTGTGATGGAAGTTTGTTCCATGTAGAAGAGAGCTCATATATACAGTATATATGTAAAAGTGGTCACATACTGTATACTATTGTTAACCCGTGCTATACCGGTAACGTCCTTTTCATCATATTCTGGAAACTATTAGATGATCGTACTCAGCTTAGGAAGGACGTCTACCCATTAGGAGACTACAGACTATCTCAATAAATCCTTGTAGCTACCATGCACCTTTCGTAAGCTCCATAAAATCGTCTAAATGTAGCTAAAACCAAATGAAAAAGACGTCGCCGGTACGGAGGGGGTTAACATTCTTTAGCGGTAACTTTCAGTCGTGGTTGCGTGTTGATTGTCATAATATATCAACATCATTGTTAAATTCATGTAGTATTTATAGCACTTCAATTATTAGGTTTACCAGTGTACGTGTTGGAAAATAAACCAATAGACAGAGAGAGAGAGAGAGATTCATATTCATGTAGAGGTGATAGGACATCTGGGAGGCATGAGAGGCTAAGAGAGAGAGAGAGAGAGTGTGTGTGTGTGTGTGTGCGTGTAATATCTTTGAGGTCTTGGAGAAAACAATTATTGGCTAAAATGTTTTGGGAAGATAAAAGCTGGTCTGCAATCGAATCTATTAACCCTTTGATGTATTAAATGTCATACCATGGTAATAGTAATAGTAGTAGTGGAGGGAGCTGTGAAAGTCAGATATTTCATTGATTATAGACTATTTGTATTTTCTGGAATACCTAAGCTCCGCTAATCAATTATTATGATGTTTCTCTTTTTAAAGGGAAGAGTTTATCTATTCAATCTCAAGCGTCATGATATACAGCACCTCCATAGTTTCAATCTCAAACGTCATGATATACAGCACCTCCATAGTTTCAGACTTGGTCATCTTTTTAGTTAAAATTAATGGTTTTACAACCATGTTAATTTTACAGTGTAGCTAAGGAGACATTTAAGGGGATAGGGTTTGTATTTTACAGTGTAGCTAAGGAGACATTTAAGGGGATAGGGTTTGTATTTTACAGTGTAGCTAAGGAGACATTTAAGGGGATAGGGTTTGTATTTTACAGTGTAGCTAAGGAGACATTTAAGGGGATAGTGTTTGTATTTTACAGTGTAGCTAAGGAGACATTTAAGGGGATAGGGTTTGTATTTTACAGTGTAGCTAAGGAGACATTTAAGGGGATAGGGTTTGTATTTTACAGTGTAGCTAAGGAGACATTTAAGGGGATAGGGTTTGTATTTTACAGTGTAGCTAAGGAGACATTTAAGGGGATAGTGTTTGTATTTTACAGTGTAGCTAAGGAGACATTTAAGGGGATTTAGGGTTTGTATTTTACAGTGTAGCTAAGGAGACATTTAAGGGGATAGGGTTTGTTTGTATTTTACAGTGTAGCTAAGGAGACATTTAAGGGGATAGGGTTTGTATTTTACAGTGTAGCTAAGGAGACATTTAAGGGGATAGGGTTTGTATTTTACAGTGTAGCTAAGGAGACATTTAAGGGGATAGAGTTTGTATTTTACAGTGTAGCTAAGGAGACATTTAAGGGGATAGGGTTTGTATTTTACAGTGTAGCTAAGGAGACATTTAAGGGGATAGGGTTTGTATTTTACATTGTAGCTAAGGAGACATTTAAGGGGATAGGGTTTGTATTTTACAGTGTAGCTAAGGAGACATTTAAGGGGATAGGGTTTGTATTTTACAGTGTAGCTAAGGAGACATTTAAGGGGATAGGGTTTGTATTTTACAGTGTAGCTAAGGAGACATTTAAGGGGATAGGGTTTGTATTTTACAGTGTAGCTAAGGAGACATTTAAGGGGATAGGGTTTGTATTTTACAGTGTAGCTAAGGAGACATTTAAGGGGATAGGGTTTGTATTTTTACAGTGTAGCTAAGGAGACATTTAAGGGGATAGGGTTTGTATTTTACATTGTAGCTAAGGAGACATTTAAGGGGATAGGGTTTGTATTTTACAGTGTAGCTAAGGAGACATTTAAGGGGATAGGGTTTGTATTTTACAGTGTAGCTAAGGAGACATTTAAAGGGATTGGGTTTGTATTTTACAGTGTAGCTAAGGAGACATTTAAGGGGATAGGGTTTGTATTTTACATTGTAGCTAAGGAGACATTAAAGGGGATAGGGTTTGTATTTTACAGTGTAGCTAAGGAGACATTTAAGGGGATAGGGTTTGTATTTTACAGTGTAGCTAAGGAGACATTTAAGGGGATAGGGTTTGTATTTTACATTGTAGCTAAGGAGACATTTAAGGGGATAGGGTTTGTATTTTACAGTGTAGCTAAGGAGACATTTAAGGGGATAGGGTTTGTATTTTACAGTGTAGCTAAGGAGACATTTAAGGGATAGGGTTTGTATTTTACAGTGTAGCTAAGGAGACATTTAAGGGGATAGTGTTTGTATTTTACAGTGTAGCTAAGGAGACATTTAAGGGGATAGGGTTTGTATTTTACAGTGTAGCTAAGGAGACATTTAAGGGGATAGTGTTTGTATTTTACAGTGTAGCTAAGGAGACATTTAAGGGGATAGGGTTTGTATTTTACAGTGTAGCTAAGGAGACATTTAAGGGGATAGGGTTTGTATTGTACAGTGTAGCTAAGGAGACATTTAAGGGGATAGGGTTTGTATTTTACAGTGTAGCTAAGGAGACATTTAAGGGGATAGTGTTTGTATTTTACAGTGTAGCTAAGGAGACATTTAAGGGGATAGTGTTTGTATTTTACAGTGTAGCTAAGGAGACATTTAAGGGGATAGGGATTGTATTTTACAGTGTCGCTAAGGAGACATTTAAGGGGATAGGGTTTGTATTTTACAGTGTAGCTAAGGAGACATGTAAGGGGATAGGGTTTGTATTTTACAGTGTAGCTAAGGAGACATTTAAGGGGATAGGGTTTGTATTTTACAGTGTAGCTAAGGAGACATTTAAGGGGATAGGGTTTGTATTTTACAGTGTAGCTAAGGAGACATTTAAGGGGATAGGGTTTGTATTTTACAGTGTAGCTAAGGAGACATTTAAGGGGATAGGGTTTGTATTTTACAGTGTAGCTAAGGAGACATTTAAGGGGATAGGGTTTGTATTTTACAGTGTAGCTAAGGAGACATTTAAGGGGATAGGGTTTGTATTTTGACTGTTTTTTAATGTATGTATTATATAATTTAGTTTCTTCTTTAGACCTCCATCAAACTTAAAATAGCATCCCCAGGATCCCCCTTCAAGATAGATTTGTAAATTTATCGGTAGAAAAATGTCCCGGCCGAATACAGGTTCCTCCTAAATTACAGGCGCGCTATCGCTCGCCAGAAAAATATAGACACCAAAATAACACGAAAAGTTTTAGTCTAAAAATTGACACAGAAAAGGGGTGAAAAGTCTAAGCATCGCCAAACTAATTGGCCGAACGTATTAGAATCTGAAAACTAATGGGGCTAAACAAAAGGGAGAAGAGGGACCACAAAAAACGACCCATCTCCCCTTAAACATACACTTGGATAGCTCAGTTACTTTGCAGAACCCTTCAGCACCATGACGCCTATTTACCTTGGATTCTGGCTATAATTTATTTGTTATTAATTTCACCACAACACCAAACACCTCCAATGAAATTAATGAAAGCACATATGTGATCCACCAGGATTAGAACCCGGGTTATCACACACAGATTTGTAGACACTTTAACCATCACACCACCAAGACGGTTAAAGGTTTATGCACACGCCTACGAACTATTATCCATTCTCGAATACTGGATATTAATCTAATCATGTTCATATTCCCACCGCACTATGGTAGCCTAATGTTTAAGTGAGAGGAAATAATATTCATGGGGCACAGATCATTTAGACCGGCCTCGCTACCAAATATCCCTGAACCTACTGATAATCTATGTTGTATTAATTTCACCACAACACCAAACATCTCCAATAAAATTAATGAAAGCACATATGTGATCCACCAGGATTCGAACCCGGGTTTTCACACACAGATTTTTAGACACCTTAACACCTTAGATGATTTTATACAGATTAAGAAGCACCTATGTCGTTAAGAGGCTTTATTGAGCTCGTATTTACCCCTTTGAGTCTTAGAGGAAGATTATAAACTAAAACAATCCGTCTAGTGGTAACCAGAATATGATGGAAATTTGGTAATGGTTGTGAAGGGGTTAATAAATGATCCTGTGTATATTTGGTAATGGTGGTGCAGGGGTTAATAAATGATGTATATTTGGTAATGGTGGTGAAGAGGTTAATAAATGATCCTGTGTATATTTGGTAATGGTGGTGAAGGGGTTAATAAATGATCCTGTGTATATTTGGTAATGGTGGTGAAGGGGTTAATAAATGATCCTGTGTATATTTGGTAATGGTGGTGCAGGGGTTAATAAATGATACCTGTGTAATATTTGGTAATGGTGGTTGCAGGGGTTAATACATGATCCTGTGTATATTTGGTAATGGTGGTGAATGGGGTTAATAAATGATCCTGTGTATATTTGGTACATGGTGGTGTTCATGGGGTTTAATAACCTGATGTATATTTGGTAATAGTGGGTTGCAAGAGGTTAATAAATGATCCTGTGTTATATTTGGTACATGGTGGTGAAGGGGTTAAAACCTGTATCCTGTGATATATTTGGTAATGGTGGTGAAGGGGTTACTGTAATAAAGGATCCTGTTATATTTGGTAATGGATGGTTGAAGGGGTTAATAGAATGATTCCTTATGTATATTTGGTAATGGTGGTGAAGAGGTTAATAAATGATCCTGTGTATATTTGGTAATGGTGGTGAAGGGGTTAACATAAAATGATCCTGTGTATATTTTGGTAATGGTGGTGAAGGGGTTAACTAACATGATCCTGTGTATATTTGGTAATGGTGGTGAAGGGGTTAATAAATGATACTGTGTGATATTTTGGGAATGGTGGTGAAGAGGTTCATACAATGATCCTGTGTATATTTTGGTAATGGTGGTGAAGAGGTTAATAAATGATCCTGTGTATATGTTGGGCTAATGGTGGTGAAGGGGGGTTAATAACTGATCTGCTGCTTGTCTATTTGGTTAAATGGTGGTGAAGGGGTTAATCAAAATGATCCTGTGTATATTTTGGTAATGGGTGGTGAAGGGGTTAATAAATGATCCTGTTTTATAATTTGTGTAAATTGGTGGTGAAAGAGTGGGTTAATACAATGATCCTGTGGTATATTTGGTAATGGTGGTGGAAGGATTGAAGAGGCTTAATAAAATGATCCTGTGTATATTTGGTAATGGTGGTGACAGGGGGTTAATAAAAAATGAATCCTGTGTTATATTTTGGTTAGAAATTGGTGGTGAAGGGGTTAATAAATGATCCTGTGTATATTTTGGTTTTTTAAAATTTTTTGGGGGGTTTTTGGGTGAAGAGGTTAATATAATGATCCTGTGTATATTTTGGTAATGGTGTGTGAAGAGGTTAATAAATGATCCTGTGTATATTTGGTAATGGTGGTGAAGGGGTTAATAAATGATCCTGTGTATATTTGGTAATGGTGGTGAAGAGGTTAATAAATGATCCTGTGTATATTTGGTAATGGTGGTGAAGGGGTTAATAAATGATCCTGTGTATATTTGGTAATTGTTGTGAAGGGGTTAATAAATGATCCTGTGTATATTTCATTGATATCCCATGTTTCTTTATTGTGGGAAATAGGGTGTCATTGGGTTTGGATTGAAATATAAAGGTATGTTGTAATTAATCTGTCTATATAATCCATACTCATTATAAACAAACAAGTAAAGAAAAGAGAGAGAGAGAGAGAGAGAGAGAGAGAGAGAGAGAGAGAGAGAGAGAGAGAGAGGAAGGAATACAGATGGGGTGAACCAAGGTACGAGATATTTAGAGAAAACAGAGAGAGGCAGGTATACATATTCATACCTGTGGGTGTGTGTGTGTGTGTGTGTCTGTGTGTGTGTGTGTGTGTGTGTGTGTGTGTGTGTGTGTTTAAGAGAGAGAAAGAGAGAGAGTTATTTTTCCAGCATTTTATGATCCGCAACTATAATCTGACAATATTTTGAGAATATTTTGCTGATGTGTTGGCAACTTGACTGAAAGTAGATTCCCATAGATGACAACCAAGTACTACCGGTAACAGTATAATTAATGTACATGTATAATTTACAGTCATTGTTGCATTAGGTCCTTTGACCAACCCTCCAGTGGTTTACAAAAGGTTGGTCAATCAGCGGTTTACCTTTATGGTCGCGGGGAAGGTTTTATCTTTTGATCGATTTATGTATTTATTTATTTATTTTTCAGTTTCCTCCCTAGACCTTCATCAAGCGTAAATAAAACACCCCCCTAAATTCCCTTTCAAGATTAATTTGTACATTTTTCGGTAGAATAATGTCCCGGTCGAAGGCTGGTTCTTCCAAAATTACAGGCTCGCTATCGCTCGCCAGGAAATCAACACCTACAGTATATGGCACGAAAGGTCTAAATATTAACATTAGAGCAAACCTAAATCAACACCTTTATTCCCGGTCTTAACATCTCCAGAACTACTGGGGCTAAACATGAGGGAGAAGGGGGTGGCCATAAAGAGCCCCCCTCCCCCCTTAAGGAGCCTGCTTCCCGCGGTTGTTTGTGTGGTCATCAACAGTTGACGGGTTGGAGTAAATCATCAATGTTTACACTTACTGCAGGCAAGGGAGGCGCAATATAAGAGCATAACAAAACGGCAGTCTGCAGAGAGCCGATTAACCCTCACACGGCAGATCCTTTTCACACACAACCCATCTCGTCCGTATGCCTATCTAATGTTACGTTAAAGCTCTCTATCTTTCTTGATCGCACTATAACATCATATATAAATTAATATTTTATTTAAATGGTGTAAAACGGTAATTAATGGTTCATAATGACTTGTCCATGCTGTATAGGTAGTGATAATACCATTTAAAACAAAATAGAAAGTTATACCAAATAGTCAAAGGTAAATCACTATCAGACTATCCAACTTGATTTCATCTGCTCTTTCCATACATTATTTTTAATTTATTATTTTTGTATTAAATTGTCTGCAATAAATCAGTACCGGCGCCGCGCCGTCGTTTAAACTTTATTGTGGCTGCTGTTAGACGATTGTATTAAATTCAAAAAGGGCCTCCAGCAAATAAGTGGCTTCCAGCTATCTCACTTAACCCGTTTGCACAACCTCAGATCCTTCTTAACCCTCTCCGACATATGACGCGATTTTGAGCCTATTAGGGATACTTTAAAGCCTTTGTTACCATCAGGGGTATTTAGAAACCTTTAGTTTAGTTACTTCAACCTCTGCAGTTGTCTTTGAGTTAGCTGTGGGCAGAAAACTAATTTTGGAGAGGTAATTATAAGAGTGAGAGAACTCTATTTCTTATTGCTAATCTGGCAACCTCTGCGTAATATGTGCGTGAAAGGGTTAAGCTTCACAAAATCGTCTAAATATAGCAAGAATAAAATGTAAAAGACGGCGCCGGTACATAAGGGGTTAAAATGATCAAAGTACCGATGTCAGCCTTATCACTTCATTATGTTCGCAGGTACAGTCGTGTGCGTGTATAAGGCTACACCAATGACATTCTCCGAACCTTTAAGGGGGGATGGGATGGTTTTTCGGGCCCTCTTCTCCCTTGTGTTTAGCCCCATTGTTTATTTTTAGATTTTAAGACGTTCGGTTCATTAGTTTGGCAATTTTAAGACTTTGCACCCCATTTCTTTCGTTGTCAATATTAAGACTTGTAAGTGTCGATTTTGTCCTAGCGAGCGATAGCGAGCCTGTAGTTTTAAGAGTTAACGGCTTTTGGCTGGGACATTTATATACCGAAAAAGTGTACAATTGTATCTTGAAGGGGGGTCTGGGGGGTGTTTTATACAGCTTGATGGAGGTCTGGGGAGGAAACTAAAATAACACTAAAAAATAAAATCAATAAGCTAGTAAATGTGCCCATCTCCCCTCACAGCCAAGTGTTGAAGCAACCTGGCTATAATAAAGCCTTGTATTATCTTGTTTGTGTTCGATACTGCTTCAAATGGCTGCGTCGCTATTTATGCTCCTGACTGTACAAGGGTTATTGTAGTACGTAGACAATGTTGTATGATAATGCAAATATATGTAATATACCGGTACTCATGCATAAACAGTATAATTCATGTACAAATATTTTGCTAAGAAATTTATATACTTATGTTATTTGGTTGAAGTGCACATTTCCACTTTCCTAATTTGTGTAAAGGAAACCTAGGAAAGCCTTGTTTACATCTTCATTGACTAAGAAGTACCTAGAATATTACATGAATAGAGAATAATAACATATGAAACAAACTAAAACACAATTTATATAAAGTAAAAGGAATCTGCTGACCCCCATGCGAATTGAAATGAAAGACAAATATTGGTTCTCTTTGCTCGTGTCAACACGTGCAAATGGTTGGACATGCAGCATGCCCGGTACAAGACTGCTGGAGTGTTGGATGGCGGACAATCAATGTGGCTGGTTGTTGAGGGATATTGGAGGATTGTACAGTATCGTTCAAAAGTCAGGGATTGTTTTCGTTATATCAACTTTGGTTATACAGTATATCTGGTAAAAGCACATAACTGGCCTTAGTACACATGAATTAATCCATTGTTTTCAGTTCTTATTGATATTCCATTATAGAGTTTATATATATATATATATATACCGGTATATATATATATATAATATATATATATATATATATATATATATATATACCGGTATATATATATATATATACCAAAAGTAAGATACAGTTGAAGTTGAGAATACAGGACACGACTTTTGAGGTTCAGTTGGCCGCCAGGAATCGACCCAGTCCTTTAAAAAATCGTCTAATAATAGCCAGAATACGAAGGAAGAATGCATATTGATGTACTGAAAGGGCTAATGAGAGCTGTCTTGACGGAGGTCATATAATATATTCATGATATCAGAGACTGGGTAAACCTACTTTGTTACATATCTCCTTAAGCTCCATAAAATCATCTCATTTTTGCCAGAATCAAAAGTAAAAAGCGCGCATGGTGCTGAAGAGGTTAAGGGGGAAGGGTTTATTTTTTGGTCGATTATTGCATATATGTATTTTTTTTTAAATTTCCTCCCTAGGCCTCCATCAAACTTTTAAAATCATCCATTTGATCTATCTATCTATCTATCTATTGCCTGACGCCGTGGTCCCCGAAGGGGTGACCACGAACGAACCGCCCCCATGCACCTCTGTCCCCAGTCAGTCGACGCCCCTCCTCCCAACCAGAACCGCCTTCATCCATATAGCCTACTTCCTCACTCCATTCTTCCACCTCTCTTTTGGTGTACCTCTCCCTCTCTGTCCTTCCACCTCGCTCTCGTACATCTTCTTAGTCATTCTCTCGCTTCCCATACGTTCCATCTCAAGGTGTTCCTTTTCACACTTTCCAGCACATCTACCTCCACACCACACCTCCTTCTTACTTCCTCATTTGTCTGTCTATCCCTCCATGTAACTCCGCACGCACTTCTCAAGTAACTCATTTCCACCCCTCTCACTCTTGGTCTGAGTCTCTTCTCCAACGTCCATGCTTCGCTTCCGTAAGTCAATGTCGGGATTACCACACTGTCATGCAAGGGCTTCTTCACTTCCATACTGACCACCCTATTTCTTGTTACTGCTTTCAGCGTTCCTACAACCCTCTTCCCCTGTTGTACCCTCTCCCGCACTTCTTCATCTATAGTCCCATCTTTACTCAACACACTGTCCAGATACTTAAATGAGCTGACAATCTCCATAGCCTGACCGTTCAACTTCACCTCACACTCTGTGGCTTCACCCTTTTCGAAGACCATAACCTTGCTCTCCCCTGCATTTACCTTCAGATTCCGTTTTTCGCACACTGTTCCAAACACATTTACCAGACCCTGCCACTCCCATTCATTATCGCTCATCAGAACTGTATCATCAGCAAACAGCAGTACAGGCAGCTTCCACTTATTTTCCTCCCTTATCAGCGATACACCAACATCCACTACTCTTCCTTGTATTTCTTTCATGACTCCATCCATATATACAGTAAACAACCACGGGGACATCACACACCTGTTTCAACCCAACATTCAGGTCAAAGAACTCGCTCTGCTCATTCTCCACACGTACTGCTGCCTTTGCACCCTCATACATGATCTTCACTGCTTTCAGCAACTTGCCATCTACTCCGTATATTCTAAGTATTTTCCACATACCTTCTCTATCCACTCTGTCATAGGCTTTCTCTAAGTCCATAAAAGCAACATACACCTTTTGTTTCTTCTCCAGATATTTCTCCACAACACAATTCAGGATAAAAATCTGATCTCCACATCCTCTTCCCTTCCTAAAACCTCCCTGTTCGTCACCTATCCATTTCTCCGTTCTCACTCTCACTCTCTCAATCACTACCCTACTGTACACCTTCTCTACTGCGCTTAAAAGACATATTCCTTGGTGGTTACCACACACTCCTCTTTCCCCTTTACCCTTATAGAGGGGGACTATTATGCCTGACTTCCAGCCATCAGGTGCACTCCCCTTCTCCCATGCTAGTTTGCACATTTTCCATACCCATTCGATCACTATATCACCACCATACCTCAACATTTCCCCACACACTCCATCTGTTTCTGGTGCTTTCCCCAACTTCACTCTTTTCATGGCTTCCCACACTTCTGACCTCCTGATCCCCACCTCCTCCTCCACTACTTCTCTTCTTCTCTCTCCCATACCCCATCCAACTATGTTTGCTGGCGCTTCATTCCTTACATTTAGCAACTCGTTGAAGTACTCCCTCCATCTTTCGACTCTCTCTTGCTTCTCGGCTAGCATTATCCCATTCTTATCTTTCACACCCTTACTGTTTCCCTTGCTACCTTCCCTATCTTTCTTGACTTCTTTCCAGAACTGTTTCTTATACACCTTCATTTTAAACTCAGATTCCTTCCCAATTCCTCATCTACTCTTCTCTTACTTTCCTTCACGACTCTCTTCACGACTCTCTTTCTATCCACATATCTCGCTCATTTCTGACTCTCCAAATCTTCATTCCCTCTACTACCCAGCCATTCTCTATACACTTTCTTCTTGTCTTCCACAGCTATTTTTACCTCTTCTGTCCACCATACTGTACCTTTCACTCCCCTCCCTCTTGTCCTTACTCCACACACCTCCTCACATGCTGCACAGATCTCTTCCTTAAACACCTTGCTCATCTCCTCCACTTCTTCCATATCTTCCAGGTCGAACCCACCTAGTCGTCTTTCTACTGCTCTCCTGTACTCTTCCCTGATTTCTTCCTCCTGTAGCCTCTCCACCCTCCTCGCCATTTCACCTTCCTCTCGCCTCCCTCCAGCTCTCCTCACCCACTTCTATTGTATCCTAATTTTAGCTATTACTACATAATGATCAGACAGACCCCCTCCAATACCCCTATACACCCTCGCATCCAGCACAGATTTCTTCATTCGTTCATCAACACATATATAATCAATCAGTGCCTTTCGTTCCACCACTGTCTTATCCATATCCTTCATCTTCCACACCACTTTCCATGTGTACCTGTGTATCATTCTGTGTCGGAAGAAGGTGTTGGGCTATCCACAACCTCCTCCCTACACATACGTCCACAAGTGCACTACCATTCCCATTCACCTCTGACGGCACCCCCCACCCTCCCACCACTCCATTTGATTAATTTGTACATTTTTCGGTAGACAAATATCCCGGCCGAAGGCCGGTTCTTCCAAACTTACAGGCTCACTATCGTTCGCCCGTAAAACAAATCGACACCTAAATAACACGAAAGGTCTTACTATTAACAAAGAAATGAGGCGAAAGATCTTAAAATAGACAAACTAATGGGGCATACGTCTTAAAATGTCAAAACTAATGGGGATAAGCACGAGGGAGAGAGGGGACTAGAAAACCGGCCCATCCCCCCTTTTAAACCCCATAAAATCATCTAATTTTAGCCTGAATCAAAAGTAACTAGGCGCCAAGGTGCTGAAGGGGTTAAGGAGGTCATATATATTCATGATCTCAGAGAAGCCCCGAGACGAGTTCATTAGAAAGTTATACATACATTCCAGGAAGTTATACATACATTCCAGGAAGTTATACATACATTCCAGGAAGTTATACATACATTCCAGGAAGTTATACATACATTCCAGGAAGTTATACATACATTCCAGGAAGTTATACATACATTCCAGGAAGTTATACATACATTCCAGGAAGTTATACATACATTCCAGGAAGTTATACATACATTCCAGGAAGTTATACATACATCCAGGAAGTTATACATACATTCCAGGAAGTTATACATACATTCCAGGAAGTTATACATACATTCCAGGAAGTTATACATACATTCCAGGAAGTTATACATACATTCCAGGAAGTTATACATACATTCCAGGAAGTTATACATACATCCCATACATTCCAGGAAGGTTATACATACATTCCAGGGAGTTATACATACATTCCAGGAAGTTATCATACATTCCAGGAAGATACATACATTCCAGGAAGTTATACATACATTCCAGGAAGTTATACATACATTCCAGGAAGTTATACATACATTCCAGGAAGTTATACATACATTCCAGGAAGTTTCATCTGGTCTATTTACCAAGAATCCCCATTACCAATTCAGGGTAACCTCATTTGGAAGACATTATTGACATTAATTATGACTTTAATGCGTTCTGCCTGCCATTGTTCCAAATGCCAACTCTATTTTACATTTTCATGTTTGGTAAACTTTAGGCTTTAAGGGGGTAGGGTATATTTTTTGGTCGATTTTTGTTTTCATTTATGTACTATTTATTTTTTAGTTTCCTCGCTAGACCACCATCAAACTTAAAAAGCAAAACATCCCCAAGATCCCCCTTCTAGATATGTAAAAAAAAGTCCCAGCCGAAGACCGGCCCCTCATTAATTATAGGCTCGCTATCACTCGCCAGGAAACAATCGACACCTAAATGGCAAGAAAAAGTGTTAATAATGAAAAAGAAATGGGTGAGAAAGGTCTTGAAATAGCCAAACTAATGGGCTGAACGTCTTAAATCCTAAAACACTAATGGGGATAAACATGAGGAAGAAGGGGGATTATAAAAAACAACTAACTCCCTTTAATGTATTTATTTTCTCTGTTTACAGGATTTAGAGCAGAACCCAGGACGGTAACGGACGTATCATGTTGCCAGGGAGTTAACAGGATCAGGAATGAAGGTAAGTTCTATGAAATTATAATTTTGTCTAAATCCATGCAACTGATGTACATTTAACATAACACATAATAGCTATCATTGATGTGTTGAAAAGTGTTTTTAATGCAATTATTTTGGATTGAAATTCTGTTGAAACATTAATCTACAAAGTAAAAACTCTTTTGTGTGTTTATTGGCAGACTAAGCAGTATTTCCAAGCATTTATAGAAACTAAAAGAGCATTAACACCTCAACAATAAAAATATCTTTCCATGTGGATTACTGTGCATTATTTAGTAAACGCTTTTGCAATTCCCTCATCAACTTTAGGCTGTTTGTTTTTAATGTATTATTTAACTTTACACTTCATGTTTTTACTTTATAACACGATGTAATTGTATTAGGTTCACATTTTATATTAACCCCTTAAGGATCCTGACGCGATTTGACAGTTTATTCTGGCTATCATTAGACGCTTTTATTCAGTTACTGAATGAACTGCGGGAGTCAGGGGGATGATTGAGATAGTTTTTACCCCTTTGACTGCTAAAGGGCCTTCCAAAATGGAATAAAACTCGTAAGTCAGAGAAACAAAAACTTGGGGGCAATTTACTCTTCTTTCTCTCTCTCTCGCTCTCGCTCTCTCTCTCTCTCTCTCTCTCTCATTAGACCATATTATTCAACTTACGAAAGACCTGTATGAATCAGAGTAAGAGTAAACCACTTTTTGGACACTTGATCCTCAGTGTTTTGGAGGACAAGCAGCCTAGCTAGAGGGGGTCACTAGACCTGTTGTTGCTTGATTTCCTTTGTATCTCTTTCTCAATCGTGTTATTTTGGGGTTCAATTGTATGTGTAGCCTATACTTTGTTCACCCGTTTAGTTTTGTTTAGCTTACGAGATATACAGTATAGACTGCATATTTATAGTTTTATATTATTTTGTATTTATATATATATATATATATATATATATATATATATATATATATATATATACACATATATATATATTTATATATATATATATATATTTATTTATTTTTTTTTTTTTTGGGGGGGAGTCGCTTATTAAGGACAAACTAAAATCTAATTAGAAAATAATTAATATACAAAGCAAGGTATCTTATAGAGGTGGACATAAGTCATACATTAATTTTTGAATACAGGTAAGAAAACATACTTTTCATTGATTTTTTTCCATCGTGCATAGAGACATGTGTAGGACTGAAAATATATATACAAAATAAACTGTCTTTAGGCCTACAGCTCTGCGAGTAAGATGGGTTATAATAGTACATCCAATTATATATCAGAATGGTACAGTCATCAGCTTCACAACATATTTCAATATAAGTGAAGTGCGGAAGTGTGTCTGCAAGAGAGAAAGAGAATATTGTACATAAAAGCTCTGTAGTTACAAGATAAAAAAGGTATTACAAAAGTAATTACAAACTCAAATAGGACATTATTCAGAAAGAAACAGGAAATTGGATTTTTATTTCCTTTCGAATTCATGTGAAGGGAATTGAGGCTTTAAAAGTGATATAATGTCTTATAAAACCAATATCGACATAGAGTGAGGACTACACAACGATGGTGCATTTCGTAATTATATTCCGGCTAACATTACACCATATTATTCAACTTACGAAAGACCTGTATGAATTAAAGTAACAGTTATTTTCTTACGCTTTGATTAGTATCTATCTACCATTATCTGTCGATCTATCTCTATATATCTCTATTTATCTCTATCAATGGATATATATATATATATATATATATATATATATATATATATATATATATATATATATATATATATATATATACCGGGTATACATGTCATTGTCAATTTCTTTACGCACACACACAAACCAATATATTTATCTCTATCTATCTTATGTATTTATCTATCAATCTATCTATGGCTCCCTCTCTTTGTATCTATATCTATGTATCTGTCTCCCGCTATAAACATTGATGGCGGCCATAACCCTGGAGTGTGTTGAGGTTTGGGCACCCTAAGCCACCGGTCCAGGACAATAGTACCCTCAGGGGGGGTGCCAGACATCTTGGTTTGGTGTAGGGCGACATGTTGTATACCTAGTGTTGTGTTCTCTCTCTCTCCTCTCTCTCTCTCTCTCTCTCTCTCTCTCTCTCTCTCTCTCTCTCTCTCTCTCTCGCTCTCTCTCTCTCTCCTCTCTCTCTCTCTCTCTCTCTCTCTCTCTCTCTCTCTCTCTCTCTCTCTCTCTCTCTCTCTCTCTCTCTCTCTCTCTCTCTCTCTCTCTCTCTCTCTCTCTCTCTCTCTCTCTCTCTCTCTCTCTCTCTCTCTCCTCTCTCTCTCTCTCTCTCTCTCTCTCTCTCTCTCTCTCTCTCTCTCTCTCTCTCTCTCTCTCTCTCTCTCTCTCTCTCTCTCTCTTTTTTGCCCATAAATAGACCAGCTTAGATTTGTGTGGGTTTCTCGCCTCCTATTCCTATGAGGGAGTAGGGTAATGACAAATTAAATGTATTATTGGTATCTGATGTATTATATATATTGTAGAGTTGCGCTCATGAATCGTGACAAAAATAGATTCAATTATGTTCAACCTTCTAATACTAAGGTAGAAAACGTTCTTTACTCACATGCCTAAAGCTTAGTTACGCAAGGTTTGTTTAAATTCACCACCTGCGAGTTTCAGGCTATAAGGAAGTTGAAGCTGTAAACATCGACATACAACTGAAATGCAATAATGATGTAGGTTTCTAATGGATAGAAAATATATTGATTGGTTTTGTATATGCACTACAACCGTATCTTAACTGGTAATTTCGTTAAATATCGATGTCTACAACTTCAACTTCTTTAAAGTCAGAAACTCGCAAGTGGTCAATTGTTTGACGAATAGTTTTACTTCCATCAATAGTGGCAAATAGTTATTTTTTCTCATTTAACAGTTGTTTTCTCGATAATTATTGGAAAGCTGTGAACGTACTACTGTATTTATCATACTATTGACAAGTGTTCACAATTAAGGGGGATGGCAGTATATAATATACAGTATATATACAATTATACAGTATATATATATATATATATATATATATATATATATATATATATATATATATATATACACTGTATACATATATATATATATATATTTTAATCATGCGTTTAGTTTCTTCCCTAGACTCCCATTAAGCTAAAAAAAAAACTAAAAAAAAACAATTATAATAAAAACTCTTTGAAGATAAATCTGTGCATTTTTAGATAGAAACATTTCCCAGCCCAAGGCTGGTTCCTCTTAAATTACAGGCTCGCTATCGCTCGCCAGGAAAAATAATGAAACACTTTAATGGCACGAAATGTCATAAAATGAACAGAACTGGGGCGAAAGTTCTTAAAATCGACAAACTAATGGGGCGAACGTTTTAAAATCTCAAAAGCAATGAGGCTAACCATGAGGGAGAAAGGTGTCCAGAAAGAAATATCTCAAGTGGAAATCTTCCCTTAACCCCTTGAGGGTCATGCAGCGTTTTGACAGTTTATTGTCGCTATCATTAGACGATTTTATACAACTGATTAAAACTATTTGTGGGAGTTAAAAGGGTAGTTACCTCTCTTGATTAACCCTCTGACTTCCATTTCCTAATCCATTTCCTAATCTGAATTTAAACGTCCAAAACGTCAGAAAACAGAACAGACATGCGTAATCGTATCTTGAAAGGGTAAATATTTGGGATTGAATTGACAGTACCATATCGAACGAATGAAATGGAATTGAGTGATGATTTATGCATGAAAAGTGTATATCATACACTTCCTGGTAGATATTTTATGTGTTCATATTCACCCCTTTTGTACCAGGCAACGTCTTTTTAATTGTATTCTAGATGTATTTAGACGATTTTGTGAAGTTTAAGAAGGATCTGTGGTAATATTAAGTGAAATCGTTCGAAGGCTGTTAATTGCTGGAGGCCCTTTATTAACTGGATACAATTGTCTAACAGCATCCACAATAAAGGTAAAAGGACGACACCGGTGCTGAATGGGTTAAAATGAAGCTTTGGAAATATGACGCCGCTATAACCGAATCAAATAGCCACAATCTAAAAACACCCTTCATATATTAAAGTTAAATAGCGTAGTACAACAATATCAAAACTATAGAAATGCAATTGAAAATAGTTATCCAGTATATATAAATCTGGTGAATTGCAACGGTAAAGGCGTGTACGGTGCCTAACGTCATATATTGGCCTGGCCCTGTATAGAAACCTCCGAGGGTATACTGAAACCTTGTTCTGAATTCGAAGGGTTAAGGAAGTGAGGGAGAGAGAGAGAGAGAGACAGAGATATGAAAGAGAGGAAACGAGATGGGAGTAGCACTGAGATGGCGTTAAGAAAAGGAAAAATGGTCGCGTCAAAAATAGAGATCCATTTTTGAAAGACAGAGAAAGGAGAGAGAGAGAGAGAGAGAGAGAGAGAGAGAGAGAGAGAGAGAGAGAGAGAGAGAGAGAGAGAGAGAGAGAGAGAGATGAAAGAGAGGAAACGAGATGGGAGTAGCACTGAGATGGCGTTAAGAAAAGGAAAAATGGTCGCGTCAAAAATAGAGATCCATTTTTGAAAGACAGAGAAAGGAGAGAGAGAGAGAGAGAGAGAGAGAGAGAGAGAGAGAGAGAGAGAGAGAGAGAGAGAGAGAGAGATAGAAAGATAGATAGATAGATAGATAGATAGGAAGGTTCTCTACCCTTAACACGCGCAATTATAAAATAGAAGTCTTGCGAGTGGGAGCTAATTTGCTCATTTATGTATCTTTTATTGTCTTTTTAATTTCTTCCCTAATCCTCCATCATTCTTAAAAAAAAACATCCCTCCAAGACCCTCCTCCAAGATAAAAGTGTAAATTTTCGATAGACAAATGTCCCGGCCGAAGGCCGATTCCTCTTCAATTACAGGCTCGCTATCGCTCGCCAGGAAAAGAATCGACACCTAAACGGCACGAAAGGTGTTGATATTGATAAAGAAATGGGACGAACGGTCTTAAAATCGACGAAGTAATGGGGCGAACGTTTTAAAGTCTCAAAACTAATGGGGATAAACATGAGGGAGAACGGGGACCAGCATACCGACCCACCTCCCCTTACAGGTACATCACAACCTTTGAACGCGACTATACCAACTAAGGACTATACCATGTCACCTACTGTAAAGGAGTTGTCGTAAATATATCATAGACGGCTGTGAACGACCACTTCCGCCGTACATTCCACAACACCGACCTCGTAAACGCGTTGCAATACGGTAAATACGCACTCACAACAATTGCAACATTTTTATTCCAACGATTTATGTTAAAAGAATATACATCAATTTTAGATAGACGATATTATACCTATCGGGGAAAATATCCATATGAAAATAGACTAGAGACAGGGACTACACAAATATGGACTACAATACAACTGTCTTGATAGCGTAATGCATAAATGCGCGGAATGTCGGTGCGAGTATCCTAGGTTAGAGTCCTTGGAGTGACACATGTATTTGTTGATTTCATTAATTAAGATTAGAGGTAAAGTTGGTTGGTGAAAAAATATGAAATATATATATATATATATATTTATTTATTTTTCTTAGGCAAAATTTGTTAAAGACCAAGGCATATTTATTTTTCACTAACTTTTTACTTGTGTTTTCAATATTTCTCACTGTTTGATCTCATCACTCGAACGATAAATTAGGTTTCCAAATGTCATGATTATATTTTTCAATTAGGTGTTAATATATTAAATAATACTTCAACTTTCATATTATTTGTCATATTATTGTATTCACTGGACGTTTCGTGCTCCTTTGCACATCTTCAGTAGATAGATATATCTGCAATAATTAATAACAATATAACTTAATATATATTTCTTCCAAATATTAAATACAATAGCAAAATTTGTTTAAAAGAACAAGTGAGTGTTCTCACGCATTAAAAGAAATATGTAAATATCACATATGTCGAATTACGTAAAATTAATTTAATCTAAAACACACTAGTGGCATAACACTGGGTCGGAGTTAAAATATAAGAGTACACGTATCACTAAAATATTGTAGAGTTAATTATCGGGACTTGCAATTGTAGGCTATTGCTAGTTTGAGTGTGACTGTATGGGGGGCTCTCTGTGTGAGTGTGTGTGTGTGTGTGCGTGTGGTTGTTGGGAGTGTTCATTGTCTCAGTATAGCGTTGCATAGCCTAAGTGTTGTTCGTGTATTTTGGTTGAAAAGAGTCAGTACTCGATATTGGCCTGTGGTTTGGTTGTTTAGTGTCGTTTTTTTTCTTTCTCGGATTAGTAAGGCTTCTGTTATTGGGAGTCGTGTAGTGTCTTGGCAATACTTTAAAATCTTTGTGTTATCTGTTAAATATTTTCTATTGAGGGTATAGTTGTGTTGTTGTTTCATATGTTCTTTGATTGAGCCAGATTATAGGTCCATAGTGAGGCTGCTTAGTGTTGTTGTCATACCGATGTATTTCATGTTTCCAAGTTTACAACCTTCGTTCGGGCAAGATAATTCATAAACCACATTGGTATGCTGGAGGTTGCTTTTATTTTTGCTTTTAAATTTGCTATTTTTCATGAGAAGGTTGCTGACGATATATATGTAGTTTGTAGGGGATCTGGGGAGGCAAGTCAACACAGATTTGCTCAACACATATCTGAGTCATTCAAAACAATGAATACTAATTAAACACCATATCACAACCCCCGTCCCCACCCCCAAGACGTCACACCATCGCTGGTCGGCACTGAAAATATATTGGTGTTAATCTCCCTTTGGTGGCCGGCTGTGAACGACCTCTTCCGCCGTATTCTCCGCAACACTGACCTCGTAAACGTGTCACACACAGGAACACAAATAGAATGTTGTAATGCCCTCGCAAAAATCCCACCGCTGCCACCAGTGAAATGTCGGGTGAACGAAGGGAATTTAACCCCCCCCGAAAATCTCCAGCTGGCGAGGGGATCCGAACCGTGGTTAGTGACCTCAGTGTTCAAGGAGAACTAAGATTACTAACCTATTAACGTCCGAGGTGGCAGAGTGGGTTAGCGCGCGGACCTGGGGTGACCGGACCTACTGAGGTCACTAACCACGGTTCGAATCCCCGCGCCGGCTGTAGATTTTCGGAGGGTTAAATTCCCTTCGTTCACCCGACATTTCACTAACCACGGTTTTTCACTAACCACGGTTTGAATCCCCGCGCCGGCTGGATATTTTCGGGGGGTAAAATTCCCTTCGTTCACCCGACATCTCACTGGTGGCAGCGGTGCGATTTTTGCGAGGGCATTACAAATGTAATAAATTGTATAAATTGATTAGAAAAAGAGTAATAGTAATAAAGCGATATTTACACAAATCTATATAATAATTTTGATTGTCTGTGTGGCTGTCTGTCTGTCTGTTCTTTATAGGCGGCCGCAGTTTTTATGCTAGAGCGTTCATACTTGGTATGCATAGTAAGGGGGTCCCTAGGCAGGTTTTAGTGAAAAATAGAATTCCCCAGGGGGAAAGGGACGGAGAAAATGGGCGCTAAATCGGAAAAAGGGCCGTTTGGGGCAGAAGGAGGCCTCCAATCGAAAAGGTTTATGGACCAAAAGTTGTTCGTAGCCCCTCAAAATGGGGGTACAGATGAGGTCAGATCCAAAATCGGAGGTCATTTAGCGGGCACAGGGAGGTCGAGGCCGGTGATTATGGTAGTAGTAGTATTGTGATGATTGTGGTAGTAGTGATTGATGATGGTGATTATGGTAGTAGTAGTGGTGGTAGTAGTAATGGTGATTATGGTGACTACCTGGGCAACGCCGGGTACCCCTGCTAGTCTATATAATATTTTAGATTGTCTGTGTGTGTGTCTGTTCTTAATAGGCGGCCGCAGTTTTGGACCTGGGGAGCTGAAACTTTGCATGTGGGTGTCAATTGACCTGGGTCAGGTCATAGAGGGGGCGAGACCACGATCGGAGGTCGTTTCGAGGCCGAAATTGATTTTTTTTTAAATTGCCGTTTGGGGCAGAAGGAGGCCTCCGATCGAAAAGGTGTATAGAACGAAAGTTGTTCGCAGCCCCCCTAAATGGGGGTACGGATGAGGTCAGATCCAAAATCGGAGGTCATTTAGCGGCCGAAATCGAGGTCGCCGTTTAATGAGGCACAGGGAGGTCGAGGCCGGTGATTATGGTAGTAGTAGTATTGTGATGATTGTGGTAGTAGTGATTGATGATGGTGATTATGGTAGTAGTAGTGATGGTAGTAGGCACAGGGAGGTCGAGGTCGGTGATTATGGTAGTAGTAGTATTGTGATGATTGTGGTAGTAGTGATTGATGATGGTGATTATGGTAGTAGTAGTGGTGGTAGTAGTGATGGTGATTATGGTAGAATTTAAACCCAGGCAACGCCGGGTACCCCTGCTAGTATATATATATATATATATATATATATATATATATATATATATATATATATATATATATATATATATATATATATATATATACTGTATATATATATCCTACTGTATATATATATTATATATATATATATATATATATATATATATATATATATATATATATACTGTATAGTATATACTGTATATATTAGTTGAAACAATTAATTCATTTTAATTAGAAACAGACATACGTTGCAGTAACGAATAGTAAACAATCATATAAGTAAGAGCAAGCATAGCGTGCTAAATTAATAAGATCTGATCAGATATTCAAATGAATTTTTAAAAACCTGGTGGACAAGCGTACGACATAAGACGTAACCTGTAGACACAATGCATGATAATCACATACAACACCAGGTAATCAGACGTAACCTGTAGACGCAATGCATGATAATCACATACAACACCAGGTAATCAGACGTAACCTGTAGACACAATGCATGATAATCACATACAACACCAGGTAATCAGACGTAACCTGTAGACGCAATGCATGATAATCACATACAACACCAGGTAATCAGACGTAACCTGTAGACACAATGCATGATAATCACATACAACACCAGGTAATCAGACGTAACCTGTAGACGCAATGCATGATAATCACATACAACACCAGGTAATCAGACGTAACCTGTAGACACAATGCATGATAATCACATACAACACCAGGTAATCAGACGTAACCTGTAGACACAATGCATGATAATCACATACAACACCAGGTAATCAGACGTAACCTGTAGACGCAATGCATGATAATCACATACAACACCAGGTAATCAGACGTAACCTGTAGACACAATGCATGATAATCACATACAACACCAGGTAATCAGACGTAACCTGTAGACGCAATGCATGATAATCACATACAACACCAGGTAATCAGACGTAACCTGTAGACACAATGCATGATAATCACATACAACACCAGGTAATCAGACGTAACCTGTAGACGCAATGCATGATAATCACATACAACACCAGGTAATCAGACGTAACCTGTAGACACAATGCATGATAATCACATACAACACCAGGTAATCAGACGTAACCTGTAGACACAATGCATGATAATCACATACAACACCAGGTAATCAGATTTAAAAAGATATGAACAAAATACATACAACAAAATCAATAAATATATATAAATATATGTATAACATACAAGAAATGAACAAGAAAGAATACAAAGAATATACTAACACGAAATAATTGAACAGTATCTTACAAACGTTTCCAAAATATAATATAACATAAAAAAAGTCTCAGTAAAGAACACAACATCAGGGAATGTTATCAGATCCTTTATATCCAGACTAACACTAACCTGGGTTTATTGGCTGGCACCTACAATATCCAGACCTATAGTGTGTGTGTGTGGGTGTGTGTGTGGGTGTCTATGCGTGGGTGTTTGTGTGGGTGTCTATGTGTGTGGGTGTCTGTGTGTGGGTGTGGGTGTGTGTGTTTGTGTTTGTGTGTGTGTGTTAGAGACAAAGAAATATACACAGAGTTGGTAAAGAACACAGAACTAGAGAGTACTATCAAATCCTTTATATCCAACCTAACTCTACCCTTGGACTTTATTGGAAGGCAACAAGAATCTCTAGACCTTCAGTGAGAGAGAAAGAGAGAGAGAAAGTGAGAGTGAGTGAGTGAATGAGAGAGAGCTACATAGAGCTACATAGATACACAGACCACACAGACCTCAAGGTCCTTACTAGGCAGTCTGGCCTTACAAACTATATATATACATATATACATATGCATTCATAATATACACATACATATATACATACATGCATATATATACATACTGTACAGTGTACACACATACACATACATACATATTTTTTTTATTTTTTATTTTTTTTTCATATCACCCCAGCCCTCTGTAGATAGAGGTCAAGCCTTCCCTTGAAAGCGTTTATTGTGTGGCTCTCCACCACTCTCGCTGGTAGTTTATTCCACTCTGTCGCCACACTGTAGGTGAAGAAACTCTTTGTGACATCTAGGTTTGCCTTTTTGGTTTTTAATTTCATTCCATTTCCACGAGTTTGATTAGTATTGTTTAATGTGAATAGTGCATTTACATCGACTTTGTCGAAACCTTTTAGTATCTTAAAGCACTCAATAAGCTGACCCCTCAACCTCCTCTTTTTTAATGAGAACAGGTTCAATCGTTTAAGTCTTTCTTCATATGGTTTATTTCTTAATGAGGGTATCATCTTCGTCGCTCTACGCTGTA
This sequence comes from Paralithodes platypus, assembly GCA_032716605.1. Classification (NCBI taxonomy): domain Eukaryota; kingdom Metazoa; phylum Arthropoda; class Malacostraca; order Decapoda; family Lithodidae; genus Paralithodes; species Paralithodes platypus. Next base: position 31,401,171 of record CM064541.1, on the reverse strand, counting down.
CTGACTCGAGTCTTACAATGTCCTTGATCAGATAAAGTGACCAGAACTGCACACCATATTCAAGGTGGGGCCTCACCATACTTTTGAACAGTGGCACTATTACGTTCTCATGTTTATATGTAAATTTTCGTTTAATAAAGCCCAATGCTATGTTTGCCTTATTTGCAGCTGCTATACATTGGTCGGAAGTTTTTAGGTTTTCAGATATTAGTACCCCTAGGTCTTTTACTACCGTTGCGGTTTTTATTTGTTTGCCATTCATTTCGTATTTGTATTTCATATTTCTGCTACCAACCTGCAGCACCGAACATTTATTGACATTGAAGGGCATCTGCCATTTTTTCGACCACTCTGATATCTTGTTTAAATCAGATTGCAACGCATTTCTATCATCTTCGTTCAGGACTGTATTTCCTATTTTTGTATCGTCGGCGAATTTGGAAATGGTGTTGTTTACCCCTACATCAATATCGTTAATGTAAATGAGAAACAGGACCGGTCCAAGGACTGAACCCTGTGGAATTCCACTAGTGACAGGCTCCCACTTCGATTCCACTCCATTTATCACCACTCTCTGTCTTCTGTCTGTAAGCCAATTTTTTATCCAAGAATGAGAGAGAGAGAGAGAAAGGGGGGGGGGGAGAGAGAGAGAGAGTGAGTGAGTGAGTGAGAGGGGTGGGGGGAGAAAGAGAGGGACAGAGAGCCAACACCACAGATCTTGTTTTCCCTTTTTCTTTGTATTCTATGTGTATGAAGGAGACAAATGGCTGGTTGCCTGTAATGAGGTTATAGTACAAAGGAGTACAAAGGAAATCAAGCAACAACAGATCTAGAGACCCTTCTAGGTTGCTTGTCCTCCAAAACACTGAGGATCAAGTGTCCAAACAGTGGTTTAGAGTGGGTAAGGGAACATTGGAAAGGGAACTACTGCCCTGCCACTAACGTGGCAGGACTAGGAAGTTAGTAGGGGACATATGGGTTAGTAACTGAGGGGAGGATAAAGTTATTCATTTACAAACGCAGTCAGTCGCGGGTTTGATGCGAGATATTTGTCTAGGCGGAATTTAAATGAATCAACGGTGCTGCAGTCTATAACGTCTCGGGGAAGCCCATTCCACAAGTTGACAACTCGATTGAAGAAGAAATTCTTAGATTCGTGCGAGTTAAAAGATTTACCAATAATTTTGCAAACCGTTTCCCCGCGTGTAATTAGATTGGTCGATAGTGAAGTACTTACTACAGTTCATATTGTCGATGCCTTTGATGATTTTGAACACTTGAATTAAGTCGCCTCTTAATCTGCGCTGGGTTAAAGGAAATAGATTTAATTCTCTAAGACGCTCTTCGTATGGTTTGTTCTTTAGGCTAGGTATCATTTTGGTAACTCTACGTTGAACTCGTTCTAGCTTGTTTATATCTTTTTGGTAATAAGGGCACCAGGATTGAACGCAGTATTCCAGAAGAGGGCGGACTAAGGAATTGTAAAGGGTTAGGATAACTTCTTTGGATTTATGCTCAAATGACCTGCCTATAAAGCCAATTATTTTGTTTGCCTTCTTAACAACTTCTGAACATTGTTGACTCGGTTTTAGGTTACTCGATATTGTTACTCCCAGATCAGTTTCTCTGTTTACATTCTTAAGCTGAGTGCCATTCATCGAATAGTTTGCTTTCTCATTTAGGTATCCGACATGTAGTACTTTACATTTATCCGCATTGAAACTCATTTGCCAAATTTGGGCCCAACATGACAATTTATCTAGATTGTGTTGCATATCGTCAACTTATGACGTATGTGTATGACTTAGTGTATGAGATGAGGTACAAGCTGTATCCCCAGTGCCTGCTGCTACAAGTTTCTTCCCGCCGCTCATAACATTATGCACCATGACTTAAACCACCAAAGTTTTAAGTGGTTCCTTACACAACCTCGCTATGCTTTTGCCCAAACTTACTGTAGTCTACGAGCTCTAATCTTAACACGTCTTGTGGGTTATTTAAATGTTATATTTAATTATTACTGAGTATGTTGCTTGTTTTCGCTATTTAGAGTAATGTTTTATAGTTTGTCCCCTAGGCTAACAAAACCGCCTTCCCATACTGCATTTAAACTATAAGAATACCCACCCAGACCCGCTTTAAGCAATACCCACCCAAACCCGCTTTAAGCAACTGTTGTAAATTTTTTCGATAGAAAAATTATGCAGCCGAAGGCCAATTTCTTAAGATAGAGGCTCACTATCGCTCGCCCAAAAAAACAAACAATCGACACCTAAATGGGGTGAAGCATCTTCTTAACCCTAAACGAATGGTGTAAAAATTCTTAACATCTCCAAACTATGTATGTATGTATATACTCAAGCACATACCCCATAGCTGGGGGTGGCCGACTCGAGACAGAGCCCGAACAGGAAACAAAAATAACACACATCTAGGTTGCCCTGGAGAAGACCCAGAGACCAAGGTCTATCTCCAAACGAATGGAACAAACCAGGGGAGGCCCAGAAAATCTCCCACGGACAATTCCATAAACTGTATCTGTGTAAGTAATCTAATAAATTCCCACTTTCTCAAAGTGATCAAGATTATGCTTGGCTAGAAATGCGTTTTTGAAATGACAAAAACGAATATATATTTAAAAAAAAAAAGGCTTTGTGACAGCATATAAGAAAAAAACAAAAATTACTTAGCAACCCCCCCCCCCCCCCTTTCACGCCATTATGTTTCTGGTCCATTTGGCGAAGGAATAGCGCAACCCTTTCAGTAGCATGGCGTCTTTACCATTTTGTTCTTGCTTACGTGAGACGATATTAGACGGCTTAGGAAAGACCTCTAGCAATCAAACGGAATAAAAGTTGACCTCAATTATTCCTTTAACCCCTTCAGCACCAACGTAATTTTCATCCTATTCTGGTTACCATTAGACGATTTCCTTTAGCCTATAATCTACCTCTAAGAAGCAAAGGAGTGAATTTAACCTCCATAAACCCTCTGAAAAACATAGATTATTTTTTAGCTGCATAAATTCGTCTAAATTTAGCTTGAATCTTAAGGTAAAAAGGCGTCATCGATCTGGAGGGGTTAACTAATAATATATTAAAAAAAAAAAAAATGTCCACCTTACACTTCCAAGAGTCGGTAATGTTACAGGTTCAGTTGACGCAAACAATAACTTAACCCTTCCAGTAACGTGGCCTCTATATCATTATGGTCTTGCTTATACTAGACGATGTTGTATAGCTTAGGAAGGATCTCTTGCAGTCAAATGATGTCAATTAACCCTTTGATTCCTACTAATCCTCCCAAAGCAAAAGGCAATCGTCTAATACCGGCCAACATAAAAGAGAAGTTATGATTGTAAAGGAGTTAACAAAAACTGGAAACATGGCAAGACTAGACCAACCCGACCCTCGCCACCTCTCTCTCTCTCTCTCTCTCTCTCTCTCTCTCTCTCTCTCTCTCACACAAGACGGCCATAATGTTAGCGGTTTAGTACAGTGTGAGAACTCTACGGTATCGGGCTTGTCTCGGAAGTATCGGGGGAGCATTTTACTTGGACCCTGCAAATTAAGAGAGCGAGCTTACCTTTGGTTCTTGTACGTTTACCTTCATATATTTTAGGTCTTCGGTAGTATATATATATATATATATATATATATATATATATATATATATATATATATATATATATATAAAGTATCCTCTCTTATTTCCTTTTATGTTTCATTGGATATTTCCCTTCCCAATGTTCTCTTATGTTGTTGGCTGTCCTTTCTATATATTTTCTTCCATCCATCCATCCATAAATCCACCTATCCACCTATCCATACACCCATCCATCACTTCAAAGCCAGTGTGGTTAATCGGTACCACACTCACTTCGTGTGTGGGAGGCTAGGGTTCGATCCCCAGCCGGAGCACCGTGGGTTTATTAACTTATGGGCAGAGTTTCCCATACTCTTAGCTGCATTGGCAGACTTAAATTTTCTCTGTACCGGCGACGATCTTTTTATTTTACTCCTGCTATATTTAGACGATGTTGTGCAGTTTAAGTCAGTTATGTTGTAGTGAAAGGCGTTTAGTGAGATAGTTCGCAGCCTGGTAATATTTTTAAGCTGAATACAATCGTGTAATAGCAGCCAGAATAAAATTAAAAAGACGTCGCCTGTACAGAAGGGGTTAAAGATGCGGTAGACTGGTCTCGCATGTACACACGTATATGCTAGCACTTGATCAACAGGATCGAGCTGAATACACTGGTTACAGACTACATTCACATCCACAACCATTCCAACAGTACAATAACAGTCCACATGTACCCTCACACACTATTCACACACCGAAAAGCGACAGGCTCATCGGGCCACTATCAGAGTGGCCAACTCTACAATAAATACAAACTAGATAGATTCATCTATCCATCCATTCATCCATCCGTTAATCAACCAATCAATTAATCTATCTATATATTATCTATTCATCTATCTATCTATCTATCTATCTATCTATCTATCTATCTATGCATCCGTTAATCAATCCATCAAATAATATATCTATATATATCAATCTATTCATCCATGCATCCATCCAACCACCCAGCCAAAAGTATCTTTGACCCTCACATCTGTTATGCAAATCTCCAAAATATACAATTCATATCTGAGCGGTATGGCGAGAAAGTGAAACAGACTCTAATTGTGAGGCCAAAGGAGCGAAAGGAAAGACAGTTGTGGGAAATTGATGCATGTGTGTGTGGTAGGAGGGGTTTGCATACAGTATATTGGAAATGTATGTGGAGAGCTTAAGAAGAAATAATTGATGCATGTGTGTGTGGTAGGAGGGGTTTGCATACAGTATATTGGAAATGTATGTGGAGAGCTTAAGAAGAAATAATTGATGCATGTGTGTGTGGTAGGAGGGGTTTGCATACAGTATATTGGAAATGTATGCGGAGAGCTTAAGAAGAAATAATTGATGCATGTGTGTGTGGTAGGAGGAGGGGTTTGGCATACAGTATATTGGAAATGTATGTGGAGAGCTTGTAAGAAGAAATAATTGATGCATGTGTGTGTGGTAGGAGGGGTTTTGCATACAGTATATTGGAAATGTATGTGGAGAGTTTAAGAGAAATCATTGATGCATGTGTGTGTGGTAGGAGGGGTTTGCATACAGTATATTGGAAATGTATGTGGAGAGCTTAAGAAGCAATAATTGATGCATGTGTGTGTGGTAGGAGGGGTTTGGCATACAGTATATTGGAAATGTATGTGGAGAGCTTAAGAAGAAATAATTGATGCATGTGTGTGTGGTAGGAGGGGTTTTGGCATACAGTATATTGGAAATGTATGTGGAGAGCTTAAGAAGAAATAATTGATGCATGTGTGTGTGGTAGGAGGGTTTGCATACAGTATATTGGAAATGTATGTGTGAGAGCTTACGAAGAAATAATTGATGCATGTGTGTGTGGTAGGAGGGGTTTTGCATACAGTATATTGGAAATGTATCCGGAGAGCTTAAGAAGAAATAATTGATGCATGTGTGTGTGGTAGGAGGGGTTTGCATACAGTATATTGGAAATGTATGTGGAGAGCTTAAGAAGAAATAATTGATGCATGTGTGTGTGGTAGGAGGGGTTTGCATAGCAGTATATTGGAAATGTATGTGGAGAGCTTAAGAACAGATAATTGATGCATGACTGTTTTGTAGGAGGGGTTTGCATACAGTATATTGGAAATGTATGTGGAGAGCTTAAGAAGAAATAATTGATGCATGTGTGTGTGGTAGGAGGGGTTTGCATACAGTATATTGGAAATGTATGTGGACAGCTTAAGAAGAAATAATTGATGCATGTGTGTATGGTAGGAGGGGTTTGCATACAGTATATTGGAAATGTATGCGGAGAGCTTAAGAAGAAATAATTGTGTAAGGTGGTGTGTGTGTGTGTGTGTGTGTGTGTGTGTGTGTGTGTGTGTGTGTGTGTGTGTGTGTGTGTGTGTGTGTGTGTGTGTGTGTGTGTGTGTGTGTGTGTGTGTGTGTGTGTGTGTGTGTGTGTGTGTGTGTGTGTGTGTGTGTGTGTGTGTGTGTGTGTGTGTTTCGGGGGGTATATTTGTGTTTTAGACATGTTTGAGACAGACAGACAGATGACGTCACATAGTACATTGGCAAAGCCTAATTCAATTACTAGAGAGAGGCAAAGACAATTAATTAGACAAAAGTCTAATTATGTGAATATAAGGGAACGAATGCTGACAGTAAACAATTTGTAATGTAAAGTTTATGGTTAATCTGATTAGCATATTTGGGAGATTTAACTGATTTGGGAAAATTATGCTGCGGGTTTGAAATGAATGGAATATTTACAGAAC